>CM067313.1:37436352-37976352 GCA_034231615.1 Meghimatium bilineatum
ACATGCGATAACAGTCACAAGATTTGCGATAACAGTCACAAGAGTTGCTATAATTGTTACAAGCGCTGCCATAAATCACACGAGATGCGATAACAGTCACAAGAGCTGCAATAACAGTCAGAGGGCATGCGATAATAGTCACAAGATTTGCGATAACAGTCGCAAAAGGTGCGATAACAATTACAAGAACTGCAATGTCACAAGAGTTGCGATAACAGGCACAAGAGTTGCAATAATAGTTACAGGAGCTGCCATAAGTCACTCGAGATGCGATAACAGTCACAAGACATGTAATAACATTCACAAGCACTTGTAAAACCGAAAAACCACCAAAAGAAGTTAGAAAATGTGCATATTGATCTATCCATCCATAATCCCATAACCCATCAGGCATGTATGGGTACTACGTTGGACGAGTCATCACGCAGAGTTTTCCAGCGATTTTCTATTTTCTGCAACGAAGAAAAGTGTATGAAAATATTGATCTATCTAGTCTTTGATATAATCTGTTCATGATTTTCTGCCTCCCTCTACTTCTTCTACCCTCAACTGTACCTTGCAAGATTGTTTTTAACAGGGAATCATGTCGGTATTAGGGAGCTACGTAGCGTAGTGGTTAGCGAACTGGTTTCGCATATGAGTGGTCCTGGGTTCATTCCCCAGTTGAGACGGAAATGTTTTTCAGATCGCAACGGTTTCCAGGTCGACCCAGCCTTAAATGGGTACCGGATTAATCCGGGAAGTAAAAACTGTGAGGGAGAGGAGATGGCTACCGCCCTCATTTGCAGAGCCTCTGAAATGTGAGATCGCTAAAATCTCACACCCCTACGGCATTAATAAATTCTATGGGTTACTTTACATGTCGGTATACGTGTCCAAAAAATGCAAGTTTTCATCATTTTACAATTGAAATCAATTCTTGTGGAACATGCGTGATTATCTACATTATTTCTTACGTACACATTTGCAATATGCTATCTATAGAAAATGTACAGAAATATAGAAAATAACACTTGTTCTCGAAAGCCTGTATCCATCTCTCCACTCTACTTGTCCCCAGTGAGTGTACAACTATCATAACCATATATCACAATAGACATAGTACTAGTGAATTATAATAAACACAGTGGTACTACAGCGGGTAAAATTACCATCCATAATGGTAGCACTCAGCAGTGGACGATTAGAAGATTTTGTGAGAAGAATGAATAGCAACCGTACCAAGTGTCGGATTTACCTATAAGCTAAACAAGCTATAGCTTAGTGGGGGGCCCCCAATATTTTTTATTTTACTATCTATATATTCTTAATCGTTAAAGGGCCCCCATATCTCAAATAGCTTAGGGCCCCATATCTCAAATTGTTTAGGGCCCTATCAAGTCTAAATCCGGCCCTGACCGTACCCCACAGAAATTATTTTGTAATAAACTTTCGGAAGGGAAAAGAGTTAGAGACATACCACTTCTGAGATGCTAAAACGTATTCAAGGCCTCAATGAAAGACGTTTCTATTGGTAACAATTGCTGGTAAATGGTGATGCGTCGAGCTCGACAATCCGCTAAACGTGCATTCATTTTTGAAACACTTATAAAGGACAGACTAGAACACAACGACATACAAGTAAAGCAAAGATCAATACAAAACAAAAATGACCGATTCATTCAACATATAACACTACTTTAACACACGAATTTGTCTAATAGCTGTCTAAAGGTCGAAAACATGCCACATGAGTGAGTTATAAGTTCTGATTTTCACTCCAACACTGATGACACTTAAAGCCTAATGGTACATCGTGATAGTAGGCCTACCGCACGACGCAATAAAATAAAGAAAAATAAACACTAATTTATGGAATTCATACCCCGAAACTGGGCATTATGGTACCAGAGGGGAAAGTTCTGGCTCATGCTGTAACATAAGCTATATAGACATATATTTCAATTGTTGTGTTCCTCTGTTTGATTTTGGCATCCCAACCCGAGATCCGTCCCGGCAGGGCCGTGCCGTGCTATGATGCAGAGATACGACTGCATCAAGCGACACTAATCAAAATATCTTGTAGGAGCGAGAATTCGAAGAAAAACCGCGGGGGGGGGGGGGGACATTTCGAAGACTTGCATCATACTGAAAAAATCCGCACGATCCTGCGTCCTGATCACCCCTACCTTGTTTCGATCTTGTCTGAAACAACTTTGTCTATTGATGATCAACCTACAGATTTGTAATTCACGTACAACTAACATTAACTCGCTAAAATAAACCATAATTTCGTTCATGTTATCGTTACCGTATATTTCCGTAACATGAAATGTGTGTATGAGACATAACGACATCTGGCTCATATAATGACGCCTACATTGATTTCATTATAACTGTTTTATATTTTCACATGCAATAAGGACACACACATTATTTTAAAAATGTCCTTCTTAATTCTCTACTTTTGTCAAACGTACACAGTGGTTGTGACAGACGTCATGATGTAGCTTTGATCTGTACAACAATTTCAACAAATTATCTTCCAAAGCATGGTTCAAACATTGCGTTACAACCATCATAACAAATAAACATTGGACGTCATTGCTTGTCAGACAAGATCAAGGAAATGAATGAATATTTCTGTCACGCACACATTTCGGGTGTGCAACCGTTTCCATGTTTGAATATTCTGACCGGGAAATTTGATTTGTTAGATACGAAATGTCTAGCTTTTTCAAAACTCATCCACATTGCCATTATTCCTATTTTAGACATGTTATTCTAAGGGACGTGGGGTCTGCTCATAATTTAAGTCAACATTATCTTTGTCAATTTTTACCGCCGTCTTCCCTGTCAACAATTGTCAAGAAATCAGATACTCCCCGTGCTTATATGTCAAGAAATCAGATACTCCCCTTGTTTATATGTCAAAATAATTACCTACCCTCCCCCCTCACCTCACCATCTCCCTTTAAATCCTTTTGAGGGAAAAACGTACATGAAAACTACACGATTATTTTCGCAGATTTGTAAGAAAACTTTTTCTAATTCAAAATATTCAATTGGTGTATAAATACAATATTGTTGACGTCAGCTTTAGTCAACCCCTCCCATTATCAATAACTGTCAAACTTTTTCAGCCCCCCCCTTTTTTTTCTCCCCCCCCCCCCTATTTGTTGAGATAATTTATGGAGACACATAACTTCATAACCTTATTTGCAAGATCACAAAATAACTTACAGATTCTTGTTCCTATTGGATGTTCAATATCGTGTATTGTGTATCGTTGGGATCCTAACTGCGAACAATGGGGTTATATGACATATATGCTGTAAGAGACGACATAAAGAGATGATTTTTTAGGGTAGAGTTGGCTGCATCCCACAGAGTGTTAAAGTAAATAAATTAAGAACTCATGTATGTGTCAGGCCGAAAGGCGTACATATTACAGCTAAGCTGTATACCTGGGCCCAGCACATCCCGTTTTCCAGTGCGACGGTGCTGAAATACAAAAAAAATATTCATGAGAGACCTATGAGAATATCTGACCTGATCGAAAGGAAGAGAATTTTATTTCCCTGCATTGACAAAATATTACAAACAGAAATTGTTTGGACGGCCAGAACAGAATTTATGCTTTTGAAAACATTGTTTGTTGTTTCTTAAATGGGGGATTAAAAGCTTCTTAGCTGAGGGACGATCCTTTCAACCTAAGACAGAAATCTCTTTTGGTTATATCAGGCCGTATTAGCTTTTATCTAAATGTGACCTAATGGTCTGGGTGTTTGGAAAGCCGTGCGTGCTATTGCTATGAACTATCTATATTGCTAGGTGGAGTTGATGTTTATTTGTGGCCAAGATGCCTTTTATCTAAGTGTGACCTATGGTCTGGGCGAATTGAGAACCGTGTGCGCTATTATTGCAAAAGAATGTTATGTTGCTAGTTGTATTAAACTGTTTATTTCCGGTGGTATTGCTTTTTTATTTAAGAGTGACACTAATGCCTGGGGGAGTTTGAAAAACCGTGCGTGCGATTATGCCAAAAATTGTCCATATTGCCAGTCGTATCCTGTGGTGAGCGTTCCTCAGTTGTTATTTGTTGAAAGCTGTGGAGAGAGACCTGTAGAAAGACTGATGACAAACAATGACTTATTTTGTTTTGACTTGCTTAGATTTTTTAATTAGGGCTTTAGTCCTGGTTATAAATTGTTTAATTAGTTTTAGCCTATCTGGTGGTACATCATGGCCCAAAACCTTTTCTAATTTATATGGTATTTTATTGTTTAGGTAGTAATCTTTTAGGTCTTGCCTATGATGGTTGTATTTATGACAATGGAGTAGGAAATGATCTATTGTATTTTCCTCTTCACAGTCTTCACATATTGGTTCGAGTATATAATGTAATGATTTTCCCAGTCTAAGTCGTAGTAGTTTCCTATTGGCAGGGATTTTCAGCTCTTCCTTTATTTGAGTGGTCCTAGTGGGTCCTTTTAGCATTGCATGTGCATGTCTTCCTTTTGCACTGTTGTCCCATTTTTCTGTCCATTCCTTAAGTATTGTGTCCTTTATTATGCTTCTGGTTTCCGATCTGCCAAGTCCTACCTGGATTTCTGTTCCTTGTGTTCGTCCTTTCTTGGCTTCCTTGTCTGCTGCTTCATTTCCTGGTATTCCGACATGGGCTGGAATCCACATTACATTAACCCTCGTACCAACGTGAACTAGGTTTGTTTTTATGCGTATGACAATCAATACAAGGTAACTGCGTGAAACGTAACAACAATTAGACTTACGTAAAACACAGGTTTATATATCGTCTCAATGGGACACCATAGACTATATCTAACACTAGTGGGTAATGATGGGCAATGATGATCACATAAGAAATCATAAAAATTACAATACACAAATCATATTCAACGTTTCAACCAAAAGGTCTTTATCAAGACACAAACATAACATTAAAAGACGACGAATAGAAAAATTATCACAACGTCCAACGGAAATATGGAAATGATATGCCGGAAGGTCAGAAAGTACATAAAAACGTAAATATATGTGGAAACGAAACGAACAAAAAGATGAGTAAATAACGGAACAAAAAGAATAAAGACAAAGACCACACCAGACCAGTACTAGACATAAGAGTGGTCGGAATTGAGTCCAAAAGGCTTGAGTGTACCCATTTCGAAAATGAGACGATTTTCTAGAGCATACCTAGATCTATCATCGGTGGTGCAAGATCTGATGGCGGTGACCTGAATATCCAAAGCACCATGATGACCATCGCCGTTGAAGTGTGTGGCCACATGAGTGGGTGTTCTGTGCTTGATGGCATGAAGATGGTTACAGAAGCGATCGCTCAATCGTAGGCCGGTTTCCCCGATGTACTGTTTGCCACAGCGTTTACATATGATCACGTAAATGACATTACGGGATTCACATGTAAAGGCCTCATCGATGGAGAAAGTGGCCTTGGGAAATGAAATGGAGCGCATCTGAACCACATAAGGACATGTAAAGCAACGGACACGTGAGCAACGAACAGTGCCAAAATGGTCAGGAACAGAAGACTTATGGGGATGAAAGGTAAGAACAAGTTTAACTCTATCAGAGGAGGAGGAAGAACCCTGAGAGTTAGTCAAGGTATCGAGGCGAGACAAATGGCGCACACGGAGCCAGATAACTCTAATTTTTTATGCGTAGTATATCTTCTACTATATCTGGCCTTTGGCTGTCATGTTTATTTTGAATAGCCTGGACTGATGATAATGAGTCAGTCAGGATTGTTACATTTTTAGATGGGTTATCATTTATTTTGAAAACATTCTGGAGAGCGGAAGATATAAACCTGTACACAAAAAACATGTATAATATTTTGTGCAGTGTGTATGGTGTACGGCAGAGCTATTCAACTATATTTACTCGGGGGCCAAAATATAAAAAATAGGGATCATCACGGGCCAGATTTATAAAAAACACATTGAATGATTTTATACATTTAGTATTTTTATAACTTTATTTCACTGTTTTAGCAATGGTCCGCGGGCCAGTTAATAGGCCTCCTTGGGCCGGATTTGGCCCGCGGGTCGCCAATTGAATATCCCTGGTGTACAGCATACATGGTGTGCCGCGAGCAGCTTGCACGGTGTGCATGGTGTGTAGTGTGTTTTTATATATTTATGCCACTCCTGATCAACTCACTCCATGCAGCGTCATCAATGGTGTCCTGTTTCCATGATTTCATATCAAAATATGTATCATACATATCCCGTTTGAATGCATTTTGTTCGGAAGTCGAGATTGGCACCTAGTTTTTGTCGCCAAATGTAATTTCCTATATATGTGCTACTTCTGAATTCTTCCATCTTCCAACATCGTGGTGTGTCCCAGCCATCTTAGTCTACACAGAGTGAGTATAGAAAATACTTTAGTATTGCATATTCTTTCCAATATTTTAGTTGTGTTGTGACCTAACTCCCAAAAGTATACCAAGGCATTGCATTAGAAAGCTGTTTAACCATCTTTCCGGTTGAATATCAATCAATCATGTTCCGATTGAACAATCAAGTGGCGTAGGCGATTATACTTCTCAACAACCTCTGTCTCTTGTGTTATTAATAAGTTCAGTTTGTGACTCCTGTTTATGCCACATTGACAACCCATCAAAAATTTATCTCTTTGTCTTCGTCTGACTTTCTAATCTTTCCGATGGTTACTAAATATTCAAATTTTACTTTCCTCATCACATTTCCTAAACATCTTGATTGTCTGCTTCTAATTTGTGCTATAATTTGTCGTTTTACTCCACCATTTCTGAGAAATTCTACATTAGTTTTCCTGGCTTTCCATGAAATTGTCATCATTCTTCTTAAAAACCACCTGTCAGTTGCCTCTAGCTTATCTTGGTTACTATTGTTTACTGTCCATGCTTAGCTTCCATAAAGAAGGATTGGCTCAACATCCTAGAGCACTCGAACTTGCGTATTGATTGATTGCATATAATTTTTCTAATTTTTTTAAATGTTAATTTGTCCTATGATATCCTGTTCGTGATCTCGTTGGATCACCTGTCATCTGATATTAAAATGGTGCCAAGAAACTTGACTTTATCCGCGTGATTTAATTTTGCATAATTTGATAGTAATTCTATATTTTGAAGCTGTGTATTTCATTGAAACAACAATTACTTCATTTTTCGTCTTGTTTACACTGAGGCATTTCTTTAACTTTACCTTCTTCTACTATCATTTCTAACAGGGCTTGAAGTTCTTGTTCGTTCCCTGTGATCAGAACTGTATCGTCAACATATCTTAGATTATTCAGATTGTAACATCCAACTGCTATTCCTAATATATTTTCGGTTGAATATAGCTTGACCATATTCCCTATTTATTGAAAATTACAGAGAGCCTATTGAATATATACAATCAATAATCGATAATTAATTAACCCTACACAACCACGTCCAATCAAACGTGCTTGTAATATTACACAACATCTCGACTCTTGTGACAAAAGAAATGCACTTATAAATTCCTCTCAGCGACTATCTATTATGTTTATTGTGCTTTAGCTGTGTTTCATTTATTGTAGTTATGTATCACTGTCCTTATAATTACAGTGCTGCCACCTCACTTCTAATTTTTCAACTAGATATGACACCCAGAACACCCACACACAGATTAAATCTTTCTAAAAAGGCGTATGAAGTATTAATACAGTTTTATAGTCTAGTGCAATTCCTCCATCACATTTATCAAATATCCATGCAACATTGAGATAAAATGAAGATAACACTAGTTATAGTGATATTTCTAAATTCGATTGTATTTTAGTGGCTTTGTGTTATTGTTCACATTCATATAACTTTTTCTAGAATTAATCTATATGTTTCGGTTAAAATGTGAATGAAGGTAGACGAAACCTATTTCTGGGATTCTGCAATTAATAAATACTCAAAATATCAATACAGAATTTCAGAAAATGTATCAGATATTGCTAATTAAATGATCTAGACGGACATTTAGAAAATGTATCAGATATTGCTAATTAAATGATCTAGACGGACATTTAGAAAATGTATCAGATATTGCTAATTAAATGATCTAGACGGACATTTAGAAAATGTATCAGATATTGCTAATTAAATGATCTAGACGGACATTTAGAAAATGTATCAGATATTGCTAATTAAATGATCTAGACGGACATTTAGAAAATGTATCAGATATTGCTAATTAAATGATCTAGTCGGACATTTAGAAAATGCGCCAGATATTGCTAAGTGTAACACATATTGCTAAGTGTTATCACGTTGCACACAAATCTTAGTAAAATTAGCAAGAAAGCTCCAGTTTGAATATCTGCATAACCTACATTTGGAGTTTCTTTCATAACCTTTTGCATTATCTTGTCTTATTCCAACAAGTATCTTCAACTCAAATTTTCATTCGATAATAATAAAAATGACATTTAATGCAAAAATAAAACGGTTAACAATGAAAAGAAGGTTTAAATATTATATAACATTCTCAGAGAAATGTACAAATCCGTTCTGGTACAATTTGTGGGGGGGGGGGGTGTAAACAACTAGATTCATTGAAAGTATCCAGGATTTTATTGAAGACTATCTAGACTCGCAGTCATTATCTACGACAATGTGTTCACGTCCTTTCTTATCTCCCTCTTCCCCTTATGGGACAATGGTTCTTCCGTGTCCCGACCTCTGTAACATGCGAAATAAGCATATTACATTTTTTACATGCTTGTAAATTTTATTCTAGTATATTTAATTAAATATTGTCCAAATAGTAACTTTTGTGACTCTTCTCCCCCCCCCCCCATCCCACCACTACCACCATAGACGGGTCAGTAGCCCCCTGTTCTCTTTATTTATACTTTGAGGACCCATAGCAATATGAAAAGAGACATAACAGCATGGAAAAATTAACAGTGGATGGTATGATTGCTGGTAGCAGGGATAAGGTGTGTCAAAGACGACGATGGATAAAAGGCACCTCAGATTGTTTAAAAATACCCTTGTCTGCGACAAGTCACGTCGTTCCGAATCGAATGGAGTTCAGAAGAACCATAAAGAACAGAACTTTCTAGAAAGAATATATCGGCAGTAAATATTATAGTAAGCCTATTTACTAAGTGACATATAATAGCGTTATGTTGCAATTTGCCCATGCTGAGAACCATTGAAGAGTTTCTGATCTCCAGCTGTATCACAAAAGAACTAGAACTAGATTTTAAACATTCAATTTGACAACACTAATTCTCCTTCATGTTGGTTTAATTGTGTCTTTCATGTTTTATCCTACCCTAATGTGTCCTTAACAAATCGAACGCAGAAGAAAAAATATATATCAAATGTGTAGTGCAACTACATTTCTTGATTAATATTTTCTTTCTTTTTTTTAAAACTACAGTTTGACATCTAGCAATAATACGTCTGAAATATTTTAGGTCATTTGTTATTGTACACAGCGGTCACTGAATGTCGTATATCCACATATATACAAAGCGATTCAGTGCTGCTAGAACAGACCTGGTTCATTTCCCGTCAGTTGTAAGAATTATTTTCATTTATCCTCATGCTTCCTACTTGAATTTACTTGTATAAGATATTATTTGAAGCAACATTGTTCTGTCTCTATGTTATTTATGTTTACAAGAAGACCTATTGGCCCTTGTGTACGAATATGCATGTTCTGTGTTTGTGTTCTTGAGGATACTTTAATACTTGTACGGTATGTTCATTGTTGTTGTAATAGTCCGTGTTTCGATTGGTCTGTTCTCAGTGACTTGAGTACACAGGCTGAAAGTCTTGGCGAGACCACATCTGTTTTTGAGGATGTGGTTGGTCAAGTACGGAAAACCTTTTTACTTGTGTTGCAAAGCGATTCGGTGCTGCTAGAACAGACCTGGTTCAATTCCCGTCAGTTGTAAGAATTATATCCACATAGGGGCTCAGACAATATCATCAATGAGATATTGCAAGAACATTGGTTAGTCTTGTCTTCATCATACTCTTACTATAATCGATAATAAGTAATAACTGCAGCAAAAATACAATCCAACAAGCTAACTTAGAACTAGATAGTGAAGTATTGGTAATCACTAGTAACTAATTGCAGCGCACAAATCGATGATTCGACCAAAGGACCTTTATCACGAACACAATGTGAACTGTAAAGTGAACTGTCCATGTTCACTTTAACAAGAAACTAGACGGAATAAATCCAGAAGTCACGAAGAGCAGAAATGATGAAAACATTAGTAGGATAAAAATGAAACAAAACTAAACATAAATTTGGCAGAATATCACGGGATACCGACAAAACAAACCAAACAGACAGTTCGCAGAACATAACAGGACATATACGACACATGTGAATGACGGACTTTATACCATAACTACATGTGATTTCAGTTACAAAGAAACTAATTGAATGTTAATTTTATATTTCGTTTTTTTCCCTCTCTGTTCATTCTCGAACTCCTACAGATTCGCAGGATGTAGACCTGGAAACGAAATGTGTTGCGACATGGTTTAAGCTTAGTTGTGATATCTTGTGGGTAACCCACAGCATTGCTTGTGATTTACTTTGATACTCCATGGGATGCGACAGTTAACACCACCCTAAAGTCTGCTTAGTCGACTCTTACGACATACGTGGCAGGCAACAGTATCGCTATTCTTTGCTGCCTTTTTGGGACCTAGTGTGCTTTTTGAATTTATTTTTCCAACAATTTGTTATTTATAGTTGAGTATTAAACAGAGGCAAAAAGAATCATCATCATCAAGTGCCATCTTTGCAACGAAGGTTGGCTGCAACAGATCCCCAACATCCCATGTCTCTTGTTTTGGTGGTGCACTCTGCTAGACTATAACCTGTCAATCTTGTGATGTTACTCTCCCACTTGTATATCTGCCTACCTCTTACTCGCCTCCCTTTGAATTTACTCTCAAGTAAGGTCTTCAACAAGGTGTCATGTCTTTTAATATGTCCAAAATATTTTATTTTCCTGATCTTTATTTCATTTAATAATTCTTTCTTTATACTAAGTGTTGATAGAATCTCTTCGTTTGTTTTCTTCTCTTTCCATGATGTTCTCCCTATTTTTCTATATATCCAAATCCCAGAGGCATCAATTTTGTCTTCTAATTGTTTGTATATTGCCCATGTTTCTTATCATACATTATTATGGACGCGCATACGGTTGTGTCTGTGGGTCTCACCAATGGCTTACTAGAAAAACCAACCATGCAACAGAGTACCTTAGTAGATGACATGCCTTTATATTTAGGTTATCTTTTTATAGAAGCTTCATGGCACGTCATCTATACAATCCCGTAGTCGTAACCTTCGATAACAGTTACCATGTTGTTCCGATAGGCCGACGTTGTGCTTGAACTAGTTACGGACACGCGTTGGTGGACGGAACAACAAAGAAACCTGTCGCAAGGACCAGAGTTGTGCCCTGATGTCGACGTCTGTTTCGGCGGTATTGGACTCGAAACACCATCGAGTCGAATGGCTGCTGGAGAAGAGGGCGGAGCACTTATGGGAATGCCCCACGTGCTGTGAGGCCAGTTTTCTAATCAAGAATCAAGAAACATTATTATATAATAGTTGTAGCATTTTATAATTGTCATTTGTAACTATTTTTTGTAATTTGTTTAGATGTTAATATTTTCCTCATTTCATTTAAAGTACTTTTAGCCATTCATATTCTTCTTTTAACTCTTGTTTCACATCTTAAGTCATCTGTAAGTATGTGTCCAAGATAAGGGATTTTGCAGGAAGGGATTTTGTAGGATTTCAAACGACATTATAAGAAAGCAGAGATTTTATGGCCATATAAAGAAATATTAAAAATAGAAAAATTAATAATAGAAAGTATGGTTGCTGGTATCAGAGGTAAGTCCGCCCAAGACGACGATGGATAAGCGACACCTCAAATTGTTTAAACTGACTGTTGATGCCGCTGCCCATTTTCACATTTAATAATCACCTTCAACTTGATGTAGTCCAGGGTTGATGACTACATCGGAACTTTAAAAGGAACTTTTTTTACGGTAAGCTTCTTCCCCTTTCTTAATAAGACTCATATACGTCCTTGTTTCACTGTATTATAAGACTCCTTGTTTCACTGTATTATAAGACTCCTTGTTTCACTGTATTATAAGACTCCTTGTTTCACTGTATTATAAGACTCCTTGTTTCACTGTATTATAAGACTCCTTGTTTCACTGTATTATAAGACTCCTTGTTTCACTGTATTATAAGACTCCTTGTTTCACTGTATTATAAGACTCCTTGTTTCACTGTATTATAAGACTCCTTGTTTCACTGTATTATAAGACTCCTTGTTTCACTGTATTATAAGACTCCTTGTTTCACTGTAGTATAAGACTCCTTGTTTCACTGTATTATAAGACTCCTTGTTTCACTGTAGTATAAGACTCCTTGTTTCACTGTATTATAAGACTCCTTGTTTCACTGTATTATAAGACTCCTTGTTTCACTGTATTATAAGACTCCTTGTTTCACTGTATTATAAGACTCCTTGTTTCACTGTATTATAAGACTCCTTGTTTCACTGTATTATAAGACTCCTTGTTTCACTGTATTATAAGACTCCTTGTTTCACTGTATTATAAGACTCCTTGTTTCACTGTAGTATAAGACTCCTTGTTTCACTGTAGTATAAGACTCCTTGTTTCACTGTAGTATAAGACTCCTTGTTTCACTGTAGTATAAGACTCCTTGTTTCACTGTAGTATAAGACTCCTTGTTTCACTGTATTATAAGACTCCTTGTTTCACTGTAGTATAAGAGTCCGTAAATTACGTGAACAGATATTTTTCTATTTGTAACCCCCTCTTTTCCAACCCTTGTCAAAAACCATCAAGAATACAAGAACCGCCATGCTTAATTATGACTAAAATAAATTTTCCGCCAACCCCCTCACCCCACTAAACATTTGTAGCTGAAAAATTGCGAAATAAGCTACGTGGTTTTTGTTGTATTTTTTTTTTTAGAATTTTTAGAATAAATATTATACGAGTAAATACAAACAATTTAATTGCACTGTTGACGTCAACTTTGTGAAAGCCTCCTCCTGAAACCCTCAAAGTTGATGACGCAATCTATGAACTAAATAATAGCGAAAAACGAAGATAATGACGCAAAAACACAGCAGAAAAATACAGCATTAAGATAATGAAGCATAAAAACAACAGAAGAATACAGCATTAAGATAATGAAGCATAAAAACAACAGAAGAATACAGCATTAAGATAATGACAGGATAGTACAACGGAAAAATGGAGCATTAAAATAATAACAGGATAGCAGAACAGAAAAATGCAGCATTAAGTTAATGACAGGATAGCACAACAGAAAAATGCAGCATTAAGTTAATGACAGGATAGCACAACAGAAAAATTCAGCATTAAGTTAATGACAGGATAGCACAACAGAAAAATGCAGCATTAAGTTAATGACAGGATAGCACAACAGAAAAATGCAGCATTAAGTTAATGATAGGATAGCACAACAGAAAAATGCAGTATTAATATCATTAAGATAATGACAGGATAGCACAACAGAAAAATGCAGTATTAATATCATTAAGCTAATGACAGGATAGCACAACAGAAAAATGCAGCATTAAGTTAATGACAGGATAACACAACAGAAAAATGCAGCATTAAGTTAATGACAGGATAGCACAACAGAAAAATGCAGCATTAAGTTAATGACAGGATAGCACAACAGAAAATTGCAGTATTAAGATAATGACAGGATAGCACAACAGAAAAATGCAGTATTTGTGCAGAATAGTAACCTCATAAAAGGAAATCATATCAATCGAACGAACGAAAAATTTTTATTCAGACGGGATAAAAGCAAATTTATAGCCGTATTTTGGATCATTGAAAGCGTGGAGAATTTCTTGGAAAATTGATTCACTTGACATAGAGTTCCCTGAGAGACATAATTTCTCATTCACTGCATGCATTTTTTTGTAAGGGCAATATCAGCTAAATACAGGTCCGCTGGTTTTAAGTGACATTGTCATTTTGCTTTGTATGTTTGCCTCTGTTAATGTATGTTCTTTATAGAAAGTAATAGAATGCAAAAAAAGAAGAAAATGTTGATCTAATTCTAGGTGACTAAAAAAATGTGTGTTAACTTCTATTTACTGTTATGAAAACGTAAGCTTCGGTAACATATTTCTGGGTGACAATTTTATTATTACTGCGTGTGGAAAAGGGAAGTTTCGGAGAGGAGATGGGTGACATCCGGTAAAATTATGCTATTAAAATACTACAACTGGGCGGTCGGCATCCTGTCTTTTTTGTGCTGTTTGTTCAATTTTACACACTTAAGTACTGAATTGTTATTATTTTTAAAACGTTTCTTTCTACACTGAAAGAAGGGCTAATCTTTTGAGAAAACGGGATAATTATATCGACTGAATTAATAAATACCAGCTTGGCATAGCGATGTAATGAATAAAAACATGGCATAGCGATATAATAAATACAGGCTTGACATAACGATGTAATAAATACCAACTTGACATAGCGATATAATAAATACAGGCTTGGCATGGCGATGTAATAAATACCAACTTGACATAGCGATGTAATAAATACCAACTTGACATAGTGATATAATAAATACCGACTTGGCATAGCGATGTAATAAATACCAACTTGAAATAGCGATGTAATAAATACCAACTTGACATAGCGATGTAATAAATACCAAATTGGCATAGCGATGTAATAAATACCAACTTGACATAGCGATATAATAAATACAGGCTTGGCATGGCGATGTAATAAATACCAACTTGACATAGCGATATAATAAATACCGACTTGGCATAGCGATATAATAAATACAGGCTTGGCATGGCGATGTAATAAATACCAACTTGACATAGCGATATAATAAATACCGACTTGGCATAGCGATATAATAAATACAGGCTTGGCATGGCGATGTAATAAATACCAACTTGACATAGCGATGTAATAAATACCAACTTGGCATAGCGATGTAATAAATACCAACCTGACATAGCGATGTAATAAATACCAACTTGACATAGTGATATAATAAATACCGACTTGGCATGGCGATGTAATAAATACCGACTTGGCATGGCGATGTAATAAATAACAACTTGACATAGCGACGATAGGCAAACTACAGGAGTATATAGCCAAGAAATTTTCTATGGATGTGGTGAATAATTCGCATTGGAATTAGCGAGTGTTAATTAAGTATTACCATCATGTCATATCACAATCTAGCAAGGCGGGCTACAACCAGCAGAAGCAGCCATGACAAAAGTAGTAGTAACACAAATAACATAGTAGTCCTAATTAAGAATAAAAGCAGCGTCAAGTTAGGAGCATGGAATGTGAGAATCATGTATCACGACAAAATACACATTATAACGAAAGAAATGAAAAGCCTACAAGTAGAAATACTAGGCATAGCGGAACATCGACGGTCAGGAAACGGCCATCTTTACCTAACAACCGGTGAGGTGTTCATATACTAGGGAAGTGAAAAGGCAGGTCATGGAAGGGTGGGCTTTATAATTGCTAAGACGTCGAGTTCGTCCGTGTTAGGATATAACCCAATCAGGGATCGCATCATCTGTATCAGAATACAATCACACAAGAGAAACATTACAATTATACAGGTTTATGCATCAACTTCAACAGCAGAAATTCATGAAATTGATACATTTTATGATCAGTTACAGGCAGCAATTGATAAAACGAACCCCCTATCGAGGGCAGCTCCTTGGCGAGGAGATGGGGCTTAGTCCAGCCAGTAGAGGCTGGAAACTACGTCTGGCCGGGCCCTCCCACATTCGGGCAGGATCACAGTCTTGCCTAGTAAGTAAAGGTGCTGAAGTCCGCGACATTTGGCCAGAAGGTGCACCGCAACAATCAGAATGTCATGCATTATCGCACATGAATGTTTATATCTGCATTACTCCGTTATGGTGCTAACCCTGTAACGACTCACCAGGCAGGAGTAGCACAGGGCCATATACCTCGAAAGGGCCCACCCCATACGACTGGAGGTCCTCTTCGATTGTCTTGTGGAGCCTGGAGGCACAAGAGTAATATCACTAACCAACAAATATTACCAACCAATGAGACACAACTTACAATAATGCACTGGAATGCTGAGGGTGTAAATAGCAAAAAAGATGTAGCAAGATATTAGAATTAGAGCACACCCTACTTAAGTAACAGATCAACATTTGCTGCATACAAGAGACACATCTCAGCAAAGATGTAGCCTTTAAAATTACAGGTTATCAGTGTTTTAGAGCTGATCGAATAGACAGAAGAAAAGGTGGTATACTTACTCTAGTCAAAAATAATATCAGCGCACATCAAACTAAGCTATACATGGAAGAAGCGGAATACCAGGCCCTTCAGCTAAAGATCAAAAACACTGACTTCTACCTACTAAATTACTATTGTCTAAATGACCAGCCCCTTTCCCTGGACACAATACCGTACAGAGGACGACTGATAGTATGTGGAGATTTTAATAGTCATTCACAAAGCTGGGATTATGACCACATGGATACAAGAGGAGAAGAACTTGAAAGCTGGCAAGACGATAAATGTCTTCTATTGCTTAATAAGCCAAAAGATCCTCCAACATACTACTCAAGAGCATGGCAAACAACTTCCACGCCAGACTTAGCATTGTACTCAGCAGACCTTCTTCTTCTTCTGTTCAGTTGAAACATGTCTATATCTGTAATTCTGTCTCCTTAATAAAACTCACTGTCTTTTGTAGTTCATACAGTGTCCCATAGAGCTTGTCTCAGCAGACCTAACTTGGGAAATCAACAGAACAGTTGGAAAGCAACTTGGAGGTAGCGACCACTGTCAGTTCTCCTTAGTATTAAAAATGAACTCACGGGGAATGCATGTAGCCTTCCAAGATGGAATTATAAAAAAAGCAAATCGAGGACTATTTAAACACCGCGGTAGTGTTTTAGCTGGACAAATAGATATGGAAGGAAAAGACATAAACTCCATAGTCAAAGAGTTCAATAAACGTATTCATCAAGGACGCAATACCAAGAGGAGTACACAAACAATACAAGCCATACTGGAGTGAACAACTAGAACTACTGCAAGAAGAATTAGAAAAGGCATAGACAGAAGTGGACAATAACCCAAGCCAGGAACAACACAACAAACATCAACATGCAAAAGCTAAATTCCAAAGAGCCAAACTAGAAGCTAAAAGAAATAGCTGGAAAGAGAAAACCGAATCCTTAAATATTTAAAAGGATGAAAGACAACTGTGGAAACTGGTAAAACTGCTAAATGATGAGGGAACAGAAAGAAGCACAAAGATAACACTCGTACAGAATGGCAAAAGGATTACATGAAAGCAAGCCGTAGATAATTTTGCTAGGATATTTGCTCAAGGCTGCAATATTGACATTAGTCCAGAGAAATAGCGTACTCTACGGAGCGACCAAAAAGGTAAATTGGAGCATGTTCAGACTAGAATCAGTAATGAAAACAGCACTGATGAAAGTATGGATACATTGTTCACATATAGTGAATTGGCGGTCTCTAAACTAAATCTAAATAAGTTCCCAGGTATTGCTGAAATACAACTTCCAAAAATATGTCAAGAATAACACTGTGACCTGTACACAACATTCATAGACTTAACAAAAGTATTTGGCACAGTAAGTAGAGAAAGTCTGTGAAAGATGGCAAAATATCGTTTCCTCTAGAAATTTATCACAATGGTGCAGCAATTGTATGATGGAATACAAGCTAGAGTTCAATATGATGGAGATTTATCTGCAACATTTCCTGTCTCATCATTTGCTAGTTCAACATAGGTGTGTATTAGTACCTACTCTGTTTAGCATCTTGTTATCTGCTATGTTACATGATGATTTCAGAGACTGGACTTGGGAGTAGGTATCATATATCGCATTGATGAAAAGTTATTTTCAACCTTTCTGCTTGGAGGAAAAAACCAAAGTCGAATCATATATCGTCAGGAATCTCCTATTTGTCGAATTATATATCGTCAGGAATCTTCTATTTGTCGAATCATATATCGTCAGGAATCTCCTATTTGTCGAATCATATATCGTCAGGAATCTCCTATTTGCGGATGACTGTGCCATTAGTGTCAACTCTGATTCTGATCTACAAATTATTATATTCTCACAAGCCAGTACCAACGTTGGGCTTACTTCTCTTCTGCGTTCGTTCTCAAACTCCTGCAGATTAGCAGGATGTAGTTCGGAGAACTGAATGCGTTGTGTCATGGTTTACAGCATTGCTGCGATATCTGCGCATTTCGGCCTGACGCATCCGACTTCAGCATGGCTTTGGGTCACTTACCCTATATGGGATGGGACAGCCAACTCCATCCCATAACCTCCTTAGTCGCCTTTTATGACATGCGTGGAAGGTGAACAGTGTTGCTATTCTTCGCTTCCCTTTCGGCCCCAGGCAATACACGGGCGGTTGGCCTTACTATTAATACGGAGAAAACAGAAGGCATGTTACAACCATCACCTGGAAGAATATATCACTAGCCATGCATAACGGTAAATGACGCAACAGTGAAATTTGTCAATATATTCACTACCTATGTAGTACACTAACACAAGGTGCCACCGTTGATGCTGTAGTGTGTAAAAGGACCTCGAAGGCAAACAACACCTTTATAAATTATGCGTAAATGTGTGACATAGAAATGCCATTAACCTACAGACTAAGCTGAAAGTTTACATATCAGTGGTACTTCTATTGATGTTTTACGCTAGTGAAACATGGACCGTGTATAGACGTCATGTGAGGAAACTCAATCACTTTCACACAACTTGTCTCATAAAAATTATGAACATCAGATGGCAAGACAAGATTCTGGATACAACTGTGTGATCGATCTGGTATCTCTAACACTGACACTATTCTGATGCAGGCACGTACTCGTTGAGCATATCATCTGGTACTCATGCCAGATCATTGCCTGTCAAATATACTTCTATATGGTGAGTTTCAGAAGGGCATACGTACTTAAGGTGGCCAAAATAACTCCTACAAGGACTCGCACTGAAAATCTTTGAAATAGACTCATCCCATGACCAAACTGTCTATGGACACTTGCGGCCATGATAGCGCTTATTAGCCATCTACGAACAAGAGGACATAACTCTAACTGAATTTCAGAATTTCAAAAGACATCATCATGTAGCCTATCTTGAACAGGATATAGCAGTCATTACAGCCTTTCGAAATTTCTGCCGATCTTGAGCCAGTCTGCCTGCTTCAGTTACTGTCATGTTCAGGTGGTCTTTGAAAATCTTGCATCAATCTTCTTCTTGGTCTTCTTCTTGTTCGTCTCCCTGCATCATCCCCCCCCCCGCCCCATTATGATTTTCCCTATCTCATGACATTAGATACGGCCAAAATATTGAATTTTTCTGGAATGAACCATGCTGTTTAGCCAGTTTTCTTTTACATATATTTCTCTCAGGATGGCTATATTGATGATTTTTTTTTGACCCAATGTATTCTGAGGATTATTTGTCAAAAGTGGGTGTAACAAATAGTGATTATCACTTGTTATAGACTAACATAACAACAAATAAGAACAATGCGTTAGAGAAATCAACAAACCAGAAAAAAATTATTCCCCTGAATCCTTCTTATTTCTTTCTGTTTCTTTATGGTCTCCGCTCACATATTTGTGATTTCTTTTTCAGAAAAAAAATTACATTTTCCGAATGTCTGCTAAACTTCCTTTGTGAATGTATTTCCCTCGGGAACTAGCATTGGTAATAACAAAATTGTGTACAGTGATGATACATTTCTACTAATTAAAAGTTTATTTATAATATTTTACAATTCAATTAGGAACTAATATAACGCGACCAGGAATGTAGATACAAGTATCTAAAAGGTGAGGGGAGTTTTTTTGTTTTTGTTTTCTTAAGTAAGGGAGAAATAATATATTTCCAGAAGCGTAATCGTAATGCGCGATACCATTCTGAACACTTATTTTTCTATTGTCAAATATAATTTTCTATTTTTCTTATTGCTATATCCTTAAAATACACAGAAGACGGATTTGTTGAGCTACTGGCGCAAATAAAACGGCGTCACAACGAAATTTCCATTCTCTGAACTGCTGAAAATCTAGAAGATAATTGTCCTGCTACAAGAGAGCTCCGGCGAGAGTTTGAGAATGAACACACACACAAAAATATCCTGAATTCATAATCACAAATGATGGTAGATGTAAAACAGAAGTTAAAACACATAATCACAAATGATGGTAGATGTGAAACAGAAGTTAAAACACATAATCACAAATGATGGTAGATGTGAAACAGAAGTTAAAACACATAATCACAAATGATGGTAGATGTGAAACAGACGTTAAAACACATAATCACAAATGATGGTAGATGTGAAACAGACGTTATAAGGAGACTATGAATGACTATAAGTATTTTCAATGACATGAGGAAGGTTAAATAAAAGCATGAGAATTGTAAAGTGCTTCATTTGTTCTACATAAATATGTGGTTAAGAAATATGAATAATTAACAAACAACTAGAAAACCAAATTTATGCTTTTTAGATGTGGGTGTATAGAAGAATATAGAGAACTTCGTGGAAAGATAAGAAAATAACACAAATTATATAATAACGTAAAACTTAATAATAAGAACAATAACGTTGCTGAAATATATCATCATCATCAAGTGTCATCTTGGCAGCGAATCTTGGCTGTTAAAATATATGCCAGGTCACAGATGAGGTACAATAATTAAGCTAGACGTATGTTACTGAGGTTATGATACTCTTGTTATCATCAATATTGAAGTAAGTGGCTGAGGTTATGATACTCTTGTTATCATCAATATTGAATTAAGTGGCTGAGGTTATTATACTCTTGTTATCATCAATATTGAATGAAGTGGCTGAGGTTATGATACTCTTGTTATCATCAATATTGAATTAAGTGGCTGAGGTTATGATACTCTTGTTATCATCAATATTGAATTAAGTGGCTGAGTTTATGATACTCTTGTTATCATCAATATTGAATTAAGTGGCTGAGGTTATGATACTTTTGTTATCATCAATATTGAATTAAGTGGCTGAGGTTATGATACTCTTGTCATCATCAATATTGAAGTAAGTGGATGAGGTTATGATACTCTTGTCATCATAAATATTGAAGTAAGTGGATGAAGTTATGATACTCTTGTCATACAGCAATAAAAATTTGTCCATTTGATACATTTTATACACATCTGAAAACAAAATTTATTTTTCATTTTTATGAAGGTATGGGAAAATATAACATCAATATAATAAAACAAAATATAATAATTTCCTGTGGTCACTTAATTCAGTTGTTGACAAGGGGGAAGGAGCCAAAAACAGATAAAATGTTTGACATAATGTATGGAATTTATTAATAAAAGTCCTGACTAGATGTCTACATTTTATAATTAAGACATTATTTATATTGCTCGTTTTTCTTATGTTTTTGTTGTGATTGAGATATTTTTATCGAACGAATCTTCATTATGTTTGTGAAGTGTAAAACTTGATACTATGTATCATTTGTTCCCACCTTCTGCACGCCTGAGCTAGATAGTTGTTTCTTGTATACCTATTTCTTATTTCACTTTCCATCTTGTCCTTCAGTAATCTAAAGATTATCTATTATAACTTTAACATCTTAGAATATAATCCGTGTGTTAGTGAGGCCAGAAATAGATACATGATATTGTTGTTGTTCGTCTATCACATGATGATGATGACCATTTGTTACATCCAATTTGAAAATTCAATTAGAGTTAGGTCCTGGATTATGAGTTCGTAGATGGCTAATAAGCCCTATTCGAGCTGTAAATGTTCTTGGCCAGTTCGGGCATGGAATGACCACTGTAGACGAATCTTGGTCTATCCGTGACTTTCTAGCTCTTCTCCGCTGTTTAGCTGCTGCATTTCTCCCTCTTTTCACAAGATGATGCGCTCTTTTTTTATTGTAGAGCGCCGTGTAGATCTATTTTGTGCAAGTTCTTCCCATGTATCTTGGTCTATTTCAAAGGTTTTTATTGAGGTCTTTAACGAGTCCTTCTAGCGCTTCTATTTGGCCACCTTGAGATCGTTTACCCTTCTCCAGCTCACCATAGAGAAATATCTTTGGCAGACGAAGATCTGGCATACGCACCAAATGACCTGCCCAACGAATCTGTGTCTGCATCAAGATAGTGTCAATGCTGGAGATACTAGCTCTATCAAGGACAGTTGTATCTGGAATCTTATCTTGCCATCTGGTGTTCATAACTTTTCTGAGACATGTCCATGCTCCAAGAGTCAGTGGGAAAATCTTTTCCCTAGGGATGAATATTCGTGGATGTAAAAATGACTTGCACTGGGGATTTTGATTAAAGTGAGGAGGAGTTGTGAAAAGCGTCGACATCACTCTTAACAACTTTCTGTTATATGTTTTAATTTTGTTTCAATTGTTGTCTTGATAAAGGTCTTTTGGTCGCGAAACGTCGATTTTTGTGTGTTATTATGTGTGTCTCTAATTATTAGCAAAACTTTGTTACCCTATTCCTGGATCTACCTGCTGGATTTCAGTTTTGCGCAGTACGTAATATCGATTTCCCTTTACACAACCATGACTGTGAGAAACTGTGGTTGATGATATAAAGAACCAAAATGTCAGAGGATGTTCGACAAGGTAGAGAGTGCCGCAATAACAAAACCAAGAAGCAATAACTAGGGTAACGTACTATTGTTACTGGCTTAACAAACTGTCATAGGATATTCGACAAGGTGGCGAGTGCCAAAACATAACAACCAAGAAGATAACTATGATAATGTGCCATTGTTACTGGTTTAACAAATAACTAACAAATAATAATAATACTAATGTTAACTAGCAAATAATAATAATGTTAACTAGAAAATACTAATACTAATGTTAATGTTAACTAGCAAATAATAATGCTAATGTTAACTAGCAAATAATAATACTAATGTTAACTAGCAAATAATAATACTAATGTTAACTAAAAATAATAATAATGTTAACTAAAAAAATACTAATACTAATGTTGCCAAATAATAATACTAATGTTAACTAGCAATTAATAATAATACTAATGTTTACTAAAGAATACTAATACTAATTTTAACAAATAATAATACTAATGTTAACTAACAAATAATAATAATGTTAACTAAAAAATACTAATACTAATATTAACTAAAAAAATACTAATACTAATGTTAAACCAGTAATAATAGTACATTATTATAATTATAATTATATGCCTTGCGTTGCAGTTTTATATGAATCCACAACTTGACACATTCGACTTTAGTAGTAGTCCCTATTACATGCTGTGTCTTTAGTCGTAGTCATTATTATGTCCGGTATCTTTAGTAGTAGTCACTATTACGTGCGGTGTCTTTAGTAGTAGTCACTATTACGTGCAGTGTCTTTAGTAGTAGTCACTATTACGTGCGGTGTCTTTAGTAGTAGTCACTATTACGTGCGGTGTCTTTAGTAGTAGTCACTATTACGTCGTGAGTCTTTAGTAGTAGTCACTATTACGTGCGGTGTCTTTAGTAGTAGTCACTATTGCGTGCGGTGTTTTTAGTAGTAGTCACTATTACGTGCGGTGTCTTTAGTAGTAGTCACTATTACGTCCGAAGTTATTACCAATTCCACTGAACAGTGGAAGTCTTTTGCCATATCGCTACAAGATCAGTCGTACATAGCAACCTGTTTATAAACATTCTCTTAGTGAACGCTGGTCACCGATGTGAATGCTACTCATAATTAAATTTCATTAACCTTTTGCCACTGTCTGTGTCTCTATTTACTTAATCCAGACGATAACTGAACTATATTTAATGTGTATCCTAGAAAGAAAATGAATTGCACTATTCGTATCAGATTTATACCATATTCATGTATAAGGACCCCTGCCCTATCCAACCGGACACCATCTGGGAAACTCCGGTGGACCCACCTGAAAGCGAATACACGACACATTTTTATTGCAAATGTACAATATGTACAATAAATATTAGAATATATATGTATATATGTATATATATATATATATATATATATATATATATATATATATATATATATATATATATATATATATATATATATATATATATATATATATATATATATATATATATATATATATATATATATATATATATATATATATATATATATTTATTTATTATTTATTTATTTATTTATTTATTTATTTTTAAAGGTTTACTGTGAGTTCTGCGTTGAGCAGTACACTGGGTCGACGTTTCGGATAAATATCTTATCAAGAAAAAGGACGAACAAGCACAGAATGAAATCACAAAATCAAACGGAGATTACATGTACCAACAATGTTATAAAAGTATACATGTTTGAAAACAACTAATAATAGAGACAAAAGAAACGAGAACCACCGAAATGTTGTTTGACAGTTTTACAGCAGTCTGCCGATTATGCAAATTTACTGATAGACAGCTGTGTCCACATCAAATCATATACAAAATGTGATACTTATTGAAATCAGGGTTGCCATATTGTTCATTTCGTCGTCAAATTTAACTAATTTAGCAATTTTTAAATATCAATGAAAATGTGTTTTAGTCATTGGTGTATTTTTCGTCAATTTCATTATATATTTATTTTTACAGATTGTGATGCTCAATTTTACGAAAATTTAAACATGTTGTTACACCAGCAAGCAATGTTGTCGATATATAACTCATAAATATTGTCAGAACTCAACTAATAAACCAAATACAACGTAATTGGTTTTCACACACTTCCAGACTACCAACAGACGGCATGCCACAAATGGCGATGACACATAGATATCTCGGCTATAAAGTCAGAGATGGACCACAGAATTCAAAGAAACCACAAGAACAATCTTACAAACATGCCACAAGAAGGCCATCTCCAGAGAACTCTTCTAATCCTAACGCTACATGGCAAATAAAGGCCACAGCGTATAGATAGATAGATAGACAACTTAATCTCATATATGTAATTATCGGAATTATAATGTTTAATTTAATTATTTCACTGAACGTCTTCGATTTTTTCATTACCTTCTTTCTCTTCCGTGTTGGCTCTCAAATAACGAATACCTATTTTACATGTGATTATAACCAGGGAGCAATAAATATGTTATGCCATCATCTAGCATGCTCCAAGTGGAGCTAGTACAACCGGTTTGGGCGTGCACTGATTTTAAGCTTATTTTGTTATGTTTCCATTACTTTTTGTTAAGAATATAGAAGTTTGACGATTTGTAGCCTCATTTTACCTGAAATTTGGCCTTAAATAGTCCCAACATTTTGGCAACCCTGATTGAAATTCAAACTCTAACGATAATGTAGTACATTCTCCTATAGTCTTGCTAATAAGGTACTCTTGTTGTGTACTGTTAATAGAAACCCAATTACAAACAGGAAGACACGGAGACGATCCGTAAGTCCCGTAGGAGTTGGATTCAAACTAGTGCCGTCTCAACAATTCTAGTACACAAGATGGGAACATGACACCAGCACTTTACACAGTGGAGGTTTAGGGGGTTCAAAAACTGTTTTAGACTGGTATGAATATCGTTTGGTTCTGAAATCGAGTAAAATTGTTCTACTGAAGGAGGACAAGTACCTTGTTTATGAACAAGCGGATACATTTTTATTTTTCAATCATCAACACCGTTAGTGCCGTCTCCGAAGGTTGGCTGCGACAGACCTCCAATATCCCTTGTTATTTTTCCTTGGTGGTGCACTACGCTACACTGTAACCTGTCCATCTCAGGATGTTTCTCTTCCGCTTGCATCTCTACCTCTTGCTTGCCTCTCGTCGACTTTACCTTCAAGTAAGGTATTCAATAAGGTGTCATGTCTTTTAATATGTACAAAATCTTGTATTTGTTAAATCTTTATTTCCTTTAATTGTTCTTTCTTCATACGAAATGTTGTTAGGACCTCTTTTGTATGTTTTCCTTCCATGAAGTTTTCCTTATTCTTCTATATATCTACATCTCATATGCATCAATTCTGCCTTCTAGTTGTTTGTTCATTGACCATGCTTCTGAATCTTACATTAAAATATGCTAGGTGTAGCATTTCATCCATTAACAAATCGAAAAACCGTCAGGGTTATACGGGTACTTCATTGGACTGTCAACACACGTAGTCTTCCAATCGAAGGGGTACTTCATTGGACTGTCAATACACGTAGTCTTCCAATCGTAGGGGTAATTCATTGGACTGTTAAACCATGGTTTTGCCGCTTGTCCACTAAGTGTCAAGGAAGTGACGAATACAGTTGTTAAGGAGGCAGCAAATAATTATTGAAGGAGGTAGCATTTAATAAAATTCATTCTAACAACATGACAGTAATTAGAAAACATCAAATGACACTACTAATGACAACTTTGGGGTATATTCACTCATCATCAGCAGGTACCGTGCCGGCTGGCGTAGACGATCCATGGCTCTCCACAGCTCTCTATCTCCAGTATTATGTATCAGGATCGTTATTGCTTCCTTGCTGTGCCAGGTTGTTAAACTGTCTAATATTTTCTCATTTTGTAGTCCTCTGTCTCTGTTGCCTTCAATCTTACCTGTTGTGACTATGTTCCCCAACACTCCTTGTCTCCTAACGTGGCCAAAAAATGAAGATGGTCTTTAATCTTATATTATCGATTAAGCTCCGTCTCGCATTTGACTCTTACAACGCTTCCATATTATTTTTTTCTGGCGTTTCATGGTATTCTCAGTATTCTTCTGTAGAACCACATCTCTACTTCTTCTAACTTCCCACTTTGCTGTTTATTTATTATCCAAGACTCGCATCCATATGTTAGTATAGGAGTTATATAGCACTGCAGAACTCTCGTTCTCACCTCTAATGACAATGTCATATTACACAATATATTTTTCATTTTCCTGAATGTTGTTTTTGCCTGCCATATTCTGCTTCTTATTTCTGTAGGACGTCCTCCATATATATTCACTCAGTCTATGATATTTAAATATTCGCAGCTAAACACAGGTCAATCAGGCGGTGTCAAAGGCTTAGACCTGAATGTGTTGGCAGCTTGGGAGATGGGCTACTCAGGGGCTGGAGTCACAACAGCTATCATGGACGATGGTAAGTATTTTTGCTATTACCGTTAGTTATCTATCAATGAATTATGAAGCTATAAATGTCCTAGAGATTCACATGTGGAATATCAGTACTACTATGATGTATTCACTGAGTTTCAGGAGATTCACATGTGGAATATCAGCACTAGTTTCAAGATTTATCATAATTTCTTACTGCTTATTTTTTTAGAACGATCGCAAAGAACGTAAAATGTATATAACAAGAATGATTGAATATCAATTTTAATTTGTCATTTTTAATTTCTAGCATTCTAGTTTTTATATTATTATGTATTATCTTCTGGACTTTCGAAGTATTTTCATGTAGCAGACCAACGAGATGCACGGGAATAATCGAAAACATTACCCAAAAAGGCTTGATTGTATTTTGTTGCTAGGTCTTCTATTGGTGAAAGTTACGGCTTTGACGGGAACCATCACCGTCACCAGTAAGACCTGGTATCTAGAATTTTTACGTGACCGATGAGGACCCTTGTTGAACTTTCGGTTGGTTACTATTTATATACTAGAATCGCCTTAGCTATTTTTAGTGATTCCAAGTATGTAAATAGTAACCAACTAAAAGCCTAACAATAATCAAAAACGAAACGAATGGGGTCATAATTAATTCAGATGCAAGGTCTATATTGGAAAAAGGTCATGCATGAACATTTAATGCGCAACATTTGCCAATTGCGGAACCAAAACAAGCTTTTTAACGTCAGATGACTATGATTCTTCTTGACTCTTGATTAGAAACTGGCCTCACAGCACGTGGGGCATTCCCATAAGTGCTCCGCCCTCTGTTCCAGCAGCCATTCGACTCGGTTTTTCGAGTCTAATGTTGCCGAAATAGACGTCGACATCAAGGCACAACTCTGGCCCTTGCGACAGGTTTCTTTGTTGTTCCGCCCATCCACGCTGTACCCGTAACTAGTTCAAGCACAACATCGGCCTGTCGGAACAACATGGTAACTGTTATCGGAGGCTACGACTACGGGATTGTAAAGATGACCATGAACATGTGTTAGATTATTTAATGCGTGACCTTCGATTGTACTATAAGACCTTTAAAGAATTAATTAGGCCTTCATTCGTTACTTTTTTTAATTTTTCTTGTGCTTTCCATTTGTCACTATTTATATACTTGGAGTTGCATGTCATAAATATCCAAGAAGACACCAAGTATATAAATAGTGACCAACCGAAACATGACAATAATCAAAAACGTTTCCAATGAAGACCTAATTTATTATGTTGAAAGGTCTACTAATGGAGAAGGTCATATATTAAGCCTAGTCCTTGTAGAAATGTTGGTCGTCAGTACTGTCGAACGTCACCATGGAAACCCTCTTAATTTTACGATAGATGGCCTATGTTATAGGGCTTTTTTTCAAAATGCCGTCATACTGTTTACTTCTGCGGTAATTAGAGCACATTTTACCACGTCTTAAATACTTGCTGATGGTTCATCAAGCTTACAATAATATGCATAGCACCACAGCCTATTCTGTCCATAAAAATAACTTATATTGAAAACAACATTTACTAGATTCATTTGCAATGATCAATAATAATATTAATGTTGTGATTTGATGAGATGATAAGAAAAATACAAATAGGATTCATTCGAGAACAGTGGCTTGAGACACTCGATAGGTTGAAGTTTAAATGTGTCCTATTCATTTTGGTCATGTGGGTGTTCGAGGCAACGAAAGATCGGATTGGCTGGCTTGCACTGCACCTGTGTCTGGAGGTAGAGAAATTGATCGAGCAGACATATTGAACTCCTTGCGAAAAACACTTCCACATGATATTAATGAGGATGATATTCATTTCCCATGTCCATGATAAAGGAACTCGGCTTGAAATGCAGTGTTGCCAGATATGAGCTCTGCTGTATACATATAAGAATATTTGTAAATCAATAAAGAACTGGAGCTATCAGTTGTCGAGCAATTGTGGATACACTTAAGGGGAAATCGAAGCACATATTGATGTATCCGAAGTGCAATGATGATGATTATTATTATACGACTAACTATGGTTATCATAAATATAAATGATCGAATAATGTTATTTTTAACACAGTGTTACCTTTTTTTTATAGATACATTCGATCACAAATATCCGGAGTATACTTGAATTGCCGAAGTAGATTATTCAAGAATTACATAATAGTCACTATCCTCCTCTGTCTCTTCTCCCATTGATCTTTCCGGTGGTCACTAAATATTCAAGTTTTGATTTTCTCATCATATGCCATATAATCTTGCTTATATGCTACTATAATATGTTGCTTGAATTTGTCTTTTTATTTCAGCATATCTGTGAATGTTCACACTAGCTTTCTAGGCTGTCTTAGAGTTTTCTCAAAAACCACATTTCACTTGCCTACAGCTCACCTTGAACTCTTCTTCTGTTTACCATTTGTTTACTTTTGTTCAGCCTCAAATTTATTAAAAATAATTGTTTGGATATAACACCCACGCACTCAAATTCGAATATGCATTGCTAGTACTCTATCGCACAGAATGTTTTTCATGTTGCATTACTAAATACCAAAGTATATTGCACTTTTTATGTAAACACCGATGGGAACGTTGCTATGGTATTTAAATAGGAAGTATCATCTGAGCATTGTTTGGATTTTTAAGAGTTCACTCAGTCATGGAATTGATTATCCGTGACATATAGACTGATATAGCTACTCGATTTCATGTCCTATTTCAGGGATTGATTACTTGCACGACGATCTCAAGAACAATTATGTAAGTATCTTTGTTAATTATCATTATTAAAATATATTGTGTACTCGTTCGTGCAAACTTCTGCTTTAACTCTCTCAAAGCAGACCACTGGTCTACTAGATTTCCAGCAGGACCTCATCCAGAGAATGAAAATTCGCCGTGCCGCCGTATCACTTGCACCAAAGGTCTGACAAATCTGAAGTCGGTGGTAGTGACTAAAATGTTGCTTTTTTCAAGTTACAGTGAACGGTGGCCGTTTGCTGCCATATCTTCAGTAGGTCATCTGTACGTCGATGGAAAAACAGTTTTTTCCCTTCTCAACAACTGTCAAGAAATCAAAGACCTCCCTGCCACCAAGAAAATTACTGCCACACATCCCCAACCAACAATAAAACATTGTTTTATCATAATATGTACGAAAAATTATGATATTTTTCTCCAGATTTTTAGAAACAAATTTCAAATTCATACGATTTAATTATTGTAGTAAAAAAATAGCAAAAAGAAATCTACAATTATTTCGATATATAAGGAGACACAACTGTTTAGAAAGACAAATAAGTGAAAGAGAAAGGAGGAGACAGAGCACCTGAGGAGGGGAAAGGGCAGTCCAAGAAGAGGATGGACTGACGACATTAAAGATAACATAAATACGTTGTTAGAAAAAAATTCAAGCCGCATGACTCAAGAGAAGGGTTCAGTGAGTTCATTGAGAAGGCAACATAATGGAGAGAATATATCACAAGGAATTTTTTTTAAAGTATTGCTCGCGGCAACTTTTATCAACCTTCCTTTTGTCAACATCCGTGGAACTTTTTCAGCTACCCCCCCCCCTCTCCGCCAAAATGTTCGACGTAATTTATGGACAGTCCCAAATATACACATAAAACATGTATATACACACAAACACACACACACACACACACACACACACACACACAGAGATGTGATCTATATGTACAGAGAGAGAAAGAGAGAGATAACGAGAGAGAGAGATAGAGGTGATCCACATGTTTTGTCATCACATGATTCCATCATTAACATCATTCTTCCCCCTGCAGTTACCAGATTACATCTTCCTTCCTATCCAATTAATTTGCAGCAGAAGAATTCTTTCCTCTTGTTTTGGACAGAAACACTACCTATTTTCTGCGCCAATTACCAACCAAATAATGGCCCTACTATCCAAGTTTAATGGTTTCCACTAAATAACATTTCGATTTACCCATTGTTAATTAAATTAAACAAAGAAAATTATAATGGAAAGAGCTTTCACAACAAACAAGAATAGAAGTGTATATTTATCTCTCAATGACACCGCCTTTCTTGGACATGAATTACGTCAAATTAAAGAGGTTTCTCGCTGCATGCGGTCGAAGCTTTTTCCTGCATTATATAATTTGATGACAATATGGAAACAAATTACCGTCGTACAGTTTCTGAGTTTGATACTGCCATGTATTGTATGAGCCATGAATCAATAGAAACTGTGGCTCTTACTCTGTATTCCATGCAGAGTTAAGATATATGGATAATGTCTGGAAAGACAATGGGTAAGACATGCTACAAATGGAGGCAATTGCTAAAGATTGGACAAGATGGAAGAGATTTGTTGAGAACGTATGCTCCACATGGAGTGAGTGGTGGATAGATAAATAAATATAAAAGTTAAAATTTCATGTCATTTTTCTGATGATTTCAAAATTAACTAAACCAAAAGTTTTACTTTTTTTTTCAAAGTTCCATTTTCCACAACTTTGAGGAATGCGCAGTTAGACCCGTATTTTGTTTATCACGGCATACCTACGAATGATGTACATCATGCCCTCCGACTTAAATTTCTCAGTCGACATGGTACTAATTTATTTACTGTTTACCAAGGAGCCGTATCGAATTATAAATATTTTTCAATGAATATTTAGCTGAGTTAGAAAGTGAACGATTCAAACACATCTGTCAATGACACTGGAGAGAGATTAGCAAGACAAGAACATTCATACAAACTAACGATACACGTAATGAGATATTGAAATTTCTAAACAAAAGTATTTGGCTGAACAGATGGGACATGGGAAACACTGGCAGAGAAATCTTCAAATATATTACCAGCCCAAAGAAAATTTGAACGTTCTGGGAAGGAAAGATTTAAGCATTATTTACCTTCCCACACAACATCATCTACAAACTCATACACTCTCGCAGTTCTATCATCTACAAACTCATACACTCTCGTAGTTCTATCATCTACAAACTCATACACTCTCGTAGTTCTATCATCTACAAACTCATACACTCTCGTAGTTCTATCATCTACAAACTCATACACTCTCGTAGTTCTATCACTTACAAATTCATACACTCTCGTTGTTCTATCATCTACAAACTCATACACTCTCGTAGTTCTATCATCCACAAACTCATACACTCTCGTAGTTATATCATCTACAAACTCATACACTCTCGTAGTTCTATCATCTACAAACTCATACACTCTCGTAGTTCTATCATCTACAAACTCATACACTCTCGTAGTTCTATCATCTACAAACTTATACACTCTCGTAGTTCTATCATCTACAAACTCATACACTCTCGCTGTTATATCATCTACAAACTCATTTGCTCTCGTTGCTATGTCATCTACAAACTCATACACTCTCGTAGTTCTATCATCTACAACCTCATACACTCTCGTAGTTATATCATCTCCAAACTCATACACTCATGTAGTTCTATCATCTACAAACTCATATACTCTCGTAGTTCTATCATTTACAAACTCATACACTCTCGTAGTTCTATCATCTACAAACTCATAAACTCTCGTAGTTCTATCATCTACAAACTCATACACTCTCGTAGTTCTATCATCTACAACCTCATACACTCTCGTAGTTATATCATCTCCAAACTCATACACTCATGTAGTTCTATCATCTACAAACTCATATACTCTCGTAGTTCTATCATTTACAAACTCATACACTCTCGTAGTTCTATCATCTACAAACTCATAAACTCTCGTAGTTCTATCATCTACAAACTCATACACTCTCGTAGTTCTATCATCTACAAACTCATACACTCTCGTAGTTCTATCATCTACAAACACATACACTCTCGTAATTCTATCATCTACAAACTTATACACTCTCGTAGTTCTATCATCTACAAATTCATATACTCTCGTAGTTCTATCATCATCAAACTCATACACTCTTGTAGTTCTTTCATCTACAAACTCATACACTCTAGTAGTTATGTCATCTACGAACTCATGCAATGTCGAAATTCTATTATTTACAAATTCATACACTCTCGCTGTTATATCCTCTATAAACAAATACACCTTTTTTTGCTTGAATCATCGACACACATAGGCTACTCCATCGTGATACTGCCTATCTCTTAGAAGTGGTGAGGTGTCACAAACTTGTGCGTTTTGACCACGTGATAAGTCACGATTCTCTTTCCAAAAATATCTTGTGGGGAACAGTTGAGGGTAGAGGAAGAAGAAGGATCAGATGAAAGTTTGAATTTATATTATTAAAGACTGGACAGGATTAAGATTCTGCACACTCAAAAAAACTGATAACAGGTAAAACAAAATTTGTTTGTGGATGTTTCCAGAGTGACACCCCTTTGATGTTGATGTTTCCATAGTGACATCCCTATGATGTTGATGTTTCCATAGTGACACCCCTATGTTCCTGAAGAGATAGGGGTTGATGATGACGACTATCAACAGCTCTGATGAAAATTCAGAAGAAATAGTCTTTTATTTTTTGATTCAAAAACTTTCTTCTGGTTAACAAATATTTTTTCTATTATTCAGCATGCTGATGCAAGCTACGACTTTAGCAGCAATGATCCTTATCCGTACCCAAGATACACAGACACCTGGTTCAACAGGTATGTAGTTTCTAGCTATATTAACTTTATATATACGTAAGATTCATTCATTGGTACCATGCCTTCCGGCGTAGGCGATCATGTATCTCCACAGTCATCTGTTTGTTATACATTTGAATATAGTTTCTAATGATTCTGCATCATGCCAGACTTTCAAGTCATCCAACATTTTCTCACGTTGTCTTCCTCTGTCGCTCTTACCCTCGATCTTTCCAGTTGTTACGATGTTCTCCATCCCACCTCTTCTCATGACATAACCCAGAAACTGTGATTATCGTCGTCTAATACAGTTAACAAGTTCTCTATTTGAGTTGACCAGTTGTAGAATTATAGCATTACTCTTTTTAGCACCCCATGATATTTTCAACATTCTTCTATAAAACCACATATTTGTGACCTCCAGATATATTTTTGCAATATTGTCAATTTTCCATTATTCACTACCATATAACAGTATAGGCTATATGTAACATTTTAGTATGTTCTTTCTTACTTCTATTGATAACGGATTTTTACACACGTAAGATACACATTCATTATTTCTTCTTCTTCTTCTTCTTCTTCTGCGTTCATTCTCAAACTCCAACTGGATCTAACTTGATCATGGTCCTGCTAGATTTCCAGCAGGATGTAGTCCAGAAAATGGAAATGCGTTGTGTCGCCGTTTTGTTATTTCTTCTAAATACGAACAGCTATCTAAATCCGGTCAGCCAATTCATGATTCACTTTCCCGTCATGCTGATCTACAAGCACTATATTCGCTGACATCTCTATGGCTCATACAATACAAGTTAGAGCTCCACGACTAAACACAAATGATGCCCCCCTCCCCCAATACCACAAGAAAATGCTCATTCTAGCCCATCGACCCAGAAATGTTTTCAACCTCTTAGTTAGTATAGTAGATTTTAGTAACGTGTATCCTGCATGTTCGATTTTCACATCATCCTAGAAAACGCCTAAAACTTTCACGATGTTGTTGTAACAGTGGTTATCTTTATTTATAGCGCCCGCCTTTGGGACAAGTTTACTTCATTGACCCAGTGAGAGATGGAGTCAGAGAAAACGACAAAGCCGACTTATTGGCAGGCAATGTGGTGATAGACGGCAAAACGCTGAGGAGAGATAAAGCAGACTTGATCAAGGCAGTAATAAATTCATTTCAAGATGAAGATCATGTCAGTGAGGCTGACAATGTACACATACAGAACATGTTAGAAATAGGAGTATCCAATGGGGAGGGAAGAAAAAGTAAATCTTTTGGAAGGCCCCGAAGATCACGTAATCAACACTTGACCGGGACTCTTAGTCTACATACACTGGGATGGCTGCTGGATTGGAGAGCGGAGCACTTATGGGAATGCCCTGTGTGCTGTGAAGCTAGTTTCTAATCAAGAATCACGACGAAGAATTCTTCCGTGGCCCATTAAAGCTTTAAAATGCTAGTTGATTAATAATGTTGTTTTTTTCATTGATATTTTCTTTTGTTATATTGTTATCTTTCTGTGCATCCCTCGTACAATAGTCTGATGTTCTACATATTTTGCGATCGTATCCGGGAGCTTCGGTTATTAAGTCGGCGACCAGAAAATCCAAAATTCGAGTCCACTCATTATTTCGGGTTTAAAATAAAAATACGCCCGTGGTTAATTTAGCCACCAGGAATTTGGGTACCAGAACTCATGCAGTGGGAAGGTTGAGGGATTACGCCATTGTTAATGAGCTAGATCGGTTGACGACGCTTGTCAATCAGTTTCTGTTCAACAACTGACTAGGCAGGTGAGAGTTTATGAGAAATATTATGTAATGACACTGATTCATAACTCATGTTATATTTACCTTTTACCATTCTAGCTCCAGGAAGTCTATATCGCCTTCCTGGAGTGTCATATAGCTTACGTTCCAGGAAATCTATATCGCCCTCCTGGAGTCTCATATAGCCTACGTTCCAGGAAATTTATATCGCCCTCCTGCAGTCTCACGTAGGCTACGTTGAAAAACAATTCTCTGTATTATATTTTCTAAATCTGAAGCTCATATCTTCCATGTTTTGCATTGGTCCGGAAGGTGAGCAAAGAATAGTAACGTTGTTACCTGCCACGTATGTCGTACAAAGTGAGCAAAGAATAGCAACGCTGTTACCTGACACGTATATCGTACAAGGGAAACAAAAAAATAGCAACACTGTTACCAGCAATGTATGTTGTAAGACTAAGAATGTTTTGGAGTAGGGGATGGCAGTGTCATCTCATAAAGGGTCAAAGTGACCCATGAGCTGTGCTAATTCGGGTGTGTCAGGTAGAGAAATACTGATATCGCAATAAAGATGCATACCATCTCACCGCACATTCCATTCTCTGGACTATCCTGGACTTCTGCTAATATGAAGGAAGTCTGAGGATGAAAGAAGACGAACATCAGATAGTAATTACGTTGCATTCAATGTACTGCCCAATCGAAAAATTAAGGAGCCAGCGTATCGAATCATGTGATTTTATCATGGTTCTTCTTCTTCTTCAGCGTTCATTCTCAAACTCCCACTGGATATTTTGTATCAGGACCATGGTCCTAATAGATTTCCAGAAGGATGTAGTCCAGAGAATGGAAATGCGTTGTGTCGCCGTTTTATTTGCGCCAATGGCCCGACACATCCGTCTTCGGTGGGATCATGGTTCAATATAGCACAGATATAAATAAGAATCTATTAATACGTATAGATGTTTAAATCGTCGTTGTCCTGAATGTCGCCTCTAAACTTTTCCTCCAGTCACGGCACAAGATGTGCAGGTGAGGTATCGGCAGCTAGAGATAACGGTGTATGTGGCGTTGGCGTGGCATATGGATCAAGGGTTGCAGGTTAGTAATTATCTTCTACGTATCTTACTTTTGTTGCTTCTTGCTTTCCTTAATTTTCTTGGTTGAAAAAAACCTATTAAATTCGGGTTTTAAATAGCACAATTATATATTTCTTTAACTTGGGTAACTGGATTTTTTTTTCAAGCGAAAGATACAAAGATATCTTTTTAATAAAATAAAAAATACATTAGACCATCTAAAATCGCCAGACACTGGAAATATTTTTATGTTTAGGATTATTGTTGTTATGTTGTGTTCTGTAATTATTCTATATAAACAGCGCCGGATTTAGACTTGATAAGGCCTTAAGCTATTTGAGAAATGGGGCCCTTGTTAAGTCCAGATATTATATGTCAGTGCCAAATATGATTGTATTGTTGGGCCCTAAGCTATAGCTTGTTTAGCTTATATGTAAATCCAAAACTGTATATAAAGGAACAGCTAACTAGATGTCCAATGCCTTCATTGCGTGCATAAATTAATTTATGTATGTATTTATGTTTGAAAATACGTATTGTATATTGTATATGAAAATACGTATGATGTGTATCATCAACACATTCACACACGTATCCATATATATATATATATATATATATATATATAGGCCCTATATCTAACAATATATATTTATATGTATGTGTATATTTCTATAATATGCTTGCAATGCTCAAACAAATCGATTTGTGCATGCTCTCCATCATAATTTCACACTCTAAATACAGCTGAAAAAAAGTTATTCCAAGTCTTTTTCCACAACAGTCCTGCAGGCATATCTTGAGTAAATTGACTGAACATTGATCACTGTGAGTGTACTTTGTGTCACCATTCAATGAAAAGCACGGGGAAAAGTCTAATCAGCATAGATAAGTGGCGATGTTTGGAATCTGATCTGCGCATGTGACTATTCTGGGGAAAAGACACACATTTTGTGTCATTGTTTTATATCATATATTTAACACGACAATCCATAAAAGGTAATACTACTGTAAAACTGAATAACAATAGTACTTACGTAGAACACGGGTTTTTGAAGTTTCACTTGATGACAACTGATAGACTATTACTAATGGACTATAGGGTGCAAACACGGAAAAATAAAAATAACACTACACAAGATATTTTCAACGTTTCGAACCGTTAAGTCTTGATATAGAATATACTAAACAAACAGTGAAAAAGCAATAAAAACAGTAAGAACAATGTTACCACCACAGAGGTACTAGAACGCAGACATGTAAATATTGCTTTTAATGGTTTTATTCACTGTTTCTTTTCTATATTCTTGATAAAGACCTAAAGGTTCGAAACGTTGATATTGTCTTGTGTATTGTTATTTTTATTTTTTTCGTGTTACACTCCATAGCCCCTTAGTGATAGCCTGCCAGTTGTCAACAAGTAAAACTTCAAAAACCTGTGTTGTACGAAAGTACCATTATATATTTAACAGTACATTTCTTTGACGTTGTAGAGATCGGGCTAACCAATGAAAAACAAAAAGAAATTGCATAAATCAATTCAGATGTTGTATGTATTACAGTGTGACAATTTCATGGTATTCGCCAGGTCTGCGAATGCTGGATCAACCTTTCATGACTGACCTTATCGAAGCCAATGCGATGGGTCACATGCCGGACGTGATTGATATTTACAGTGCTTCCTGGGGTCCGACTGATGACGGCAAAACTGTGGATGGGCCTCGCAATCTCACCATGAGGGCTATTGTTAATGGAGTTAATAATGTGAGTGCATTAAGAACTAATACTAGCCAGATGGCCCTACTCAGCAGGGTTGCCATATTAGTAATTTTATAACTACATTTGACAAATGTTCCCATTTTGAAAATTCATCATCATCACGTGCCGTCTCCGCAACGGAGGTTAGCTGCAACAGACCTCCAACATCCCCTGTCTCTTGTTTTGGTGATGTACTCTGCTAGACTGTAACCTGTCCATCGTTTAATGTTACTCTCCCACTTGTATCACTGTTACCTCTTTCTGCCTCTCGTCGATATTACTCTCAAGTAAGGTCTTCATCAAGTTGTCATGTCTTTTGATGTGTCAAAGATAGTTTGTTTGCTTCGTCTTTATTTCCTTTAATAATTAATAATTCTTTCTTTATATTAAGTGTTGTTAGAACATCTGTGTTTGTTTCCTTCTCTTCCCATGATGTTCTCCCTATTCTTCTATTTAAATAATGCCATAAATACAGATTTAACCATATTGTAGCGTTCACGCTTCATCTATCGCAGTGTGTACATTCATTGAGCGTTCGCGAAACAACTTCATCGTATCATCCTTATACCTCTTTATTTAGTCGATTACGGCTGCATTGTATGCAAGTCGGTCATATCCATCATACCGATAGCGCCAGTATGTTCATTGAAGTAGGTCCAAGTAATGCAACGAAATTTTAGCTAAAATGTATATAATATTAGAATAATGAGTTTATATATATATATATATATATATAGTGAGACGAATTGAAGGTCTCACTATATATATATATATAGGACTGAACATTATGCTGCATTAAACTCCGTGGTGGGGCTTCCATAAAAGCATTGATTACACATTTATATTGGTACGAATATTTCTTACAAAATATCAAAATTCAGTATAAAATTATATCATTCAGCAATCATTTTAAAAGCCTATACATGTTGTCAATATTAATATTTGAGTAAGAACTCAAAAGCTTCTGAGAAAAGAACGCGGTACTTTCTTTAACCAGTTTTTTTTTCTAAGTATCGCTATAAAGTTCTGTAATACAGCGTATTGTTTTGAGGTTTCCTCAACAGAAAAGCTTCCACACTAATTTTTTAAGAATCGTAATAAACAACACTTAAGTCTGTTAGTTAGAGGCAAGTTACTCTTAATTGGAAAATTTTGCGAACAATTATGGCTTCGTCTTCATGTTTAGAAACTACCATGGCTCTAGTCAGATAATGTAATTGTGTTATGGAAGATTTGCCATTCACTAAATTGTGTCATGCCAGGAATTTCACAGATAAATTGAGGTTACTTATTGATTCAATTGTAATATTTGTCACCAGAACACATGTGATATTATGTAATATATATATATATATATACAGTAAACTATAATATACTGCCTGCTGGTTTCATATGAGTCAGGTCTAGTAATCGTATCCGGTTAGGAAAGTGTATTATTAATTTTCTTTCTTTTTTCATAGTTTACATGAGTATATTGTAAGTAAAATAGGCATGCTAAAGTGCAGACTATATATATATATATATATATGCTTTTCTATCATATATTGTGTGATGACTCCATTATCGATTTTGCGAGAAGCATGATTGTGTTTTAGAGCGTCCATTCTCAAGACACTACCGAAAAAGAAAACTGTTGCTTCTTGCTAATTTTGCTAACTATTTTTCTTATGCTTTATTTTGCATCTTTCAGTAAATCAATATTTGCCTCTTTAACATTGCATTAAGCTTTCAGCGTTCTATATAGTATAAGGATTAGAGGATTGACTTAACTGTAGGTGGATTTCATATATGTACTTCACGCACCTCTCAAGCATCACGACACCTGCGAAAAGTACATCTCCTAGCAAGCAATTGTGTAGCATCAAACGATAATTCCTAGGGACGTCAGGAAAAATGTATTTGTAAAAAGAAGCCACGATTCGATATCGAACTCGCTATCTCTTGAGCACATGGCACATTTCTTAACCACTACGCCTTAACACGAAACATTACATTATCAAAAATTAACTCTGTACACTTCTAATATGTCACTATTTTATTTTTGTCCATGTTCCTTTTTCCATATGTCTAGTCGGTACATGTCAGACAAATGTGGCCTCATCACGTGCTAACATTCCAACTTTTGAAACTTTTTGCGCACAACCAAACAATTTCAGTTATCGTTAGCATATCTTTCGTGTCACCACAAAAATCTCACGTCATTAGCAGACGACACGACGCTAAACCAAAAAACATCCCCCCCCCCCCAAAAAAAAAATATATATATAATAATCCTAACCCCCCCCCCCCCCCGTGACATGGCCACCAACAACTAACTAACCCTCCCTCTTTCCCAAAAAACTAATATATTCTCTCTCCCATCCAACCTATATTCCTCAACTGTGATCAAATAAAACGACACAATAAATGGAATGTTTTTGTTAACACTGCTTATCTCCTGCTACTGAGTTTCTTACACTAGCTCCGGTAACATTTTTTTATGTGACTATATTTAGTTCCGTAAAAACAATAGTTCACATCTGCTTAACTTGAACCGTTCAGTCTATGTCGTAAGGAAAGAACTCTCCATTGACTTGAAAAACAAACTAATTTTTATATATAACAATTGGCTGGATTGAAGTTCATACAGTTGAGGAACTGCTTGTGTAGAAAACGTGGGCCTTGTATATGACACAGCAGCCAAACAATGCAGTGACTACCGATACCATCACCGAGGTTGCGAGTGTCAAAAGCAGTTCCCATTGCTCCTTAAACTAAATTAATATAATTTATGTAGAACAGAAGTTGGCAACCTTTATGTGTAGTCTGGCTGGATCGAGAACTTGCCGTGCAGGATGAAGCCAAGAAGATTTTTGTTTTTTGTCCTTTGAAATGCCTACCCAGTAGTTGTATTTTATGAGTTGATATGATGGTATTTTAAATCAGCTGTCGAACCAGTAAAAGTGGCTTGGCTAGCCGCATATGGTCCGCGAGTCTAGTTTTATCACTCTGCAGATGTACGGCCAGAATCAGATCTTGCCATATTGTGGCACTCAAAAGCGATAAGATGGCATTATTTTCTCACGCGCAGAAACCGCCACACTTGTTTTCACTGAATCGTGATCGATTGTTGATGTTAAGTTTTTCTTTATTTGTATCTAATAGATTATTCACTTTCTGCTTCCGTTTTGTATCTAGCAGATTCTTCACCTTCTGTTTCTGTTCTTAAATCTCACACTGGTTATCAGGATGCAGTTCAAAGAATGGAATGTTATTTTTTTACAGATCGAATGCCCTTTCTACGTCTTTCCCTCTGACAAAATCGACTAAAGTATTCCTTGTGGGTCACTGTCCTGTTGTGTGGGTCACTGTCCTGTTGTGTGGGTCACTGTCCTGTTGTGTGGGACTATAGAGATTAGTGATTTTCTGAACCGACCGTGGTACGCTACGGACCCGGAAAACCCCCACAGAAGTTGCATATATTGCAACAGATAGAGGTACTACAAATTCCCTCCTCAAGCCTCCTTAGTAGTCTCTTGCAATATACATGTTATATCACAGTGTTGCTATACTTTTGTTTGCATTTTTTTCGCTGAAGACGGATGTATTGTGCCAATGGCGCAAATAAAACCGCGATTCAGATCATTTCCTTTCTATGTACTGCATCCTACTGGAAACCTAGTAGGATCATTGTCCTGCTACAAGAGAGATCCGACAGCAGTTACAGAATGAACGTTGATGACGTTTCTATTTTAAGGCACCGACAATACAACAGAGGTTGCAGTTCTCATTTTCTCGATTGTATTTATTGCAACTAAATCTAGTCTCCGGGTTTTTATTTTTATTCCATCATTGCGTCGTCGGATAAGTACAATACACGTAGTTTTTTTTACCACATTTTGTTTTTCATGCCATGCTCATTTCGCTTGTGAAGGAGGAACATAATCATCACAGTACACATCTCGGAGGACAATGTACCAAGCACAATATCCTCCAAAGATAGCTGTGTATCAGAAACTTTCAGAGAGTAATGGTAACCTACAGAACGTAAATTTTGCCTAGCTAAAACATTCTGAGTTGAGATCTACATCCTAAATATGATATACTGCTAATCTCTTATTATTCCTGTTTCTTTGTGCATCCCTCCTGCCACGAAACGGTTTTTTTAAATAATGTTTTTAATATTTGTATTTTGTGTGTTTACTTTTGACTTCAATGAATGTTTGTGCCGTGTATTGATTTTTTTTACTAAGTGTTTGTGACAATGTCTTAATTATCTCCCATTGGCGTCGGCTCAGATAATATGGCGTCTGTGAGACAATGTTTTACTGAGAAAATTACTTTAATGCCTGCTTCGGTTTTTAGTTTATTGATTATGTCTTAATTTTTCATAAATTCATATGACAAATAATAAGCATGAAAAATAATTATAATTTCTGTCAAAATATTGACATTTAGTTTTAGCTCAGGGATGGTGATTAGTAGATGTGGTTGGTCTGGTTGTGCAGATTGTTATTGGTTACAGTTAGGTGGTTAGGAAGCCTTTGAAACATTAAAAGAGACCGAATCTCAAATATATTGTGATACATCTTGCTTGGTAAATAAATGAAGAATTCTATAGCTCGTTTATATATCTACTCGTATTACTTTGATTTGAATTTAGTACGTAATAGTTGGTTGGTTGGTTGGTTATTTGGTTGGTTGGTTGGTTGTTGGAATGAAGGTTGCTGGATTTTCTTGCCTACTAGGTGATTAGTTAGTTAGTTAGTTTATTGGTTAGTTAGTTGGCTGGATGGTTGGTTGATTTATTGTTTATTGGTTAGTTTAGCAGTTTGGTTTGTTGTTGAATGATTGGGTGGTTGGCTGGGTGGTTGGTTGATTGATTGGTTGTTGGTTGGCTGGCTGGTTGGTTGATTTGCTTGCCTACTAGGTGGTTAGTTAGTTAGTTAGTTTATTGGTTAGTTAGTTGGCTGGTTGGTTGGTTGATTTATTGTTTGCTGACTGTTTGTTGGTTAGTTGGTTGGTTAGTTGGTTAGTTGGTTGGCTGTTGGATGGCTGACTGGTTAGTTGGTTAGTTGGTTACTTGGTTGGTTGGTTGGTTGGCTGTTGGATGGCTGGTTAGTTGGTTAGTTGTCAAATGTTCATCATGGCATTGCTGACACGTTCATAGATGCTCTGATCTCCTATTATTTAATGTATGTCAGTATGTTGTCACTGACTGTTGTAGTTCTGTGTTGATCGATAACTCTTATTTTGATTCCTATATGACTATCTATATACTACTATATTCCTATATGACTATCTATATACTACTATATTCCTATATGACTATCTATATACTACTATATTCCTATATGACTATCTATATACTACTATATTCCTATATGACTATCTATATACTATTATATTCCTATATTCATAGTTTCTTGCAACTCCACACGTCACTCTCGTTTCTGTATTTCCCGAGTTCACTCCCGTCAACCCCGAGTTCGCGTATTCTGGCCATAGACATGCACAAATTAAATACAAACACGCACACCACAAATCCTGTAACTGCCTAGCTCTTTTATTGTATTCAAAATAGCAACATGATCGATTGAACTACCGCGTGTCACTGTGCCCAACCTGACAATTTTGTCTGCTCTTTCATTTTCACTAACAAAATGTTTTCTTCAAGTTCAGCTTTTATTGCGGTGCTTCGATTCGAACAGTCATATGTATAGGCAGGCATTGTACTTAAGTAAAACACAAAGTTTATTATCTTTACAAAGAACGCATATACTATGAGACTATATGGTATGAGTATACAAAATACGAATATCAGTTTACAAGACATATTTAACGTTTCAACGTTAAGACCTTTGTTCAAGAAAACACAAGACAATCAGTAAAAATAGTAAAAATAGTAAAAATAATGGCACTATCACAAAAGCATTAGACGGTAGAAATTTAACAGTAAAGAGATCCAAAGTAACAATAATCCTAAGTAGACTACAGTGTGAGTTACATTGGTGGAGGTTTCATTCAAGGCATATTTGGATAGCAGGATAGTAGAGGTCGAACTTAAATAGCACACTCTAACCTTGTAAAGAACTATCTATGGATAGCATGACCAAACAGAAAGCGGTCCACGGCTACGAAAGTCGAAGCGGCAGAAACCCTGTGGTATGAAGAAACCGATTGTCCTCACTTATCCTCGTAATCCTCTATCAAGGCCAGCACCTTTTCATGGAGTTGGGCCTTATGTGATCTATCGGCTGAAAAACTATACCTGATCGAGCCCACCCACATAAGTGAAGTCCAAAGGGAACTCACAATTTTCTTGACGTGACAAGCGCTTGTGATACAGCTTAGATTTCTCCAAGTCAGACAGTCATACTCCACATCACGGTATAGTGTTACAAATGGTACAACGCGGAGGAAGCTTGAAAGGTGGATTCTCACACAAGCACCTAAGCGCACAATGTGATACTGTTATACAGAATGTAGCACAGAATCAGAGCACATGTAAATATTCTATAAATTCTGCTTGGACCTAGCTGAGATTTTTCTGGCTAAGATCAAGAAACAGATTAAGAAACATTGTATCTTCTTCCATTACCATTCCATTGTCATATATGCATTCCCTAGATGACTAAATATTCTTCAGCATGAGCAGAAAATATAAACACAATCGCTTCTTTCCTTGAAATTGTCACAACAACCAATCCATATAATTATGCCAGTTAATGCCTATTATAAATGGTACAGTACGTCCTACCCCTGTCTACCTAAGAAATTACATCGGACACGCTGCGAATTGATACCGAAAGACTCTCATGTCAAGCTTTGATGTGGTCACCAAGGGGCAAGAGAAAACGAGGAAGACCAAGAGATACCTTATAGAAGACAACATGATGCCTTTGAAATGTAGATATATAAAACAATTGGGATAATTTCATGAAAGAGAAAAAAATTAACACAGTCTCTGATAACACTGGTATGAAAATGGGCTGTTAAAGAAAATTTTAAAAACATACACATAAAATATATTGGACATATTAAGAGACATGACACCTTGTTGAAGACCTTACTTAAGGAAGAGTGGCGTCGATCAAGAAGTATGTATAGATACAAGTAAGAATGAAACATCCTGAGACAGACAGGATACAGTCTGCCAGAGTTCACCGTCCAGGCAAGAGACGGGATGTTGAAGGTCCGTTGTAGCCAACCTTCGTTGCGGAGACGGCACTTAATGTTGAAGATATATGTTTTATATTATATATATATATCTCTTTGAGTGTGTGTGTGCGTGTGCGAGCATTCGTTTGTGTGTGTGAGCGTTCGTGCGTGCGTGCATGTGTGCGTGCGTGCGTGCGTGCGTGAGTGTACTTTACGGGATAATGTGTCCACACTTTTAGCGAAACAAACGAATTATTTAACGAAACGAAGTTTCACTAAAGGCGCATACAACGTAGCATCCATCAAATTGCGCGCAACGCACGGAGAGGCCCTTTCTTCCTCCCCTGGAAGACCCTTGGGGGAGGAGGCTCTAGTACGTTATGTGAAGATCGAATGATCGGTAGCAGACGCTCTGTGTTTTTTTATATCCGCGTCAGGAAAGCTGCATGAAATTAAGTCTAATATTAAAAAGTTGGAATGTGTGTGAACACAGATCCCGTAATTTAACCTATATATATCTTATATATAAGTTCCCCGCCGAAGACGTATGTGTCGGATCATTGGTGCTAATAAACGACAACACAACATATTTTCATTCTTTGGACTACATCCTGCTGGAAATCTAGTAGATTCGTGGTCCTGCTCAAGACAGATCCAGCGGGAATTTCAGAATGAACGCTGAAGAAGAATATATATCCATAACTTGACATACATGAATATTTCATAAACTGGCATAGGTTATCCAAGAGATAAAACATATAGTTCTTCTTCTTGTGTGTTCGTTCTCAAACTCGTGCAGATTAGCAGGATGCAGTCCTGAAAACGGAATGCGTTGTGTCATGGTTTACAGCATTGCTGCGATATCGCACCTTTCGATCCGGCGCATCCGAATTCAGCATGGCTTTGGTTCTCTTACCCTATATGGGATGGTACAGCGAACTTCATCCCATAACCTCCTTAGTCGTCTTTTACGACATGCATGGAAGGTAAACAGTGTTGCTATTCTTTGCTCCCCTTTCGGGCCCCGGCATAACACGGGCGAAACATATAGTTATAGACAGAAGAAGATGACGAAGAAAAACAATACGAAGAAATTTAAACAGCAATAAAGTGAAGAACAGAAAGAGTAAGAACTAAATAAGAGAAGAAAGGAAGAAAGAATCGAATTTTCTCTTCTAGACAGAAGACATTCCTTGCTGCTCAAATATTATTGACATAATATAACCAGAGAAAAAAAAATTATCTTTAAACCAACACTGGTCACACAGATTGACTTTCTGAATCTACATATTTATATTTTCAATTTATTACATGTAAATAGACATTTGTGTCTGGCCATAGGTTTTTTTAAAAATAATGTTCAGATAATAATTTCTTTCGCAATTTCCTTTTTTTAATTTTCTACTAGTTCTTATTATATATATCTCTGCTTTGTCTATGATTTTAATTACAGACTGAACTGTCTATTTTGCGAACTTTCGTACTTTGTTCTTTTGATTAATATTTGATTCTTGGTCTTGTCTTAAGAAAACTGTTTATCTTTCTTTTTCCGTCTCATAATTGATATGTATTGTCCGTATGGATTGCTGAACTATTTATCAGGTAACATTATTCAAACACCCACTGCGCTCAACTCAGTGACACGAAAAAGACAAATTTCCGTTGATTGTTTATGTGTAGGTGTCAATGTTAAGATTAGTAAAGATAACGGAATATGTTGATGCTAGGATTAACGAAGACATAAAAAGAGAACAAATTCTAGGATTAGTAAAGATGAGCAAGCACACTTAGATGATATTATTAGGATTAACAAAAAAAAAACATCAAGACAGCAATGCTGGATTTAGCAAAGAGGATGAAACATAAACGATTGTTTGTCACTATTTCTATGAATTTCGAGCACCTTGTTCTTATTTGATATATGCAGTTGGATGATTTCTTGGGTGTTCATACCGAGAAGACTCAGATTTCGGCTTAATGTAACGTCTATTGATTAAGATGTGTATGTGTTAAGAGACGAGCTGGTGTTTTGCCTGAGTCAATTACTGTGTATCTTTGCTTCGACGAAGCTCTTCCAAGCCGGCGAACTATTCATTATTAGATATCAGTGTGATACTTCATCTCCCTTGCTGTAGTACATTTCATTGGTATACTTCATCTCCCTTGCTGTAGTACATTTCATTGGTATACTTCATCTCCCTTGCTGTAGTACATTTCATTGGTATACTTCATCTCCCTTGCTGTAGTACATTTCATTGCTATACTTCATCTCCCTTGCTGTAGTACATTTCATTGGTATACTTCATCTTACTTCAGAATTACATTTCATTGGGTTACTTCATCTTACTTGCTGTATTACATTTCATTGGGTTACTTCATCTTGTTCGTTGTAATAACGTTGACGCGATATCCTATTCTGGGTGCACAGATTTTCTTCTTCAGCGTTCATTCTCAAACTCCCGCTGGGTGTCTCTTGTAGCAGAATAATCGTACTACTAGATTTTCAGACAGATGTAATCCAGAGAATAGAATTACGTTGTGTCACCTTTTTTATTTGACCCATTGACCCGACACATCCATTTTCGGTGGTAGAATGTAGCGATAAACAAAGCATTATTTTCTACCTCGGTTTGCTAAAACATGTTTGCTCTCAATAGATTGCCATTGCTTTCTGGACGGCCCTGGCACGCAATTACTTTCTACGAGAATTGAATTTGGTAGTTGGTAGCATTCAACCACAACCTCTTCGACAGGCCTCCATTATTTTTCTCTGAAATATTGAATTAGTCCTTGTGATTGTAAGAAGCGTACCTTGCCATAATATATATTTTTTATTTTAAAAGGAACTTCGTCCATTAGCCATCGAAGGCGAGCTCTCTACCTCTCTGCCACAGAGATGGACAGTGGATGTCATAGTTCATTATTATACCGTTCATTATAGAATTAAGAACATTTACTAAGTCACTTTTGGAAAATCAGCTGCGTGATTTACACTGTTAATTTTTTTAATTTTTTTTTTTACTTATTTGTTAAAACAAAAGTTCATGCTTTTATTTTCCTTATGGTTTTGAAGCTAAACGCTACGATATTCCCGCCCACTTCTTTTCCATACCTACAGCTTCAATATCTGCCACTTGTTTCATCATTATATAATTTAAATGATATTTTAACTATATATATTATCATTGTCATATTTTTATAAATTTTATGCATTAATTTTTGTGGAAAATTGATAATAGATTTATTATTTTGTGATGTTTAGGGACGCAAGGGTAGGGGAAATGTGTATGTGTGGGCGTCTGGAGATGGTGGGCCGAACGACGATTGCAATTGTGACGGCTATGCAGCAAGTATGTGGACCATTAGTATTAACTCAGCTACCAATGATGGACAGACTGCGGGATATGACGAATCTTGTTCATCCACTTTGGCTTCTACATTCAGCAACGGAAAGAGCAACTCTAGGGATGCTGGAGTGGTGAGTCTATCGCTATTTCTTAAAGTGTATACCAATGCAATAAGTTATGTTGTGTTATGTTCCTCCAGGACCATAGGCGGCGCATAGAGCAGAAACCATAGCTTTCCATTTCTGTCCTTGTGTTGCCAGGTCTTTCAATTCTGTTTAGGTTCATTGACATGTCTTCCCTATTAATGGTTCTTCCTAGAGTTTCTCTAGGTCTCCCTCTTCTTCTTACTCCGAGTGGCACCCAATATAGTGACTGCTGGGGTATTCTTAGGCTGTTCATTCTGAGAACATGGCCGTATATAACATGAATAAGTTCATAACATGAATATCATCATCATCAAGTGCCGTCTCCGCAACGAAGGTTGGCTGCAACGTATCTCCAACATCTCCTGTCTCTTGTCTTGGTGGTGCACTCTGCTAGACTGTAACCTGTCCATCGTGTAATGTTACTCTCCCACTTGTATCTCTGCCTACCTCTTGCTCGCTTCCCTTTGACTTTACCCTCAAGTAAGGTCTTCAATAGGGTGTCATGTCTTTTAATGTGTCCAAAGTATTTTATTTGCCTGATCTTTATTTCTCTTAGTAGTTCTTTCTTCATATTAAGTGTTTTAGCACCTCTTTATTTGTTTTCTTCTCTTTCCATGATGTTCTCCCTATTCTTCTATATACCCACATCTCAAAGGCATCAATTTTGTCTTCTAATTGTTTATTTAGCGTCCATGAATATAAGAACATACAAAACTGGCGCAATGCACAATTATGTACAACGCGTCCATATTACTCAGCCCATTCTTCAGTTTCAAAAGTGTCAAATATAATTAACTACGGGGTGTTTGAGTTTAGAATTGAATTCAAATAGGGAGAAAACGCAAGATATTTGCTGTGTTTTGGTGTTTGAATTAAACATAAATAGAACTAAATATCCCGCCGAAGACAGATGTGGCTACTCAGCAAATAAAACGGCGATACAACGCATTTCCATTCTCTGGACTACATCCTGCTGGAAATCAAGTAGGACCATGGTCCTACTACAAGGGAGATCAGCGGCAGTTTGAGAATGAACGCTGAAGAAGAAGAAGATTTAAATATGTTACTTCTTTAAATTTAAACAGGACGGAAATTGAAAATGTTCATATTTAAAGTTAAACTTAAACAGGAAGACCTTTTCTATCCCATATAGGTTCAGCGACCCAAAGTCATGCTGAAGTCGGATGTGTCAGGTACATAGGCACGGATACCGTAGCAATTCTGTAAACCATGACACATCGCATTTCGTTCTCCGGACTACTTCCTGCTAATCTGCAGGAGTTTGATAATGAACGCAGAAGAAGAAGGAGAAACAGGAAGACAATATGCAGAAGTTCACTTCTATTTCCAAGTTCACTTAATTCATGCCTTCTTCTTCTTCTTGGTCGCAGTTAGTGATATTCACTTCATATTTAACGATGAAATCATGCACAATGGGAATACGTTGGTATCAAATGCTAGAATCAAGTGGAAAAAAATATAAAATAAAATGTCTCTATTTAATGTTAAATCAAGAAGAAAGACAACTGAATACGATAAAATAGAATAGAAAAACAACTAATCCCCCTAGATGTTTTATAATACCTATACATATCTGGATTGGTCATCTGGAAAGAATGCTGTGTGATTCATTAGTTTATAAAGCATATACGAAGAGAGGAGAAGCAGAATGAAGAGCCAAGGGTAGACCTAGAGTACGTAGGATCGACAACATCAAAGAGACATTACACGAACACCAAATAACATTATCTGAAACTGCCAGAAAAGCGTGAACAAGAACATTGTATCTCCCTCGACACCCGTAAAGGGTAAAAGAGGAAGGAAAGAAGAAGATACATATCTGGACACACATTAAATAAGAACATAATTGTAATAGCTAGTTAGTCGTCGGATCAGCATCAGTGCACTTCGGACACGTTCATATGTGTTCCGATCTGATGTATCCACAATTACACGGTGACTAATAGTTCCAGTTCTTTGTCACACATTTTTCTAATTCCCACAGTAGCGCTCATTTCTAGCAACACCGCATTTCAAGCCCATTTCCTTCAGTCTGAAAATGGAAAAGGAATCATTAATTTCATCAGCTCATGTTATTTCTCATGTGGAATTCAATATGTCCGCACGATCCATTGATCTACTGTCATACACAGTAGCAGTGTAAACCAGTCGATCTGCTCTTTCGTTGTCTTGAACACCCACAAGACAAGGCACGAGAATATATGTTACACATTCCAGCTTCGACCTTCCGACTGCCTAAAACCACTGTTTTCAAATGCAACACAATTTTGATCATACTTATCGAGCCACTGATAATACAGACATGAGTTGCCTTTTAGTACTTATCCAGTTCAAGGTGTTGGTCACTGTCATAATTCCCATTGTCATGGTGATAGTCATCATCATCAGGTGCCATGCCGGCTGGCGTAGGCGGTCAGTGCTCTCCACAGTTCTCTGTCCACAGTATTATGTATTAAGGTCGTTGTTTCCTTGCCGTTCCAGGCTGTCAAACTGTCTAATATTTTTTCACGTAGTCGCCCTGTCTCTGTTGCCTTCAATTTTGCCTATTGTGATTATGTTCTCTAAACCTGCCTGTCTTATGAAGTGGCCACAAAAAGAAGATTGCCTTTTCTTATATTGTTGATTAATGTCCGTTTCGCATTTGACTCTTTCAACACCTCTACATTAGTTTTTCTGTCAGTTCGTTGTATTGTCAACATTCTTCTGTAGAACCACATCTCCGTTGCCTCTAATTTCCCACTTTCCAGTAGGTTTATTGTCCAAGACTCGCACCCATATGTTAGTATAGGGGTTATATAGCACTGCAGAACTCTCTTTCTCACCTCTAATGACAAGGTCATATTACACAGTATATTTTTGATTTTTCTATATGTTGTTTTTGCCTGTCCTATTCTGCATTTTATTTCTGTTGAACTTCTTCCATCTGCTGTAATCATTCATGGTGATAGTCATCGAAGCAAATCAAATGCCCTCTCCTCTTTGATGGTCCTCCCTACAGAATCGTGAAGGCCAAACCGCTACACACTTATCTACCAGCCGATGATCCGTGCATATAAGCGTGTCTTCTCGCCCGTGTGTTGCCGGGGCCCGAAAAGTGAGCAAAGAATAGCAACACTGTTTACCTTCCACGCATGTTGTAAAAGGCGACTAAGGAGGTTATGAGATGGAGTTGGTTGTCCCATCCTATATATGGTCAGTGACCCACAGCCATGCTGAAGTCGGATGTGTCAGGTCGAAAGGCGCAGATATCGCAGCAATACTGTAAACCATGACACAACAAATTCCGTTCTCCGGACTACATCCTGTTAATCTGCAAGAGTTTGAGAACGAACGCAGAAGAAAACGAAGAGTGTTTTCTTCCCTGTAAATCACATTTATCATGTATTGTTTTTCATGTCATGCTCATCTTCGCTTGCGAAGGTGCATCATCATCATCATATATATATATATATACACACATAGTCATTTTTCAGCCAGGAGCACAATCAAATATAGGCAGTGGTATACATATTTATGACTAAATCATTTCACGATGTCCTAATCTTGCACTTATACAGATTTGAAACTGCGTTTTCGACTTGCAGGCCACCACTGACTTGTATAACAACTGCACTGCAAGCCATTCTGGAACATCAGCTGCTGCTCCGGAAGCTGCAGGGGTGTTTGCCTTAGCCTTGGAAGCCAAGTGAGTAGCATAGTTTTTAATCCATGTCTTATGCGTGTTCATCTCTTACTCTATAACACTATTAATTTTTTTTATTGATAGAAATTTGTTTACTGAATATTTGTTTACTGAATATTTGTTTACTGAATATTTGTTTACTGAATATTTGTTTACTGAATATTTGTTTACTGAATATTTGTTTACTGAATATTTGTTTACTGAATATTTGTTAACTGAATATTTGTTTACTGAATATTTCGATTTCATTAGGTTAATGTATGCGCAATATTTAAATACAAAAATAGTAAAATTGCATAGTATTATTTTGTGTATTATTATCATTTGTCTACAGTGTGTAATTTCAGGGATAAACCAAGATACATGGGAAGAACTTGCACAAAATAGAACTAGATGGCGCTCTAAAGTCAAAAACGGAGCAGCATGTTGCGAAAAGTGGAGAAATACAACAGCTAAAACATGGAAAGCAGATAAAAAGTCACCAGTATACCAAAAACTATCTACAGTGGTCATCCAATGTCGGAGTTGTTCAATGACATTTGCAGCCAGAAAAAAGGCTTATTATAACTCTAGCTGAATCTCAAAGTGAATGAAATAGTATGAAAACAGATCCACCAATTCAAATATCTAGGTACAGCGATTACAGCAGATGGAAGAAGTTCAACAGAAATAAGATGTAGAATAGGACAGGCAAAAACAACATTCAGAAAAATGAAAAATATACTGTGTAATATGACCTTGTCATTAGAGGTGAGAAAGAGAGTTCTGCAGTGCTATATAACCCTATACTAACATATGGGTGCGAGTCTTGGACAATAAACAAACTGGAAAGTGGGAGATTGGAGGCAACAGAGATGTGGTTCTACAGAAGAATGATGAGAATACCATGGACTGCCAGAAAAACTAATGTAGAGGTGTTGAAAGAGTCAAATGCGAAACGGACTTTAATCAACAATATAAGAAAAGGCAATCTTCTTTTTATGGCCACTTCATGAGACAGGCAGGTTTAGAGAACATAGTCACAACAGGCAAGATTGAAGGCACCAGAGACAGAGGGCGACAACGTGAGAAAATATTAGACAGTTTGACAACCTGGAACGGCAAGGAAACAACAACGACTTTGATACATAATACTGTGGACAGAGAGCTGTGGAGAGCCATGACCGCCTACGCCACCGGCATGGCACCTGATGATGATGAACTGAATCTCAAAAGTGGATCTAACAAATACTCATCATCATCATGTGATGTTCAGAGTGAACAGTTGTTCAACCAATAACTGAAAACATATGTAAATTAAACATGTTTCAAAATTGAATTTTTATTTAAGTAAAATTAAGTTGTGTCCCTTTGTACACAGAGACAAGATAATCTAATCTTTTGTGAATGTTATTTGTGAACTATATCGGAAGACAGTTAGAAATCAATTATCGAATTGTATTCTATTTAGTTTTTGTCAATTTATCAAGTGCTATGAAGTGTGGCGTAAACCAGCATGCCTCTTCACAACACCCTGTATCTTGTATTGTGATTAAGTTCATTTGGAAACATTTTGCCATGACACATTGACAACCCATCTAGCAGTTTACCTACCCATGTGTCTTCCTCTGTCCTTTCTACCTTTATCTTTCAGATGGCTACTAATTGTTCAGGTATCACTCCGTCTTAGCGCTAGATCAATTGCCACTTCTTCTTCTTCTTTCCTTCCTCTTTTACCCTTTACGGATGTCGAGGGAGATACAATGTTCTTGATCTCGCTTTTCTGGCAGCTTTAGATAATGTTATTTGGTATTCATGTAATGTCTCTTTGATATTGTCGATCCAGTGTACTCTAGGTCTACCCCTGGCTCTTCTTTCTGCTTCACACTTCAATTGCCACTAAACACTACTAAGACTACTACACATACAATTCAATACAAGATGGGATAGGAATATAGAAATATAGCTAATTTCTAAACATTCGTCTGGCGTGCTAAGAATCTCAACCATGACCACTATAGATGGCTCCGTAAGATACTTAACATCCATTGATGAGATAAAATAGTAAATAGCGAGGTGATGATAAAAGCCACATATCTAAGCATACACATAATGCTGACGAAACCACACACATACTGCTGACGAAGACACACACATAATGCTGACGTAGACACACAAATTGTGCAGATTCTCATCTGCCAAAGTAGCTGCTATATAGAAAACTCTAGAAAGAGGGTTGTAATGACACGCCAAAGACGCCACTGACTACTTCAGTCTATAATATAATAGTCATGTTCTGTCAGTCTCTCCGGAATGCTCCATAAATAGCGCATTGACGCCACGGAGCAACTATGGACGTGTCTGTACCACACCGCAACAGAGCCGGACTTATTGAGATTACTATGTGTAAATTAATGAGAAGATTAATCTTGTATCTCTCAGTGGGTTATATTTAAAATTCACCTCGTACACAGTATTTGGTCAGTAAATAATTAAAGAAATAATCAAAAGTGTTAAATAGCAATTTTTTTTACGTTGAATAATACACAGATTCGACGTTTTGGTCATACGGTCATGCTCATTTTTTCGTATAATCCTGAGAAATGTCGTTTGAAACGACAGAGCTATATATTATGAGTTGTACTGTTGGTAGACAGCATGCCGTTTAGTTGTGTAGGGATAAGTACATATGAGTTATATTGATCATAATTTAGTATTGCCTTCATTGTACTCGGGTTATCCTATATGTACTTATCCCTCTAAACCAAGCGCCACTTACCCTGTCGAGAGTACCAATCATATTCCCCAGAGATCTCCAAAAAGTTGCCTTTTACAAACAAGACTTCGAGAACGTAATTCGAACCCACTACCTCTTGGGCACACAGAGAATGGATTAACCACTACTCCAGTCAGATCCCAAAATATTCGAGTACAATTAAGTGAGCCCCTTTGAAATACAAATCTTTGAGTACAAATCTGCCCCTTTGAAATGTCATGACAATTAAGTAAGTTCTGTATGCTCCTGTGAAATGTCGGTTAAATAGTCCAATAATCGCTTACAATAACATAACGCATTTCAACACTACAACCTGAGACATTGTAAACATAATATGCTGCATATATAATTTAGCGGTGTGGATCTTAGCAAATGTATTTCAATTTTGCTCGGCCTTGAGGGGTGTAGCAGTTAATACAATATCGATCGATCATGTAAGTGCATAAAATTCAATGATTCTTGAACTATTTCACCATTGCCCACATATAAAATTTAATTTATTTATGTTGCTCTTCCCGTGGATATATGTGGTGGTATTGTCAATATGATTAGCTGCCTGGTTTTCTTTTCTTAACCTTTTCTTTTGCTAAGGAACATGTGATTGTGTAATGTTAAGTCATTCGCCCGCTGACAAGCACATCCAGGTTTCAAATGCATTCCTTCTTCTTGGCTTGAAATAAAGATTAATCCCGTGGTTCACTTAGCCACCAGGAATTGAGGAAGGTACCGTGACTTATGCTCTGGGAAGATCGTTACTGAACTAGTTCTAAGGGGTTCAAAGGTCGTAGAGGATTGACTCCACTGTACTCGACTTCCCATATGTACTCCGTCACTTTTAACAAAGCGGCACGCCACCTGCCGAGAGTACCACGCATAGCACATAACTCCGTAGCTTCAAGTGATAATCCACAGAGATTTCCGAAAAAATCCACCTTGCACACAAGACAACACGAGCCGGATTCGAACTCATGACCTCTTGAACACAAGAGGAACAGCTTAACCACTACGCTAGGGAGATCCCCCAAAGTGCTGAGCTAGTGCGGTAAGCGACGCTCATCAGACGGTTTCTGATCAACCACTGGACTAGGCAGCTGAACATTTTTTGCGAAATGGTGTGCAATGACATTTGTTCATAGCTCAGCTTACCTTATCTTTTGCTTGCCTGTTCATTATTACTAGTAAACTGATTGTTCCTAAATCTGTTCGAGAGAAATAAATACTTGTTTTCTTTTGTTTACTTAAAATGTACTTATATCTGTAGTTTTTGTCTCTTCAATAACGTTCATTATCTTTTGTGGCTCATTCACAGATCCATATAGCTTTAATTATAACAAGTTTTAACTGTGAACAACTCCCACATATGCGTGCCTTACTGTGAACAACTTCCACATATCAGTACTTTTCTGTGAATAATTCCCACATATACGTGTCTTTCTATGGGAACTTCCATATATACGTGCCTTACTGTGGACAACTCCCACATATCAGTACATTTATGTTGACTACTCCCATACATCAGTACCTTTCTGTGAACAACTCCATCACATCAGTACCTTTCTGTGAACAACTCCATCACATCAGTACCTTTCTGTGAACAACTCCATCACATCAGTACCTTTCTGTGAACAACTCCATCACATCAGTACCTTTCTGTGAACAACTCCATCACATCAGTACCTTTCTGTGAACAACTCCATCACATCAGTACTTTTCTGTGAACAACTCCAACATATCAGTACCTTTCCATCCATCCACCAACCCAATTATCAATTTTGTTCTTCGTTGTCCCCAGCGATAAGACAACTCGTGGACCACAGGTCGTCGGCTTTATAAGCACTGTATAAAAGTGTATTGGTAATTTTTGCTATCATAAATTAGTGTTGCAACAATTGTGTTGCAACAACTGCCATGGTTTATATTAAACAACCCACACAGGATATTGTGATTTGCGAGTATTTGTTTTACTGAAGGCAATAATTATGTCCTGGTAATTAAGTTATCGAGATGCAATATAATGATTCTTCTTCTTTCCTTCCTCTTTTACCCTTTACGGGTGTCGAGGGAGATACAATGTTCTTGTTCTCGCTTTTCGGGCAGCTTCAGATAATGTTATTTGGTGTTCGTGTAATGTCTCTTTGATGTTGTCGATCCAGCGTACTCTAGGACTACCCTTGGCTCTTCTTTCTGCTTCTCCTCTCCACATGAAATTTATTTTAGCGAATTACTTGTTATGAACAGAATACATCATCTACCGACTCACTAGGTCTGTGTAGAGTCCTTGACATAATGATTAATGACACAAAAATAACACAAGCTGTAAAGGTTAAATTTCTTGGCACCCTGTTAAAATCAGAAGGTAGATGCTCAAGTGAGATAAAGAGCCGAACAGCACAAGCCAAATCAGCATCCCAAAAAATGAGAATCATTTTGTGCAATGGAACACTATCAATACAGAACCAAATTCGAGTGCTGAGATGTTATATCGAACCAATTGTTTTTTATGGTTGTGAAGCATGGACTGTAAACAAAAAAATTCAAAACGAAATTGAGGCTGCAGAGATGTGGTTTCTGAGAAGAATGGTGAAAATACCATGGAAAGCTTTAAAAAAACTAATGCAGATGTTCTCATTGATACTTGTGTAAAAAGATCAATCACATCAAACAATAGGGGCAGGTAGTAAAGGTTTCTATGGCATGTGCTGAGAAGAACACAGCTTGAACACTTAGGAAAGATTTAGAAGAGAAAAGACAGGGGACGACAAAGAGAGAAATTGCTTGATGGACTAGTATTAGTTAGTTAATTAGTCGTTGGATCATCATCACTGCAAACTGGACACGTCCATGGCTGCTCCGATCTCTCCTTGAGTGCATCCGCCATTACATCTCTGCTGACAGTATCGGTCCTATACTGGTTGACCATCATTCTTCTGCGCCCTCCAAAATTGTCCCTTCTAGCAACACAGCATTTCAATCCCTGATCTATAATCCTAGCCATTGAAAAGGAATCATCATCCACATTAGTTTCACTCTCGCGTGCTATATCTCTTAATGAGTTAAAAACGTCAGCGCGATCCATCGCCCCGTCAGCCTGTGCCGCATCGAACATGATGCCAGTTGATCCGCTCTTTCATTGCCTCGAATACCCACATGTCCTGGCACAAAAATAAATGTAGCCACTCGCAGCCACGCCTTTCTCAAGGCATCAATACATTGTTCGTGAACGAGACCCACTTGTACCTTCCTAATCATACTCATAGAGTCACTCAAGATGCAGACCTAAGTTACCTTCTGTGTGCATACCCACTCAAATTCCTTGGTGATCGCCATAGTCCCCGTGGTCATACTACTCGTAGTGACCGCAAAGGCATCGCACTCCTTCCTTATCGTTTTACCTGCGCACTGAGCTGTGAAGGCCCAAGCACTGTGAACATGTCTAATCACAGATCCATCAGTGTATATAATCACATCTCCCTCTTTTGTATTCTCACTGACCAAAGCCTGCACTTCATTATCCACAGCTGTGGAACACCATTCTCTGCATTCCCTGCTAAGTGATATTACTACTCTCAAACAAGTTTCGAAATCTGTGGGTAGACTTATCCATTCCGCACCTACTGCCACATCGTGCAATCTGCACACGCTTTGTATGACATCCTCAGCACGTCCAATCCACGACTAGTATTGTGGCACGGTAGAAGTTCACCAACCGAGCTTATTGACAACACAAGAGAAAAAAGTCATGGAGAAACATGATCGTCTACGCCAGTCGGCATGGCACTTGATTGATTGATTGAATTCAGTTAAAATTTTCTAAGTTTAATCTTTTGCACTTTACAATTTTTGTTATTATAAATGCGAATAAAGATTGCGATCGAGATATCACAAATTGAATGCATATATAATTAATTCACAGTGGTGTTGCGCTTATATTACAATGACATGGTGAAAATATTAACATCGAAACCAATTACAAACAAACTAAAAAAGAGTTATAAAAATGTTACATCTATTTTACATTAATGTATAGCTAAAAATTGTGGGTAATGAACAAATAGCTAAAAGACAGAATTAATGTCTTTGAGATGTAGATGTTTAGACGAATAATATGATATAGAGAGAGAAGAGAAGATATTCTGATAACACTGCGTATGAAACAAGAACTATTCAAGAAAGTACAAAACAAACAAATAAATACTCTGCACATGTTAAAAGATTAAACTTTGCTGTAGACATTACTATGAAGATATAGTGATGCGGAGGAGAGTATTAGTTTGGCAGAGATATACGTGGGAAGAAAACGTGATGAGATGAGCAGGATACAGTCTAGCAGAATGTAGCACCAAGACAATAGACAGAAGACGATGCTGGTGGTAAGATGCAGTCAACCTTTAATGCGGATACGGCAGCTGATGATGATAATATGTTTTAAAGAATGTAATTATGAATCAAGCGTTTCATAAGCAAAAAACACACACGGTACAACACACACGGTACAACACACACGGTACAACACACACGGTACAACATACATAGTACAGAGTAAAGAGAACGCTTAACCGGCGGACATCATTAGCAATTCTTAATAAATATGTTATTGTTGAGTCCTCACTTATGGAGCTAAACTAAGAGATCTTTCTTAAATGAATAATCCAATATTCATTTGTTTTTACTGTTTACATTCTTCGTGAAATTGGCAATATCATCAGCCATTGTGTCAAAATTGTCAGTGTCATCAGTCATTGTGTCAAAATTGTCAGTGTCATCAGTCATTGTGTCAAAATTGTCAATATGATAAATCATTGTGTCAAAATTGTCAATATCATCAGTCATTGTGTCAAAATTGTCAATATGATAAATCATTGTGTCAAAATTGTCAATATCATCAGTCATTGTGACAAAATTGTCAGTGTCATCAGTCATTGTGTAAAAATTGTCAATATCATCAGTCATTGTGTCAAAATTGTCAATATCATCAGTCATTGTGTCAAAATTGTCAATATCATCAGTCATTGTGTCAAAATTATCAATATCAGCAGTCATTGTGTTAAATGGAGAACAATGTCCTGATACTCTTTATGGCATGTATTTGTACATAATTGTCGTATGTCGAAAATTTCCGTTTTCGTGTACGACTATCCATTCCATGTGTCACACCTTCCTTGATATTCTCACGTATTCCTTTACGTTGACTTCCAAGGCATGTGTGACACACCGTATTTACAACCCTGACACACGTTTACAATTGCGTTTAATTTATCCTGCAGTCAAAATCTGACATGGCGAGACATGCAGCACTTGACAGTTCTTACTTCAAAGAGGAACAGTTTGTATGATTCTAATGGTATCCATCACTGGAAACTAAATGGAGCACATCTGCTGTTCAATCACCTGTTCGGCTATGGCGTCCTTGATGCAGCTAACATGGTTGACCTTGCAAAACAGTGGAAGGACCTTCCAGAGAGGTTTCACTGTAAAGCCGGAGATATCATTGGTGACCAGTAAGTAAATAGATTATATACCATTCACATATACAATATGAATAGATGGTGGAGTGCGTGGCCGTACGGCTAAAACGCCGGCCTCAGTTTCCTGAGGTCCCGGGTTAAATATGCGGTTGGGACAAGGATGTTTGTCTTTCGGAGGTGCAATAAAAATTCTTCCTGTACACGTCGCGGCGATAGCTTTGGCAAAGCGGCCTTTATTTCCACAGCCTAAAAGCGTCCCTGCACTCCTTAACAGGAAAACATGCAGTAATGAAAGTTTTCTATAGATGAAATGCCGTTATATTGATGTTCTCTTATGGAAGCTTTGCAGCTTGCCATCTATACAATTATAGACCCCCTTTGAGTAAAAGGATCCTTCAATAGGCATTGAACTAAGCCGAAAGATGAAGTCTCCTGGGTATGAAAGAAAGCTCAGGAAAAACACTCCACTGCACACAGGAAGTAAGAGCTAATCGCTCCAAACTCTTGGGGTTCTCAAACAAACAAACAATACACATACACAATATGAATAGATTATCTACCATACACATATACTATATACTGGTACGCTCATGTTTGTATATATATGTGTGTGCGCATGCGTGAGTTCGCACGCGCGTGTGTATAAGATTCAGACCACCATTAGGCACATTCACAGATTAACTATATCCTCAATAACGTGTATATAATGTTTTATTTCATAGGTCGTTGTATATAAATAATGCGAGTAAATGTTTCTTCATGTGCTCTTGTTTACAATTCACTAATTGTATTTTTTTTTTTTTTTTTTTTTTTGCATCCGTATCGTTCCTTCTCTCATTTCTGATCCTTACTTTTGAGATTTGTGCGTCTGCCACTGACCAATGTTCACTTCTTATGGTTGACATATTTATTTCTAACATGTTTTATGTTCTTCAATATGGCCAGAAGAACTGCGCGCTATTTAATTTCTAATTGTGTTCTTCTGCTTTGTTTGTCTATCACAAGTGATAATAACCGTTTATGACATTGAATTTTTACAATCCAGGTAAAGGTGTGTTGTCTATTGTTCTTCTTCAGCGTTCGCTCTCAAATAACCACAACCAATATTTCGTGTGATTCCCGCCAGGGAGTGTGAAGTACGTTGTGCTGCAAGTTCCACAGTAGAACTGTGATTATTTGCACTCCGGTTGGCCACTTGTGGTCAGGACGTCCAAGGTCCATCACATCCGTTTTCGTCATTCCTTTATTTCGGGTTTGGTCCCTGTATGTTGTCTATGAATTCTGATTATATAATTCTTTTTTTCAGTCGTGCTATTTGCGTCCGATGATAGTGGATGAAATCGAAGACGAAACCTTAATTGACGATAACCACTTCAATTTTCTTGTCGGTGCAGTTGTTACGGGAGTGAAAGAGCAGACAGACTTGCCAGCACGGTAACAGGTAGAAATTGAATGGACCACACTGATACTCTGAATGCAATCCAGGAGTTGAGCCAGTTGGAAGATAGGGGATCTGGTTGTTTTTTTCCTTTCTGTGTCTATCCGGAATACGAAACATATTTAGCAAAAAGTTGGGGGAAAGAAGCGACATATATGAAGAGATAGACCAATTATCCAATACAGAACATGAACATTCAATTAATAATAATCATGAGATCCATAACTCATCATGATTGTAGGGGTGACACACTGGAATCATCAGCACAAAAATATCTCCAAACAACTATATCATCAGTCATTCGGAGAATTGTAGACAAATTGCACTCAGACCATTTCTTGATGTAATCAATCCAGGATATTCTCTAGCCCCCCTCTCCTCCTTCCACTCTTGAATGTTCCTTGCAAAACAATTATATAAAGCTACTTGTGTCTTGTTACATTTCCAAACCACACAAGTTTACGCCGTTTCACGTATAAATTTACTCGGTGACCCCCAAATTCTATCCGAAACTTGGCTTATCCACAAACAGAAAAAAAACACAACCGGTGTTCAACGCAAATTTTGGCCGGAAGACAACAGTCAATTACAATTTTCTAAAACAAAAATATTGATAGGCGATTTGAAAAACATTAGAAACCTATGAACTTGTTCATCAAATGTAGAATTGCACAGGCAACATTTCACAAGATGAATACCATCTTATGTGATAAGTATATGTTAACTGAGGTGAGAAAGAGAGTCCTTAGAAGTTATATAGAACCAATTCTGATGTATGGATGTGAATCTTGGACGCTCAGCAGAACAGTAAAAGATTACACTGAGGCAGCAGAGATCTGATATTATAGAAGAATGTTAAGAAGACCATGGACAGATAAAATGTGAATGAAGATATCTTGAAAGAAGTTGATTCAAAAATAGAGCTGCTTACTCACATCAGAAAGAGACAGACCACATCTTTGGACACATCATGACAAGAGGGAAAATGTAACACGTTGTAACAACAGGCAAGTTGAAAACAAGAGGGATATGGGAAGACCAAGAGAGAAGATACTTGACAACTTAGCATTGTGAGATGGGAGAACATCGGTATTGCAAGTAATTAACAGCACACGAGAAAGCTGTGGAAATACATGATAACCAACGCCACAACGTGTTCGAATTACAATGATGATCTTCTTCTTCTTCTTCTGCGTTCAGCATCTGTGGTCATGCTATACTGTCAGGCCTGTCGTCAAGACGAAGTCCACTGTCTTCTCCAGGTCAGAGCGGCTGCCCCATGGCTTTTACCTCAAGTCTGTATCCTCTGGTCAGGTCTGCTGTCTCTGCTCTTTGTATGTTGGGCAGTCGGTTTGGTCATTAGCACTACTACAATGATGATCTAACACATAACTGTTACATACATTCCCGAACTTCTAATTAAAAACTGATTTTTTTTTTCTCCCAGAGATTTCTCATTCAACAAGCCACTACGCTTGAGCATTGAAACCGACGGTTGTGTGAATACAAGCAACGAGGTGAACTATCTGGAGCATGTGCAGGCTTTCATTACTCTAAGGTCTACCTACAGAGGGTGTGTTACGATGTACTTGACTTCACCAATGGGAACAACGTCAGTGTCCAATATTCCTACCTACTTTGTTAATTCAGTCATGTTTTAATATTTCCTCCATATTTTTTTTTATAGTCAGGAAAATATGAAAGATTATGCGAGACAGTCGGTGGTAAAAACCTCTGTACAGAAAGTAAACAAGATTTCATTCATTAGGATTTTTATTATAGTCGTGTTTTCGTTGGTCACCGTTTATGTACTTGGAATCGCATGCCAAAAAAAAGCAAATTCCGGCTAACGAAAAGCACGGAAATAATAAAAAATCAAACCTTTGAGGTCATGTTTACTTTCTGTACACAGGTCTTAACCGGAGCTAGTCATGGATTATGCATGGTTAAACTATTAGGTACTTGTCTCGAAATTGCCCCGCTCTAGAATGGATCTGATCCGCGGAAGAGGCGTGTGGTTAGGTACAAACAGGGAAACAATCATTACACTCAAGACAGAATAATAATAAATGTGTAGTAAAAACATAAACATGTTTTGAAATCTCGTGTGCACTCGTGACTGCAAATTCCAGGAAATTATGGTGGTACTTATAATTGCCATTAGTTTGTGGACATTAACTCTCCATTACACCAATTAAGGTTTTCCATGGAGTGTCATTAAGAGATAGAATTAGAAACGATAACATCAGACAGATAACCAAAACAATACCAGTATTAGAACACATCAAAAGACAACAGATCAAGTGGTTTTCACACGCTTCCAGACTACCGTCATAGCATACCACAAATGGCCATGACACATAGACATAACGGTTATAAAGCCAGAGGCAGACCATGTAAAATATGGATCACAGAAATCAAAGAAGCCACAGGAACAAGCTTACAAACAGCGCACAAGAAGGCCATCTCAAGAGAACTATTCCACCCCAGACGCCGCAAGGCAAACAAGGGACACAGCGTATAGATAGAAGGTTTTCCATGATTAAAAAAAAATATATTTGATTGCTAAATAGTTGAAAAGTATTTAGTTTATGTATGTAAAAATGTGTTGCAATATGTAAAAAAAAAATATGAAAAAGTTGCATATTACTGTTTCTATTGGTGTGCTACCATTTTCTCGATAATTTTATTTTTGGAAGGAAATTAGTATATTTTTATAAAAATTGAATGCTGAAAACAAAACTAAAGTGGTATCATTGAATATTTCATTTGAGAAAACTCACTAAAGTGAAGCTAAATAATAAAAATATAATTTGTAAAAATGAAAAGACAAAAAAATTTACACAATTTTTTGGGGGAAAAAAAGCTTTTGCAAATTTAAATTCATGCAAAATATCATACAAATCATGTATCATCTTGAGAATTTCAAGGTAAATTCATCGAAAAACATCTGGCTTTTATGGGAAATAACCGTTAAAATTGTGAACACAAAAATTGTGAAGATATTTGAGTCAAAATGATATATTGTGTAAAAAAAAATATATCGTGTAATATAGTGTTCAAATGACATTTAGTGTTAAATGACATTAGTGTTATAAGGACAGTTAGTGTTAAAAGGACATTTAGTGTTAAAATGACATTTAGTGTTAAAAGGACGGTCAATATTACGTTACGTATTGAATATAGTGGTGAAAGGGTTTTCCTGTCTGGCTTTGACTGTCTCCACAAAAATTCACATATAAATGAAACATATCAATTGTCTGAGGTTATTGTGCCTACTATTTTTCTGATGTCAAACACCTCTCAATATCTTGTATATGTGCCCCTATATTTTGACCTACGAAATTTAATGAATAGTTCACAGTTGTATGTGTACGTCAAGGTCGTGTCGCGTTAGCGTTATATGATCCCAGCAACAACGGGCAATTTCTCTTTTAATTCTCTTTTTTTATTGAAAATCCACTAAGGTTCGGACTAGATGGAAGGAGTGTGTATTTAGCATGTCCTTTACTTATTTCCTAGTATTAAATATTATGCTACATTTTCACAAAGGGCGAGAAAAGGGGAATTGAGCCCCCATGAACCCCACCAGTTGTATCTGCGGGTGTGTTGCTTTATATGGTAGTTGTATACGGAATGACATGCCCACATATTCCACCTTTTTAATATTATGTTTGATTTCATACAACTTCCGTGACTTCTTCTTCTTCTTTCCTTCCTCTTTTACCCTTTACGGGAGTCGAGGGAGATACAATGTTCTTGTTCTCGCTTTTCTGGCAGCTTCAGATAATGTTATTTGGTGTTTGTGTAATGTCTCTTTGATGTTGTCGATCCAGCTTACTCTAGGTCTACCCTTGGCTCTTCTTTCTGCTTCTCCTCTCTTCATACATGCTTTATAAACTAATGAATCACACGACATTCTTTCCAGATGACCAAACTTTCCATTCCGTGACGCGGAGATAAAATAAAACACGCAGCGCCTACTAGCGATCATTCGATGTGCGCGCAACGCACCGAGAAAGCTTTCCCACCCCACCCCAACCCTAGGCCTTTAAGAAGAGGGGGAAGGGGTCTCTTAGAACGTTGCACATAGATCAAATGAATGCTGCGGTGTATGCGCCTTTAGCGAAAGTTCATGTCATTAAATAATGTATGGTTTGTTTCGTTAAAATGTGGTCATATCATTCCGTAATTAACCTATATGCTTTATAGTTTGGTAGAGATATTTGTAATTCTTATGACTGATTTATAACATATTCTGAGAATGTTTTCAGACGACTATGCTATTATTATTAATCTAATGTATATTCATGCTAGCTCGATGATTCTGAGCCAAAGGCCACATGATGATGATGACAAAAACGGCTACACTCGCTGGCCATTTATGACTACCCACACATGGGCGGAACTGTCTAGTGGCTTATGGACTCTCGATGTTGTGATGGAACCGATCATTGGAGCAAAGTCAAACATTGTCACTGGCGTGTTTAAGGAGTGGACACTAATCCTCCATGGAACGAAAACGCCACCATATGCTAATCAGCCGGACGGTGAGTGCTGAATGTATGGTTAAGTATTTTAATTTGTAGTAATATTAATTACCCTTAAACGGTAATCTTCATTAGCCTCGTTCGTTTTATGATATGCAAACAAGAAAACATACAAATTGCAGTACACAAAACATATTCAACGTTTCGACAAAAAGGCCTTTATTAAGTTACGCACAAAACATTAAAAGATGGTGAATAGAAATGATTGCAACACACATGTATGTCCAACCGAAATAGGAAGTGAGATGCCGGAAGTACAGGTACAGAAAGTACATAAAAACGTAAGAATAAGTGTAAATGAAACGAATAAAAAAGATGACGTAAATGACCGAACAAAATATTCAAAATATTCAAGATAAAGACCACAACAACCGAGAACTAGGCAAAAGAGTGGTCGGAATTTAGTCCAAAAAGCTTGAGGGTACCCAACTCAAAAATACCACAATTTTCTAGAACGTATCTAGATCTATTAGCTCAACTCACGAAGATGCCAAAGAAAAAACAAACAACCTTCATTTATAACCTGCACAACTTGGGCTTGAAATCAACACATCCAAAACAAAAATATTTGACTGTACCAACAAACCAACGGACATCAAACTAAACAACAACACTCTTGAAAAAAGTCAACAACTTCACATACTTTGGCAGCAAGCTATCAACAACAGGAGATTCATCAACAGAAATATCACGCCGTATTGCACTAGCTGCTAACTCATTCAATAAACTATCACATATCTAGCATTCAAAAACACTTAGAAATAACACAAAATTCAAAATTTTCAACTCGTGCATAATTCCAACATTAACATATGAATGCGAAAGTTGGAAAGCAACATCAAAATTAGAGCAAAGACTAAACACCTTTGAAAATAAATGTCTTAGAAGGTTACTGAACATACGTTGGTCAGACTTCAAATCAAACACAGTTGTCAGACAAGAATCAAAACAATAATATTTATACACCTATATTAGAAATTACATCGGACACGCGCTACGAATGGATACTGAAAGACGACACTGTCAAGCTTTGGTGTGGTTACCATAGGACAAGAGAAAACTAAGAAGACCATAAGAAACTTTACGTAGAACTATTACACGAGAACGCTTCACCATCGGTATCAGAAACAATGAAGATCTAAAGAAAATTGCAATGAAACGAGAGACATGGAAATCTATGACATCCGCCATATGTGCCGTCTTTGGCCCTAGAGTAATAATTAACTATCTAACCTAGATCTATCATCGGTGGTGCAAAACCTGATGGTGGTGACCTGAATATCAAGCGCACCATGATGGTCATCGCCGTTGAAGTATATGGTAACAGGAGTATGTGTTCTGTGCTTGATGGCAAGAAGATGGTTAAAGAGTTCCTCCATATATTTAGTAGTAGTAGTAGTAGTAGTAGTAGTAGTAGTAGTAGTAGTAGTAGTAGTAGTAGTGGTGGTGGTAGTGGTGGTGGTGATGGTGTGACAGACTGTGGGGACAATGAAAAATTGAAGCAGAATAATACTAAAGTCAGCTGTCCTTTATTTTGCTTAGATAGTACTTTTAAAAGAAAAGGGAAAAAAAATACCCTCCCCCCCCCCCCAACTGAACAATTACACTGCCCCCACACTGAAGGACGTGGGTCCTACGTTGGGAAACACTGCTCTGGCTCATATAATACAACACCGTAAGTAGATGGATAATAATTGCAATGACTGATTGGGGAGGTCGTAACATAGCTGTTTAATCAATTTGCCTTGTGTTCTCGAGAATTTTACATCGATATCTCAGGCTGTGATGGCTTTCTTACAGTATATTCTCTCGTCAATCCTCGTGGATTATCGCTTGAAACTTTGAAGTTTTGTACTATGAGTGGTACTCTCGACTGGAGGCGCGATGTTAGATTGAGAGGGACGGTGTACATATGTAGAAACCTAAGTACAATACAATATTTTTTTTGGAATCCATTTTCAATGACTGATTTCATTTTCTTTCAGACAAATACAAGCATGAGAAACTGTACCTTGTTCGTCGTGCCCACGAGAAAGGTGTCATCAAGCAGTAACTGACATCACATCAAACAAAATATTATTTTATGTGTTGGTTTAGAGGGTTTCCATAAAATTATCTCAACAATTTCTTGCCAATTTTTCTAACTCGTCATCCATTCTCGACAAACTTTCAAGAAATCAGTCACACACACAACCCCCCCCCCCCCCCACACACACACACACCTCACTTGATTATGTCATAAGAATACTCCTCACTCTCAAAAAAGGGAGAAAAAAGGGAAAATAACACTTACATTGTGTGGTTTTTTTTCAGATTGTCTATAAAAAGAAACATATCACATTTTAAAAATGTAATTTTTATATAAAAAATTGTCGACTTCAACTTTTATCAAACCCCCCCCCCCCCCCACCCTGTCTACAATTGTCAAACTTTTTCAGACATCTTTCTTCCCCCCCCCTCTCCCCCCCCCCCCAATTAATTGTTGATGTAATTTATGAACAGTCTCATACCACATTTATTCTGGTACAATAGTTATGTACGAGTGTGTGTCCATCTCGACCTCATTCACAAAATTTTCACATCAGAATACTAGTTATGTCAAGTTGATTACATATTCACTCATCTAGGATTCCGTTATGAAAATAATACTTCACTACAACTTGACTACAACTTTCCAGATATCTTTATTTATAGCACAATTTCGAACATCCTAAACTTCCCGCCAATTTTAGCTGATGAGCACAACACGTTTCAGATTAATTTAAAAAAAAACTATAATTGTGATGAACGATATTGCATAATTTATTAATTACCTGATGGTTTTGGTAATAAATATTTCAATTAATTAAGATTTCAGTTGTTGTTTTATAATAATAATGAAAATAACAATAATAAGAAAAGCAATTATAGAAGCCTTACTTTGTGTTGTTTACACAGTGGATTGATTTTACGTGATAGAGCGAGTTCTCAGTGTGTACAACCTTCAGCCTTCGCCGCTTGTAAATTGCCCGCAGTGTTCTTTGTTTTTAAAATTTAGTGATGCCAGCAGTGATCGAGTGTGCCAAGCTGAACGATGAAGGGATGTAGTCTACCAGGAGCTAGGATCGATGCTGCAGAATTTGAAAGAGTTTTTTAGGTGATCCTTGAAGCACTTTTTCTGCCCTCATCTTGAACGTTTACCATCGCACAGCACCCCATAGAATAATCTCTTTGGAAGACGCTTGTCTAGCATACGGACAATGTGGCCAGTCCAGCGGAGTTGGGACCTAATCAGTAGGACATGGATGCTTTGCATACGGGACTTCTAAAAGATTTCAGTGTCTGTTACACGATCCTGCCAACGTACTCCCATGAGGTTTCTTAGGCACCGAAAGTGAAAAGAGTGAATATGTACTTACTGCGCAAAATTGAAATCCAACTGGTAGATCCAGGAATATGGTAATAAAGTTGAGCTAATACTTAATAACACACATAATGACACACACAAATCGACATTTCGACCAAAAGGCCTTCATCAAAACAAACAAATGAAACAAAATTAAAACATATAACAAAAAGCGAACAGTAATAATATCGACGGTCACATTGGTATTCATACTACTCCATAATCCATACTACTCATACCACTGTGACCGTCGATGTCATTACTCTTCGCTTTCTGCTATATGTTTTAATTTTGTGTCAATTGTTTGTCTTGACGAAGGCCTTTTGATCGAAACGTCGATTTGTATGTGTCATTATGTGTGTTATTAAGTATTAGTTCAACTTTATTTCCCTATTCCTGAAAAGAGTTAAGCTGTCGAGCGTGTTTCGCATAGACAATCCGGGATGACGCAACATAAAGCAGTGTTGGCAGAACCACTGCGCGGTACACGTCCAACTTAGTTGTCAGACTGAGACCACGCCTGATCCAGACAGACAGACAAAAAAATACATCGTAAAGTAATAAACAATCTTGGAAATACCAACAGGTATGTATTTGGAAAACAAGTATAAATAGCTAAAATATCAGATCTATCGGTGATTGTTATAGTTTTTTCTTCTTCTTCTCCGTTTGATCTCAAACTCCTGCAGATTAGTTGGATGCTGTCCGGGGAATGGAAGATTTTGTATCGTAGTTGTAAGCTTGGCTACGATATCTGCGTCTTTCGCCTTGACATACCCAATTTTAGCATAGCTTCAGTGTCACTTTGTCCTTCTATGGTACAGGAGATCAACTTCACCCCAAACCCCCTTAGACACCTTGTACGACATGCATGAAAGGTAGCATTGTATTGTTGCTTATCTTTGCTCCCCTTTAAAGCAGCGAATCTTACAATAAATAAAAATGTAAAGATCTGTTTCATCTTTTGTTTGCACTTGTGTTATCTAGATTGTGTTATCTAGATTGTGTTATCTAGATTGTGTTATCTAGATTGTGTTATCTCGATTGTGTTATCTCGATTGTGTTATCTAGATTGTGTTATCTAGATTGTGTTATCTCGATTGTGTTATCTCGATTGTGTTATCTAGATTGTGTTATCTAGATTGTGTTATCTAGATTGTGTTATCTAGATTGTGTTATCTAGATTGTGTTATCTCGATTGTGTTATCTAGATTGTGTTATCTAGATTGTGTTATCTAGATTGTGTTATCTCGATTGTGTTATCTAGATTGTGTTATCTAGATTGTGTTATCTAGATTGTGTTATCTAGATTGTGTTATCTCGATTGTGTTATCTAGATTGTGTTATCTAGATTGTGTTATCTAGATTGTGTTATCTAGATTTTGTTATCTCGATTGTGTTATCTCGATTGTGTTATCTAGATTGTGTTATCTAGATTGTGTTATCTAGATTGTGTTATCTAGATTTTGTTATCTCGATTGTGTTATCTCGATTGTGTTATCTCGATTGTGTTATCTAGATTGTGTTATCTCGAGTGTGTTATCTAGATTGTGTTATCTAGATTGTGTTATCTAGATTTTGTTATCTCGATTGTGTTATCTCGATTGTGTTATCTCGATTGTGTTATCTAGATTGTGTTATCTCGAGTGTGTTATCTAGATGTGTTATCTCGATTGTGTTATCTAGATTTTGTTATCTCGATTGTGTTATCTCGATTGTGTTATCTCGATTGTGTTATGTAGATTGTGTTATCTAGAATGTGTTATCTAGATTGTGTTATCTCAAAGGGACAAACATATTTTACTGTTAATGTTATTAATGATATAGTATTCTTATGTTATTATTATTACTGTAGTTGTTGTTTTTATGTTGTTGTTGCTGTTGATGTTTTTGCTATTGTTTTCAAACTCCCAAGACAGTACGAGTTTGTGTTACTCTTGTTTCCATAGCTATGCAGTGGAGTTTTACTTTCACATCAAGATTGGTGTTCAACATTCTTATTGAAAGAGATAGATCCAGGAATAGGGTATTAAAGTTTTGCTAGTTCGAGACAAACATAATAACACACACATACACACACACACAAATCGATGTGATGTGATGAGAATCAATGTTATCTGAAGAGAACGTTTTCCGGATTTTTTTTTCTTTTTCATCGATACATGACTCGTAATTGATACAAAATTTATGTCACAGAGTTATGCTGTATTCAGCTCCTTGGATTATATTTCTGTGTACATTTTAAATAAGTTTAAATCTTGCAAATTTTAATAGCAGTAGTTTAATACCAAGTATATATATCGATATTCATATTTTATCGTCGCAAATAAGTTCTACCTACCACAGCATGTGAACAATAGTAAACAATAAGTAAACATATGTTACACATAAATTATACCTACCACAGCATGTGAACAATAGTAAACAATAAGTAAACATATGTTACACATAAATTATACCTACCACAGCATGTGAACAATAGTAAACAATAAGTAAACATATGTTACAAATAAGTTATACCTACCACAGCATGTGAACAATAGTAAACAATAAATAAACACCTGTTACAAATACCTGCAACTACTATTAAAAGATATTAAAACCAAGTATAATAAAATAAAATTTGATAAAAATAATTATAATAAATAGAAGGGTCAAGCATGGAAAGAATAGTCTTAGTGAACCAGGCGGATAATGCCACTTCCTGACACAACATGTAATAAAGGCCTTTCACCAGAGCGGCGAGACAAAGTATGGTGAGGCACTGAGAACACATTGGTTACCCGTTGCATTATGTGTCATTTCCAGTCGACTTTGCTACTGGTGTCATAAATATCTGGACGATAGAGTGAAAACGACAATTGGCGAAATTTTCCCTACTAAAATCCAAACACAGCGCAAAATCTACAGTTTCAGAAACTTCTACAAATAGACACTCTTATTCTTCTTTCGCTTTATGCCTTGCAGCGTCATGGGTAGAAGAGTTCTCTGAAGATTGTATTTTTGTGTGCTTCATATATGTTTGTATTCGTTGGCTCTTTTATTTCTGTAATCCATCGTTTGCTAGGTCTGCCCCTGACTTTGTTTTCATTGTGTCTGTATAGTAATGCTTTTTGATAGTCACTGTCTGATGGTAGTCTGGAATCATGTGAAAACCACTTAATCGGTTGTCTTATTATGTAATCCAGAATTGGCATTGTGTTTTCTAGTCTTCTGGTAGTCTGGAATCATGTGAAAACCACTTAATCGGTTGTCTTATTATGTAATCCAGAATTGGCATTGTGTTTTCTAGTCTTCTGGTGTTTTCGTTTCTGATTCTGTCTCTTATTGTTACTCCAAGAATTCTACGTCGACAGGTAATTTCTGTTGTAAAAAGTTTTCTTTTGTCTTTTGTTGTTAGTGCCCACGTTTGACATTGGTAGCACAGTGATGGTGTGATGATCGTTTTAAATAGTGCAGTTTTAGTATTTATGTTCACATGCTAGTTTTTTTTTAAAGAAACAGCTGTCATAAGATCTGGTATGCTATATTGTATCTGTGTTGGATTTGTTTTCCCCATTTGATGAAATAATGCTTCCAAAATAAGGAAATCCCGTCACCTGTTTAAGTTGTTAATCATCGATGAAAATGGTAGTGTTTCTGTTTTTGTGATTGACATTACGTCAGTTTTTTTTTCTGTGTTTATCTTCATGTTAAAGTCCCTACATGTTGTGTGTAGTCTATTTACATGTTGTAGTAGTTGTTCCTCTGATGTTGATATTATTGCTTGATCATCTGCAAAAAGAAGTTCAATAAGGAGGTTTTTTTTATGTTGTCTTCTTCATTGGTGTTGGCGATTTTACATATACAATCGATATATGTAATGAATAACAAGGGAGATATGACACATCTTTGTCGCACTCCAGATTGTATGTGGATTTACCTAAAAGACCAGCACTCGTTCTAACTGCACATTGACTGTGTTATTACTCCTGAGCAGGTTAATTATGTGTTGTGGGACTCCGTATTTTGATAGTATTTTCCATAGTTGTTGTCTGTCTACTCTGTCGAATAATGTTTCTTTGTCGACAAACGTTATATACAGTTCTTGGTTATTTTCCAGTTTTTTTGTGTGCAAGATGTCTAAGAGTAAAAATTGCATCTGTACAGCTCTTGTTCTTACGAAATGCCATCTGAGTGTTGTTGAGTTGTGGTTCGATGAATGCTCGTATATCTTCTTTCTAGAATCTTTAAAATTGTTCCAATGTGGCTTAAAAGTGAGATACCTCTGTATTTTGTACAATCTCTTTTGCTGCCTTTTTTTCTCCAAAAAGGTATTATTACGGCGTTTTCCCAGTCTTCTTGTGTTTCTTTTGTATTCCATATTATGTTAAACAACCTATGCAGCCATTTTATCCCTGTATCTGCTGCTTCTTTGATTTATTCGACTTGTATGTTATCGGGTCCTGAGTGCTTTGTTTTGTGGAGCTGTTTGTATTGCATTTTCTAATTCTGATCGTAATATACTTGGTTCTAATTCTTCCGTTACATTTTATTCTATGTTGTTGTCCCCATAGATACATTAAATATGTACTCTAGATGTTACTACACCGCAGTCTCATCAACGAATATCGGGACATCAACATTGGCCTCCCTTCCAATGCATCAGCATTCCAGTTGTCGGAGTTGGAATGTATTGCGTTACATTGTATTGCGTCTGTATCGGCTAAGAGGTGCCGGAAATATTACTTGTCTTTTTGCAATACATTTTCATTTAATCTGTCGTCTCCATATCCATGGACACGTATGTTTACAGAATGCACCACGAGGAGGTTCTTATAGATCTTGGTTATTTGCTAACCCTTGGAATAACACAATAGCAATGTGAAAACCTTTGAACCCTTCTATTCATGTAAAACAATATTTTTCTTTGCGTTACGAATGTAATAAATAAATGTCTTTGTTCGTTTCTGTGCATATAAAATGACACCAACTTTCTCCGTGGGTCTTGCCTGTCTCTCCTCAATGCTATCATCTGTTCATCATCTATATTTTGATACCAGCCGTAAAGATAAAAAAATTTCAAATAGTTCACGTAAAGAAATTAGTACTTTACGGTGAGTAGTTACTACATATTTAACGAAACAAATTAGACATTATTTATCGAGGCGAAATTTAAATCAAGACGCCTAAACCGCCGCATCCAACTACCTGCACTTTGCGATCCCCCCCCCCCCGCCCCAACTGCCCCTTCTAGATGACCTTGTGAGAGTGGGATGGGGGCCTCTCAGTGCGTTGCGTGCAGATTGATTCAGCAATAGCAAAAGTTACGACTTGTTCATTTCCGTGTCACGAAAGCTATATGAAATTACGCATAATATTTAAAAGTTGGAATGTAGACAGTTCTCCGCTTAATCAACCAAAAACGTAATAACAATTAACAATACTATGAATTACTGACTATCATATTTTAAAAGGTGAATAGAACCGCTAAGATTTTGGAGGAAAGAAATATGATTCCCAATTTTTTACGAAAATAATCGATCATAAATGGTTTAATGAAAAAAATCCGAGGAGTGGCAACAGTCGTTCCGGAAGCGCAGTTACTCAATTGACAATTTTAATAAGTCCTAGGCAACGCTCTCAAACAAATAGACTAAAACATTTCTTTACATTCACGAATATCATCGGTTATACTACAGACGCATATACCGGTATTTATATTGTTTAGTTGTAACAATGAAAAGTAACGAAGCAATAGACTATTTGATCATTCTCATCCTTGTAATTGTTGTGATCAAAGTAATCCAATCGTGAAACGAAAAATGCCTAGCAACATCCAGCGTTACATGCCATGATGTTGTAAACTTGGTCATGGTTAAAAAGTTTACATTATTATCCGCTAGGATTTATAAACTCTAACCTAATCTATTTAAATCGTGCAGAGATCGCTAAAGCACATTACAGTGATAAAGGCAGCATGGCATGATGAGAGAGGTGGGAATGCCTAAATAATGCCTAAATTATTAACCTACCCAAATGTGCTACTAAGTACACAACCGTAAACTAAAGACATAGTAGACCTACCTATAGTCTAGTATAGATAATAGAAAGCCTATTGAATTTCTTCAGCTAAAACAGCACTGAGCTGTAACGGATGTGTTACCGTACAAGATTACACCATATTATGTCAATGGACACTATTGCTAATTTCTACAGCGTCGCTTTGAAATACTGATGACTGTGTATTGTATAGCTATTTTTGCAACAGGAGATATGCATACTGGCGTGGCTCTGAAGTATTCAGATAATGTTTGTCCGTAAATTATTAACACTTTGGTGCCTATTGACCTAACACATTCGTGACAATTAATCTTTGATAATTTGTGAAAGTCTGGAGAATTCGAGATGTTCCAGGGAACAACATCTGAAATACTTTTTGATCATGGACTTCCGCAAATAAAACTGCACCTTTACAAACATTTTGAAACTGAAACAACAATGTAAACTCTAAGCTATAGACTGCTTGAAATTAAACTCATATATCGTACTGCAATTACCATTTTGCTGTTTTGTTGATTATATGTTTCTGGTGTGTTGTGTAGTTTAATGTTTGTCAGTGTTTCCTACAATATAGTTTCCAATATATTTGCTCGCTTGCTGTGAAATGACAGTAATGTTTGAAGTTACGTTGTTGCTACTCAATACACTATCATATTGAATATCTTCGGTATTGTAAATAAGGCATTGAGAAATAGAAAATTTGGATGAAATGTGACACAAATGAAAACATTTTTCTAAATAGTGAAATCCATTTATAGCAACTTGGTCCGGGCCAACAAATATACATGTACTAACAGAAATTCGTTATATAGGTGAATATATAGTCATCATCAGGTGCCATGCCAGGTGGCGTAGGCGGTCATGGCTCTCCACAGCTCTCTGTCCACAGTATTATGTATCAAAGTCGTTGTTGTTTCTTTGCCGTGCCAGGTTGTCAAACTGTCTAATATTTTCTCACGCTGTCGCCCTCTGTCTCTGGGGCCTTCAATCTTGCCTGTTATGATTATGTTCTCTAAATCTGCTTGTCTCATGAAGAATATATAGTACTGTCCATAAATTAGGCCATATATCAGCAGTAATAATTTTATCAATGATCAACAGATGGTACATTAAAATTTATATACACAGGTATATATATATGTATGTATATATATATATATATATATATATATATATATATATATATATATATATATATATATATATATATATATATATATATATATATATATATATATATATATATATTCATTCATTAATTCCTGTTTTTTTGCGCTGAAGTTAGCACATATGGCAGAGGTCAGATCTCTCCAATTCTGTCTGTTCAAAGCTATTCTGTGCAGTTCTTGAATAGTATGAATATTGGTTGTTTTACTTTCTCTAAGTATTGTCCTTCTACGCGTTTTTGTGTGTTTTGTCTACCCCTTGCTCTTTTACCTGTAGGTATCCATTCAAAAGATTGGTGGTGTATTCTGTTGGTGTCTGCGCGTAGGAAATGCCCGATGTAGGACCAACGGTGTTTTCTGATAACATCTGTGATGAAATTTTGATGTGTCTCTTCTCTGATTTTATCATTCGATTTTATATATATATATATCTACACGCTCGTAATATATGAACATCCGATATGCTAAAACACTGTACTTGTATTAAGCTAGCTTGTAGACTAAGAACTAACTTCAAAACAAGAATTTAAACATCTACAATTGAATCATAGTCATCCACATCGTCATCTTTCAGTATCGTTACTGAAGTTGACTGTGTCTGCCTATTCTTCACTCTTTTTATATAACGTTGATGATAGCGGCGTTATGTAACATCAGAAATTAGAGTTTTTGGTGGTGTCCACGAGTGACACTTACAATTATTTCTTGCAATGGTTTGCTTAGCCAATAACCGGTTTGTCATTGTAACAGCATGCAATCTATTAGTTAGTGTTCTTTTTTTCTATTAATTAGATATATTTACTTGCGAAAATATTCTTTCCACGCATGTTGATGAATGTGGAAGTGAAATTAACCCATATATAAAGTTTAAAAGGAATTCGAATTTCAGCTTATGGTTGCCATCTTTAATTGAAAGTAATTTAGACCAGAAAGTTTCAGGATTGAGACTATTCATGTTTCCAAGAGATTCTTTTGAATTCAGCAACAACTTTCATTCATCTTGTCCAGTTCTTTCTCATGTACTAATGATGGAAATCTTGAGGCAAGTGGAATTAATGACTTTAAACGACAATCCCGTGATAAAGACTCCTGAACATTAAGAACTCTCATTTCAGCCAAAATACTATCACCAGATGGGGGAAAATTGTTTCCTTATTTAAACACATAAATCTATCAAAATACTATCACCAGATAGGGGGAAATCGTTTCCTTATTTAAACACATAAATCTGTTAAAAATAACAACACGTCTTGACAAAATTGATTTTCTTTGTCTCCCAGGGATTGCAATCGCAACATAGTTTCACATCTACCACCAAGATCAATATCTTCTTGCCTTTTATGTAAATTTACATCAGATGGATCAATCTCCGACAAATGACGAGACTCCATAATGTCAGATTTGATAAACAATTCAAGTATATTTCTTTATTCATCAGAAGTGCTTGCAAACATTGTATGTATACGCAAATGTTCTGACAGAAACCACTTTCCAATAATATAATTAAGGAATAGAAGCATATGTTTGGTTCCAGATGTAGACGTCAGATTAAAAATTTCTGCTGCTCCATCGATTTTATCTGTTGGAGCTTAACTCTCAAAAAATAGTTTTAAAGCATCCCATTGTTCAAGAATGCGGGCGATAAAATTGCCCCTTGACATCCAGCGTGTTTGAGAAATTTTCATCATTCGGTGATTAGGAGTCTTCACAAGATCTTGTATCATCTGAAATGGATGGAGTCACTTGCTGCTACGAGTAAAATAACAGCACACATGTTTAAGGAACAATTCAAGCCATGATGACAAGCAGTTGCAGGCATGATTAGCAAACAAGGCGAAAAAAATGCATATGCAACCTGTGGTAAATACATATAGTATATTTTTTTCAGATGAGCAAAAAATCCACTGTTAAGTCCTGTCATGGTTGAAACAGTTGTCACTGGCAAACCCAATTATGTTACTTAATGGAATGGATTTCTCTGCAAGAAATTTTTTCAGTTCTTTATAAAGACCAGCACCACTTGCATCCTCAACTTCTACACAATCAAGAAGCGCGTCAATGATTCTACATGTTGTGTCGTCATAGTATCTGATAACAATGGCTAAAACTTGACTTTTTGAAATATTAGTACTTTCGTCAATAATTAGAGAACATTTCTCTGTTGACATATCTTTGTGATATCACACCTCTCTTCATGTGCAATACCATCTTGCATTATGTAGGAAGCTTTAGTCCGTTTCAGTGATAGGGCCTATATATTTACCTATGACAATATCTGGAAATGTTTTTTTTTAACACTTCTCTAAATGATCAGCATGTAAAAAGGGCATGTGATGCTCGGCCATAAATGCTGTCAACAACAATGTTGTATTTGCAACATTTTCATATAATGTCGATTCTTTTGGAGGTACAAAAAAGCGAAGTTATGTTAGTATTATTCCTTTTCAAATCAGAATTTTCACTATGTTTCTTTATCAATTTGTGAGACATCAAAGAACTTTTGTTGGCATTTCTAAAATTAATGTTACACACTTTACAGTGAACAATGTATTTGTCCGTAGGATCAGATTGTGTCCATTCCTTTAGCTCTTCGAGCTACTCACTACAGAATGGTTGCTTCTACCATGTCTTTGTTGTTTTACGCCTCTTATACGGACTCAATGATAATGATGATATCGCAATACTTGAACCACAACATTATTTCCTTCCATAGATTATATCCTTAATAATTATACGAGATTTATACATTTAGTAAATAAACAACACAGTCATAAAATTTGATTATTTTAAAGCAAGATTCATATACAAATTTCAGTGATGAGTGAACGACACCAATTATTGAAATCCAGAAGGGTCGATGAAGTAAATTGAAAATAAACGAGGGTAACTCAAAACTAATACGCAACACACAAGAACAGTCGACGCGACTTATTGTGGAACAATTAGAGATATATAAATAAAGATTTTTCTTTAAGAACTTGGCCCAAAAAAAGTCATGTTTTTAAGAAAATAACACAGGGTCTCATTGGAAAGGCCATGAGCTTGGGTAAAAAAAGCCAAGGAGTGGTACCGCTGGTAATAGTGTATTCCGGTGTAGTTTTCGTATAGCGATTTTACATTTGCACGTTCTGTGAAATTATGTAACTCGACTAGGACTAACCAAAACTTTGGTTGGGGTCCGGCGTTTAACAAAGAATGATTGAGTGGAAAATATGCATGTTTGTAGGAATTACTGCAACTGCTACAGTTCTGAGAATATTATTGAGGAAACGTAGGATGTGTCCAAGTAAAGTACAAATGCTTGGAAAGACAGTCATTATTACTGGCGCTAATAGTGGCATTGGTAAAGCCGCAGCCATTGAACTCGCTGGAAGAAATGCAAGAGTTATTTTGGCTTGTCGAAATATGCAATCAGCTAAAGATACAGTTAAAGAAATCCAAAATTCAACTGGAAACAGCAAAATCATACCAAAAGAGTTGAATTTGTCGTCATTAAGTTCAATCCGTTGCTTTTGTAGGGACATCCTTTTAGAAGAGCCAGAAATTGATGTTCTTATCAATAATGCCGGTGTATTTCAATGTCCATATACAAAAACAGAAGATGGTTTTGAGATGCAAATGGGAGTAAACCATTTTGGACATTTTTTACTAACTTCACTTCTTCTGGAACGCATCAAGACATCTGCCCCAAGCAGAATTATTATTGTATCCTCTAGTCTCAGCAAAAGAGGTGTTATTAATTTTGATGACATTCATTGTGATAAACACTACAACAAACAGAAGGCTTATTCTGACAGTAAACTTGCAAATCTTTTGTTTGCACAAGAACTGAGTAGGAGATTGATTGGCTCTGGTGTTGATGTAATTTCCCTGCATCCAGGTATGGTCGTTACAAACTTAGGAAGACACATTGTATCCAAATTTGTAAGAATGATACTTGGACCTCTTGCAATTTTTCTAGGCATGCGTGATTCTGTTGAAGGTTGTCAAACACTAGTATATTGCAGTGTAGCTAAAGAACTGGCTGGACAGTCTGGAATTTACATTGACAAGAATTTTGGAAAGTGTTCCTTTCCTTCAAATGCAGATTTTGAAACATCAAAACAGCTATGGAGACTTAGTGAAAATCTAACGAATTCATAAACGAAATCAGAAAACTGAATATTTTTAGTGAATATATACTATTAATTTTAGTGTAGGAAAGTTTTGATTTTTTAAATTATAATCTATTCTCTATTCCCAGGTGGTGATGTCGTAGCTTCCACACTTGCCGTTGAGCATAGGGGTTTGTGAAGCAGATGTAGTCTACATTCCAGAGCCAGGTGTGTTTCTATGGTTGAGGTGTGGTCATGTTTATTCTAGATGGTCTTAATGCTTATCTATCTTTTCCTCTGTTTGTCCTTGGCTCTGTATCCTGATTCCATCTTGTTATAAGCTCTTTTGGGAAGTTGATTGTTCATCCTGATAAGATTTCCAAACCATTTTGTCTATTGTTTCTCTATATATTCGATACATGATACTATACCTATTATCTTTCATATGTTCACGTTGCGCATTTTGTTGAGTCTAGTGACTCTCAATAGCCTTCCTTAGACATTTCATTTCGCAAGTCTAGATCTTTCTTTTTCTTATGTGTAAATGCCATTTACCAAGCCTGGTATTGGTAGCATAGTGTTAACAATATGCTCTTAATCATTTATTTCTTTACTTCCATGTTGAGTTTTGGATGCAATAGCAAAGGTGACACCTGGTATGTCCCAGTATTTGTCTTTTGACATCTTGTTTCTATCTCTTTGCGATTCGTCCGTCCTCTGTAAAGTATTGATTTGTCCGTCCTCTTTAAAGATACTTCCTAGGCACTTTGACTTGTTTTATTTTTGTGTTCTCTATTTGGATATTTAAGTGATCTGTTGAACTCGTTATTTGCATAGTTTCTGTCTTTTGTGTGTTAACCTGTAACAACCCAGCTAAAAAAAATGTATTTTACCTCTGACACCCTGCCATTTTTATGACTTCTGGTTTTTCTGCATGTTTGCTTTTTTGCCATAATGTTTTTATTATTGAGTTATTGATTTCAAATTCAGAGACAATAGAGATAAATGGATGCTGGATATGATTTGGAGGTGTTATTTGCTTGTGTGTGTGTGTTAGTGTTATATTGTGTACAATTAAAATCTTAAATGTGGACAAATGCAGGCAAAGTACTTACTGGTCAAGGTCATGCGTAGGCCAAGCCGAAGAAAGCACGACTCTTCAAATTCCACGTCGTAAATTACACCAATTAAATCACTTTTAAATATTATAAACATCTCTTTCAAACACAATACGTAGATCAAACACAATACAGTAACTGAAGCAATAAAGCTTTCAAATTCGTCCTTTTCTGAATCATAATCTGTGAAGAAATAGCAAATGGCGGCACCGAAGCTAGGCCTTTGTGTTCAGTTTCCAAACATGAAAGGTTGAATAAATTACAACAGCATATTTATATCACTTCGAAAAACTAAGGAACAATCGCTCTAGCACACACTTACCATAAGAGCTTGATGGGAAATAAACATGGCCGATTGTTGTCCATGACTGCAAATGGCAATCTCAATGTAGACATTTGTCGACGTCTGACATCTATAGCTAGATGGCGTTTCTCAACATTTGTAGACTACGGGTTACTACAGGTTAATCTGCATGTGGTATTTTTTGCATATTTTTGATAGTGTAATTTTTTTTCGTCGCCGTATATGATGCTTTGGTCATCAGCGAAAAACAGTTCATTGAGTTTGTTGTTAAGTTGTTCATTCTTTGTTGTTTCCTTTTCTGTACTGTTATATATCTTATTTTGTATTTATTTTATAATTCTGTCTATGTAAACCTTGAATATGATAGGCGACAGCACATATTCTGTTTTTGTTGTCATTATATTACTCATGTAATTTATATTAATGTGCTTCCAGCAAGCTAATACTTAATGATTAACTGCATTAAAGTGTATTTTTAATCAACCACAGACATGAAACACTGCACAAGATCGAATACTACCAATAACATATATTTAATTAAACCCAAAAGTTTGTTAATGACCATTGAAACTATAGTAGTTCTAAACTTTCATGTCCAGCTGTTATAACAGCATGTCAGTCTTAAATTCTTTCATAATCATCAAATTTGCAAATTATTTCATAAAACTATTCAATATTGAAAAGAAACATTGTCAAAAATTGTAGGTTAGTTCAATTTAAGCCAGCCAACCCGGTGAAACAATAATAGGACCTATAACCAGCGAGGGACATAGGGGTGCCACACTGGAAACAACACAAAAATACCTCTGTCCTCGGCCATTCAGAGGAGTTTAGAAAAATCATGGTGAGACCATTCCTTGATGTTATCAATCCAGGATGTTTTTTTTGTCCTCTTTTCTTTTTCCCTGTTGATTGTTCCTTGCAAAATAATTTTAGAAAATGAGTCATGTCTTATTACATGCACAAACCAAACAAGTTTACACCACTGCCACGAGTGGGTCTTGATAACCTGCATTTTTTGTTTATTTGCTGCTGAGCGAATATATTTCTCTTTTCTTCAGTATAACCAATTCTTAACAAATATCTGTAGCACTTGTATTCAATATATTGAATCCTTTTTTATCCCATCTCTGCATTGTCTAGCTGTCATATCAGCATAAAAGTAAATTTAACACTATCAATCTAAATAGATTGATCTTTACTGTAATATTGATCTTACTTTTCTAAATCATATTCACCCTTGCCATGGCAGCCATCACCATCTCAAGTCTTGACTTAATCTCATTTTCTGAGTAGTTGCCATCGTATCATATTTATGACCCGAGATATTTTGAGGTTGTAACTTCTTCAAGTTTGTGACTGTTTAACCTGATGTTCGTGGGATCTTGCTTGATACCACTAGTCACCAACACTTTGCTTTTGTCAATGCTAATTTTCATACCATATTTACAACATCTTCCAACTTTGAGGTGAGCTCCTGGAGCAAGATATAAACCAAGTGTTGCCTAGCCTGAAAAGGGAAACAATAAATAGCAACACTGTTAGTTAGTTAGTTAGTTAGTCGTCGGATCATCATCACTGCAAACTGGACACATCCATAGTTGCTCCAATCTCTCCTTGAGTGTATCCGCCATCACACTTCTGCTGACAGTACCGGTCCTATGCTGGTTGACCATCATTCTTCTGCGCCCTCCAAAATGTTCACCTCTAGCAACACCGCATCTCAATCCCTGATCTTTAATCCTAGCCATTGAAAAGGAATCATCATCCACATTAGCAACACTGTGACCTACCATATATGATTTAGGAAGCGAGTAAGGATGTTTTGTGCATGATCTGTCCTGTCCCATAGAGGGATAGAAAGTCAAAGTGATCCATAAACCCTGCTAAAGTTGAATGTATCAGGCCGAAATGAACAGATATCACAGCTAAGCTGTAAACATAACACAATACATTCTCCAGACCAATACATTCTCCATATTGCTAATCTGCAAGAGGTTTAGAACAAAGAAGATGGAAAACAGAAAATTTCCATAGAACATTAATGAGTTAGTTAATTTAATCCTGAAAATACCAGTATTCATTTTCTTCAAAACCTATAATTTTTTTCCAAGTGTAGTGGGTACAAATTTGAAATCAAGTTTGCACAGACATCACATATTTTGTTTGATCTTCTGAAATATGTGAATTTGATTACATGTCTCTGTAATACTATGAATCACTTAATGTCTTAATTACAATTAAATACACTCACGATGTAATTATGTTGATACTTTGCTGTGTTAAAGTTTGCATAAACAGAGTTGGCAACATATTTACATTTATTTATTTAACTTTCTTTTGGACATGTTTTCTTTCCTAAATCTTTGACAAGCTTATGCTTGGTTGCAAGACCACATGAAACTCCTTACACAGACTTCTTGTCTATAACAACTATAGTTGTTATAAGAATGTCTATACAGCAAATCTAGTTTCCTTGATAAATGCTGCTGTTTTTTTTAAAGTTCTTCAAGACTTCTTTTGATGTCTGTCTCTCTGGGCCAGAGTTCAGTCTGCAACTTGCTCAGTGCACTACAGTCTTGCAGGAAATGTTCTGCTAGCTGCCTGTCACAGCACAGGGGTGTTGGAAGCAGTCCCATTCTATGTAAGTGTTTATTCTGTTGTGTCATGTTCTGGTAAAAACTATTATTTATTGTGCTCTATTGAGATAGTGATGGTTAGCTCTGTGCCAGAAAGCAAACACAGTGACTTACCAATTTTCACCATTACTTCTTCATCCAAAGATCAAGATGGAAATTAAAAAACAAATAATATCTACAATTTTTATACCAACACTGTGCTATCAAACATGGTCTTTAACAGCAAAAACAAATCGTCACATGTGAAATGAAGTGTCTGAGAAAAGCTGCAATGGTTACCAAACTAGATAAAATAAGAAATTAGTTGGTATAATATCATGTATCGAACATATTGAGAGACAGCAAATAAAATGGTTAGGTCACCTTATGAGAATGAAGCCAAACCAAATACCAATAAGAGCATATAATACAAGAATATCCGGGCGTAAGGCCAAAGGTAGACCAAGAAAATGGTGGATAGAAAACATCAAGATAGCCTTGAACAAACATGGACTAAATGTAACCACAGTGACACACCTGGCCTATGAACGACAGCTTAAGCTCCCACCCCTACGCTTAACGGCAAGTGTGAATGCGATCAACAATCATTCACCTGGGGATAGACAATAGATGGTTATCTTTTGGGTAGTTGATTATTCTAATAACCTTGATAAGGATACTTTTTTCCTGATATGTCATTTCTTGGTCCTTTTGTTCCTGTGTTGCTCCCTCTTTTCCAATTAGAATTTATTGGCTACATTTAGGGCCTACAGTATTTGTTGACATCTTAAGATTGTTTTTTTCATGTGAACTGTATTATTTCCCCTTTTCTTCTGTGTTAGTTCTTAAACTCCTGCAAATTAGCAGCCTGTAGTCATGAGAACAGAATATGCTGTGACATCTGACTTTCTGCTTGACATATTCGACTTCATCATGCCTTCTGGGTCACTTTAACTCTATGTAGGATAGGGCAGCCAAATCCACTCCATAACCTCCTTAGTCACTCTTTTGTCATAAGACATTCATGGAAGGTAAATAGTGTTGCTATTCTTTGTTCCCCTTTCAGGCACTGGCAACACATGCTATTCCCCCCCCCCCTGAATGTCTTATTTGTACCATTTTACTTGCCAGTCAGTATACACAAGACTAAGCACAGTCTCAATCAATATTGATGCTGTTGGCATCTGAATATCAAAAATCATATGTATAGGCCTACATGTTGCATATCATTTTAGTTTATAGACTTTAGCTTTGGGCTTTCATTCTATGTTTATGTGAAGTCCTATAGTTGAACTGCTTGTATTTAACAGGCTTATGTAATCACTGTAAAACTTTCACAAGAATTAATACAAATGGAAAGGTATGAAAACTACTCCAATCATAAAAATGGAAACATGCACGGGTTTGCCATCAGTGGAAGAGAGAAGACTTGAACAAATCCTCACAGGGTATGCAAAGTTCAAATGTTTGGATAGTCATAAAATGAACCAAAGACTAAGAACACCTACAAAAGAACGACTAAAAAGAAGTCGCTTCCTACACTCCACAAAACAGCTTCAGAAATCGCTCACAAATACAGATCTACAAAACAGCTTCAGAAATCGCTCCCTAATCAATCAATATCAATAAAACCCATAGCCCTTCAGGGTCGTAGGGGTACCACATTGGAAGCTTCAGCACACAGAGTCCTCCAGCGAATTATATCCTCAGCGATGCGGATGAGTGTGGAAATATCTAGCCCTGTCCATTCCTTGATGTTGTCTGTCCATGTCTTTATTTGCCCTCCTCTGCTTCTTCCACCCTCGACAGTTCCCTGCAGTATTGTTTTTGACAAGGAATCGTGCCTGCGTACATGTCCGAACCATGCTAGTTTTCGTCGCTCCCTAATACAGATCTACAAATCCTAAAACTGAACAGATTTAGCACATGCCCAACTTGGGATTGCAACAATGTCCCAAGGGCTCAATACGAGTACTTGAAGAGACAGCTAAGAACCACATACAGAATGCATACCCAAAGGATATAGGACACATGTATAGGCCTATGCAGTTGAATTAGCAAAAGAAGTAGTATTGGATGAAGGAGCAGGAATATATACATATTATAATTCCAAATAGAGAAGAATTGAAGAAACCCATACCCACAAGCAAATATTTTATAGTCTTCAAAGCAGAAATGGAAACCATAATGGATGTAGCCAAAATGCTTTAAAAAAATTGCTTGCCAAGACAGACATGTAGTTTTCTAAATGATGCAAAGTCAGTGTTTCAGACACTAAAAGATTCAAAGAACAGAGCGTGAATTCATTATTGTCCTGCTTACTACTACTACTATCAAAGAAACAGTACTGAAGTTGATCTCTGTTCCCTGTGGCATACTTGGAAATGAAAAGGCTGATCATCTGACACGGGAAAGATCACTAAAAGAATGGGGTGCAAAGGGTACCGCACTGCTTTCAGCGGACTCAGGATTAGCAGATAACCAAGATCCCAAAATTGCCTCCTCGTGTTGTACCCTGGAAACAGAAATATAGCTGCTCGTGCTGATTCTGGATAAACCTTTTGGGGATCGTGGCCATGAATGTGGAGGCAGCAGATTGAAAGAGAATTGACTGCAAAAGAGGCAGTCAATATATCTGACACCACTGCGCCAACACATGCAGTGCACTGTTGACACACGGTGACGCTAATCAGTCCGGTACTAGCATTGAAAATGACCAATAAAAATTACACGAAAGGGTAGATGCATGGCGAGAGATGAAAAGATAACATATTGAGTACAATAAGATGGCAGCACAGCGCTAGGTGCAAATATAAAGGGGAAACGGTCCAATGAAATCGGAACTACAAGCTCTGTTAGCTCGAGGCAAGCTTCTAGTTACCATTGCTCCATACGGGCAGATACCCAATTGTGGGCGCCCGGCAAAGAAAGCAGCATTGAATGGAGCGAACAAAAACTCTAAGCTCTGTTAGACATGGTATTAAAAGTAAGTAAAAACATAGGCCTCATTCTAAACAAGAAGAAATCAGAGGTAATTGTTGCTTCAAAGAAATACAGACCGCCAAAATGCATTATTAATATCAATTATGCAAAATTAAATTAAGTGGATATAGTAAATCATCTTGGCACCATTTTAGCATCAGATTGCAGGTGTTCCAGTCAGATCAAGAGCAGGATAGCACAGGCCAAATCCATATTACAAAATTCGCTAGTTAGTTCAAGTGCCAAGATGTTAGTGCCTATATTGAGCCAATGTTCCGTTATGGAAGTGAAGCATGGACAGTAAACAAAAGTGTCTAATGTGAGCTAATCTAAACTGAGATGTGGTTTTTAAGAATAATGATGAAAATTCCATGGACAACCAAGAAATCTAATGTAGAAGTCCTCAGAGATACTGGATAAAAACTACAAACTATAGCAAAATTAGAAGCAGACAAAGATTTTTTAGGACATAAGCTATGATGAGAAAAGTAAAACTTGAATATTTAGTAACCATCGGAAAGACCAAGAGGGGAAGAGAGAAATTTCTGTATGGGTTATCACAAAAAGAAGCCACCTACTGAACTTATTAACAACACACGAGACAGAGGGTTGTGGATAAGCATGATCACCTACGCAACTAGGCATTATATTTGATTGGTCTATAGCAGGTGGTCTATAGTCATTTCTCTGCGTTTGCGGTAAGGCGTCGAAGGATCGAATGACGATCTTTTTCGGGCTATGTCACGTTTGTTCTATCGTCATTCCCACTTGTCTTTTTAAGCGCCATGGGGGAAAGTTGGAGTTTGTTTCAATCCTACCCATCTAGCTCTTGGTCTTCTTGCCTTGTAACCCGATCTTCTGCTGTCTGAGCTAAGGGCTGGTTGTGTTGGTTCCATTCTTATGACGTGACCAAACCACCTGGTTTACTGTTTTTCGGAAGCAGTACTGGTCGCTTAATATGCAGTAATATTATGATGTAATATCTGCTCAAGATGAAGACAACGTTATGGAAAGAATATGTCACTTTATATATATAAAACTAGCATGGTTCGGACATGTATGCAGGTACGATTCCTTGTCAAAAACAATACTGCAGGAAACTGTTGAGGGTAGAAGAAGCAGAGGGGGTTAAATAAAGGCATGGACAGACATCAAGGATTGGACAGGGCAAGATATTTCCACATTCATCCGCATCGCTGAGGATATAATTCGCTGGAGGACTCTGTGTGCTGAAGTATCCAATGTGGTACCCCTACGACCCTGAAGGGTTACGGGTTTATTGATTAATTGATGTTCATAACTCATGCAAATGTGTTTGGCTTTTTTTTCGTGAGTTAGCTGCAGATTTTTTTCAAAACGTATAATCTGGCAATCATGCACCAAGACAACAAGAAGTGAGCAGCTGCTGTTGCTTCCACCAACTCAATTTTGTAGAATACAGCGTGTACATTTAGGCTCCAGGACGAAAATGAATAACGACGAAATTATCCGAATTGCAGTAATTGTTATTGTCATTGTTGTATTAGTCAATATACTCCAAAAGCACTAACAAGCTGAAACCACAGCTGCTTGACCGAAACAAAAACTCGGAGACTGGAATGTTAATTGTTATGTAGGCTGGCTTAACCGTCACTTACATGATAGAAACAGTTCTAAGTGGCTGTAATGTAAGTCCGATACTATAACAATGCAGTAAACGTTGTAACATCTCATAAATCAGAATAAACTATCCAATAATTACAACTCCTCGTATAGGGGCCTAATAGGCCCTATAGACCTACTACACACTGACTGTGTAGTCAGTACTGTGCACAAGTTTAACTATTTCAAATAAAATTAGATCTTTAGTTTTATCATGCCACGATTTTCATATGACTACACTACAGCATAAAATGAATTCACATGGAATACAGATATAAGATTCTATTTTCATAAATCAAGATTATCCCTAGCATAGACCTATGCCTGAAATTCTTACAAAATGGTTATCAAGCACATCATATCACAGAACTATTTGAAGTATTTGCTTTGTCTGTCAATAATGCAATGACTATGAATTTTGCTTGCTATTTATGCCTAGAAGAAAACATTTGCTTATCCTGTGAGAGTGATAGGACTATAATTTAGGATGAACGGAGAATCAGCAACTGACTTCCTGTTGTTCTTGATAATGCAGTTATCTGGTGCAACAGATGATCTGCAAGTCTTTGATTTCTCAGTGAAAGTTAACCAACGGAAAAGGAATTAAAGTTCATCTATAACACTTATACATCAATGATGTTCAAAATAACTGGACCAATCTCTGTTTACAGAATAATTATTTTTTACATGAAAAGAAAGCTTAAACATTTGAGATTGTTAATAAAAAAAGGGTAATAATTTATTATGTGCATTCCGTTGTGTTTCAACCATGACTTTATTAGTGTTGTATATATTTACTGTAACATATTACTGTATTCTTTATTGTGCTACTCCATCCATTTTATGATTCTTATAATTAATGTAATAAGCATTTGTGATGGTGTTGCAAGTACAGTGCAATAGCAATAAGGGGCTGCTGTCCATAAATTACCTCAACTTTCCAAGGTTACAAAGTGTCAGAAGTTCACAGATATCCCCCTTTCCCAGTAAAATTACTGGTACATCAAACAATTCCACCACAAACACCCCCCCCCCATCCTAAATTGAGCAGAGGAAAAAAAAGAACAGATCTACTTATTAAAAAAGTTTTCAAACTGCATAGATAAACAAAATTCTTGATTACTTTTGATGGCGAGGTGAAATAATACTTGCATTCTATATAAAAATATACGGTAGAATGATAAAACTAAAATGATAATGCATCTATTGGTATATTCATCATTGGTTGAGAGGTGGATGGTCATTTACTATGTTCAAGATTACATCCTCATACTATTCACAATTTGGGAATCTCCCTAGTGTAGTGGTTAAGCTGCTCGCCTTGTGTTCAAGAGTTCATTGGTTCAAATTCGGTTTGTGTCGCCTTGTTTACAAGCTGGATTTTTTTCGAAGATCCCTGTAAAATAACTTGAAGCTACGGAGTTATGTGCTATGAGTGGTACTCTTGGCAGGCTGCATGCTGCTTCATTGAGAGTGATGGAGTGCATAGGTCTATGGAAAATTGAGTGTAGTGAAGTTAATCCTCTACAACTTGAAATATTCACAATGTTTTCTTGTCATGATTTTCAAAGCAAGAAGCTGATTGGCAGAATTATCGAATTCTCTCAACAGCTATGATGAATTAAAAGAATACAAAATCTTGACATTTTATGCAAGTTGAGGCAACATCCATTTTGAAAAACTTATTGAAGAATAGAGATTTCTGCAAGTGGGTCAAAGATATTTGTTTCTTTAAAACTACTCATGGTTGAAGTCATTGTTAACATTTATCTGGAAAATAAAATGCAAAAGGCACTACAAGATCACCAAACATCAATAACTATTGATAGTAGACTACTTTGTAACTTGTGTTATGCTGATGATATTCTTTCTATTTGCTGGTTACAAGTTTGAACAGGAACTCACATCAAAGTTGGAAGACTTAGTCTGAAATATGGCATGGAAATTAGCGTTGATAGAAGCAAAATATTGGTGACTAGTAATATCAAGCAACATATCATGGACATGGTTAAATGGTAATAAATTGGAAGAAGTTACAACCTTCAAATATCTCAGATACCAAAATGTGATGGCAAGAATTCGGGAAAAGAAGATCAAGATAAGACTTGAGATGTCGTTGGCAAGACTGAAATATGATTTGGGAAAATATGATCAGTATTACAATAAAGAAAAATCTATACAGATCTCTAGTGCTAACTGTTCTTGTACAGTGGAATCTCTATATAGCGCATTCTTTTATAACACAGTTTCCTATATAACAACACGTTTCAAAATCCCCAATTATATTTATTCTATAATGTTTATACTGAACGTAGTGAATTTCTATTACATACATATTTTTTCGGTCCAGACTAGGTTTTTATAATGGGATTCCACTGGACATTAAATACAGACACATGAGAATACAGACACATGAGAATTCAGACACTAAATGCAGACAGGCAGAAGGACACAGACTTTTGAATATAAGTACTACAGATGACTGCTTCAATCAGTCATCTAGAGCGTAATCATCATCATGTGCAGTCTCCACAACGAAAGTTGGCTGCAACAGACCAACATCCTCTGTCTCTTGCTTTAGTGGTGCACTCTGTTAGACTAACCTGTCCATCCCGTAATTTTATAGTTTCGAACAGAATATGCAAGGATCAATAGCCATTTAAACTATATCAAACCCCAGCAACTACCAACTTGTAGACACTGCTCTCATCCCAATGAAATAGTAGAACACCTCCTTATTGACTACCCCTACCTTTCAACTGCCAGGAAAAAACTTCTACAGACACCCATAACAGTATGGATGGATCACTAAATAAATTTCCGAAGACCTGCACTTTTTTAAGAATGGTATTGTGCTGATAAGAGTAGCATTACTCATCAGCATTTGGATATTGACAACATTTCCTTTAGTAGTTCTTTTTTCATATGCAGTATTGTTAGAACATATGTGTTCATTTTCTTCTATTACCATGAAGTTCTCACTATTCTTCAATATATCCACATCTCATAGACATCAATTCTGTCTTAGCACACATTCCACAATTCTGTCTTCTAGTTGTTTGTTCATTGTCCATGTTTCCGAACAATACAGTATAGAATAAATGTCACATTTTATTATTCTCATGTTAAGTTTGTAATTTGTTTAGATGTCAATACTTTCCTTATGTCATTGACAGTACTTTTAGCCACTTCTATTCTCCTAATTAACTTCTTTTTAAGTCTTTCCAACAATATGTTGATTAATATATTGCCATCAGATTAACTGTAAAATTAAATTATTTTAATTTACTCTCAGAATTTGTAGTACCGGTAGATTCTTTACCATAAATAACCTGTGATAAGTGTTACAATAAATAAATTCACTGCAGATTAAATACTAAATAGGCTATAAGTTATCAAAATAAATTGGTAAATTATTGAAAATATATTTAATAGCAATATTTATAGTGATAATTCAAACCAAGAATACAAAGCATTGGTCTCTGAACCATTCTTAAAGCAATGGCAACATATGCTATGAAAGTAACTACAACAACAAAAACATATGGTAATTTTTTAAATGCTGTCTGATTGATGCCCTTGCTTAACAAAAGATGAAAACATGATAATTTGCTTTCTTTAAAAACAAAATACCCACCAGTGTGAATTGAACTACCAAATCTTTCCTAATGGGTGAGCACTCTACTGAATCAGCTACTGCGATATGTGATGTTTCTTGCTGTGATTATCATATAATTTTTACATTGACCAGGATAAATGACATTACAATGTCACGACCTGTAGCCTAAAAATTTCATATGGTTATAGTTACCTTTATTCCTACAATCAATCAATCAAGTGCCATGCCGACTGGCGTAGGCAATCATGTTTCTCCACGACTCTCTGTCTCTTGTGTTGTCAATAAGCTCGGTTGGTGAGCTTCTACCGTACCACGATACAAGCCCATCTAGTAACTTTTCTCTTTGTCGACCTCTATCTCTTCTCCCTTTGATTTTTCCAGTGGTTATTAAGTGTTCAAGCTGTGTTCTTCTCAGCAAATGCCCTAGAAACCTTGACTGTCTGCCTCTAATGTTTGATATGATTGATCTTTTTACGCCAGCATCAATGAGAACCTCTGCATTAGTTTTCTTGGCTGTCCATGGAATTTTCATCATTCTTCTCAGAAACCACATTTCTGTAGCCTCCAATTCACTTTGAATTTTCTTGTTTATAGTCCATGCTTCACATCCATAAAAAAGAATCGGTTCGATATAACATCTCAGCACCCGAATTCGGGTCTGCATTGATAGACTTCCATTGCAAAAAATGGTTCTCATTTTTTGGAATGCTGATTTGGCTTGTGCTGTTTGGCTCTTTATCTCACTTGAGCATCTACCTTCTGATGTTAACAGGGTGCCAAGATATCTAATTTTCTTAAGTCTGTCAGTGTCTGAATGTTCCAGGTTGCAATCTTGTCTGTCAGTGTCTGAATGTTCCAGGTTGCAATCTTGATTGACTCGCATTTGATGGACTTGCTTATTGGAACTAGCATATTATCTAAGTCGTGTCAAAACATAACGTAATCTAGGGATATTTACAGTAGTAGTTTCCCCTGGCTTTCTACTGGGTTATTTATGGTGTTCTCCACGAGCCTTTGACTAAATAACCTGACCTACAAGGCAGTAGTGGTTTGATTTTAGAGTGGCCTTCTCTTAGATGAATTGTCCTCCCGAAACTAACAAACTCCATCTATCTGGAATGCACAATGAAAATCATCGCAGATCGCCATCTTTCGAACTATTGTGTCACACTAACAAACAGGGTCATTTCACAGTCCACACGCACAAATCTCACATAAACCAAAGTTAACACGCTATTTTAAGTCGAACTTGACAACATCCATTATGTCAGCGAAATTATTCCTACAGAAAAATTAATATTTTTTACTAAAAAAAAACAAAACATTAGCCTACTCCAAGAGTGTTCTGAGTATGTAATGCTGAGGCAGACATAATGGCCAGAGGAAACAACACTGGAATCAACGCTCTATGGGCTACTGTGTGAACTACAAAAGACCGTTTTATTCAGGAGAAAGAATTACAGATATAGACATGTTTCAAGTGAATGAAAGAAGAAGACTAAAACAACAAATTAATACATTTAAAATTGTTACCGGCATTATGTCATCTATTTCCTAAGTAGTAACTGCAAAATTTGGTCCCAATTGGTTATCTGTGTGTTATCTGTCCCGAGAGGGGAGGGGAGCAAAGAATACAAATACTTTACCTCGTCCATGCATGTAATAAAAGGAGACTAAGAAGGTTATGGGATGGATTTGGCTGTCCCATTCCATATAGGGTCAAAGTGACCCAACGCCATGCAGAAGTCAGATGTGTCAGACTGAAAGGTGCAGATATTGCAGCAATGCTATAAAACATGATACAACGTATTTCATTCACCAGACTACATTGTCCCGATTGGTAAATGGTTCTAGGAACCTATACGTATACAGACAGTTGGACAACCAAATGAGTCTTTTAACTCTTTCAGGACTTGAATATGTTTAGGTTTGGACCAAATTAATTTTATAAAATTTCCGTATATGTGTTTTTTATTGTATCACTTGACATACTAATATTGATAAATAGTGTATGTGTAATATATCATTGGAAAGGGGAATGGATACAGAATATGAATATATAAGTACATTGATGGTATGTGATTACTTCACAAGGTTAGAGTTAGCCTTGTGAAGTAATAAAATATCAAATCAAAGCCAGTATACTGGGGATTGGTCCTGTAGACCCATAGTATAAAGCCAGTATACTGGCGATTGGTCCGGAAAGAGTTAATATACATATTAAATATATATATACTGTTTAAAAAAACGCACCTTTTTGGTGTTATTTTATAAAAGATATTCACTAATTGGACATCATTCAACCTATTGGGTGTGTCCACCTGGTCAGTAATTTCTTGTGGTTACCTAAATGATACTGCTCACCTCATGATTCGTGAGGTCATAGTCAAAACAACATTTTTGGTATCTCAGGAATCAATTTGTATCCTTCATATTTAGGTCAATGCCAGCAGCTCCTTGAATTTCAGATCAAATGGTCAGGAACCGGCTGCACAACTCTGGTCTTTGGGCTGAAGACCCTACAGAGGTATTGTTCTTACAGACCAGCAACACCAGAATCAACTGTAGTGGGTGAACCAGCATCATTAATGGACCGTTGGGAATGACTGAAGACAGGTTTTGTTTAATAATGAATCATTTTTTGTGCTCCAGGGACATGATAGACAGAGAAGGGTTTATCGCAGAGTCTGTGAGTGCTACGCCCAGAACAGTGTTATGAGGCTCCTCCACATGGTGGTGGAGGTGTACTGATGTGGGGGGGTGATCTTCATAGGAAGAAGTAGCATGGTGCAAATTGATAGGCCGCCTGAGTGCTGAACGATATATCACTGAAATTGTTTATTCTTGCGCCCTTCCAATTTTGGCTGACGAGGGTCAATTTTTCAGCAGGACAACAGTCAACCTCATGTGGCACAACTCACCTCCCAGTTCCTTGCTGACAACGTCCAGACCATTATGTGGCTAGCGATGTCATCAAAAATGAACCCCATAGATCACTTATTGGTATGGACTCGACAGATGACTCCGCCAACAAGATGTGGCTTCAGCCAATCTCCAATAGTTGTCCCTTGCACTGCGGGAAGATTGGGCAGCCATCTCACAACAACAGATCCAACGGCTAATCGGATCCATGTCAAAGAAGATGTCGTTCTCTGATAGATGCCAGAGGAGTTCATACACCATCCTGAAATGGAGGCCTCAGTCGCAAAGAATAAAAGTCTAAACCGAATTTAATGAACATCATTTCATTGTTAGAGTCTTGGCATTCTTCATGCCAAGATTTAAACATTAGTTCTGTAAAATAAAATGTTAGTTCACATGTGAAATTTGGTGTCCATTACACTACAAAAACTTTGCATTTCTTTTTTTGAACAGTATATTGTATATTGATACATGTTCAAGAATAATTATAATTGGGGGTTTTCAAAAGTTGTTAAAAAAGTGGATAATTTGTTATAAAAGGATGCAATATAAAGGAATTCCACTACACAGTGCTAAGAATAGCTCATTTTTGATAATATTCCAAAATGGCTGAAATGTCTTTCAACATGATTTATATGAGTTTTATTTCTGAAGCATCTGAAACTCTGGAAGGCAAATAGATATGATACATAGAAAGTAATGTAAATCCACACTCAGCATTATAATAAATATGATAGGACACCATTGTCACTGTTTAAAAAAATGTACAAAAACCCTTGACATTGGAAGTTGAGTACGTTCTGGATTGTTGGTCAGTAACTTGTTAATGGAAAACCAAACGTAATGCATGCATAACTTTAAAAAACAACTCAATAAAGCTGATCTCAAAATGTACATTTATTAATTAAATATTCTCACATTACACATAATCAATTTGTGCACCATGAACATCACCTAATAACGGTTGTAGCATACACCAGAATTATCCAATCAAATGGTATTTTACTTATGTAGATTGCAACTTCCACAACAAATAATTAATTAATTGTATACAGGATTTGTTTATATACATATATATATTGTTCAAAAAAGAAACACAACTTTTTTGGAGTCACTTTTATACAGTGTAAAAGATATTTATGGATTGGACATATTCAACCTATCGACTTTGTCCACCTGGTCATTAACTTTTCATGGCTACCTGAATTGTACTCACCTCATGATTTTGAGGTCATGAAAGAGGTCAAGGTCAAAACATTTTTTTTGTAATAACTTGTGACAGTTTCATGAGATTCCCACGGAACTTGCTGAACACAAAACTCTCTGATGATATTATTGAATGCCTATAAAATATTGATGCTCGTGAAATAAATTTAGTTAAAAATTCAATGCGCAAGTATGGCTCAACTCACTCCACAATCATCATCATCATTTACTGCTTACAGACTGGACAATCACAAAGAATAGTGGCCAGACAATTTAATGTGGTTAGAAGCATCAATAGTCATCTTTGGAGGCGATTTAAACGAACTGGCTGAGTGGCAGATTGGCCACACAGTGGAAAATCCAGAGTCACACAACTCCTGCAGAAGACCACTTAATATGGCTGCGTCACCTCAGGAATCAATTTGTATTTCCATCCTCCATAGTCTAGTCAATGCCAGTAGCTCGTTGAATTTAAGATAAAATGGTCAGGAACCAGCTGCACAATGCTGGTCTTTGGTCTAGAAGACCCTATGGAGATCCTGTTCTTACAGACCAGAATCGACTGCAGTGGGCGAACCAGCATCATCAATGGACCATTGGGAATGACTGGAGATGGGTTTAGTTTAGTTAAGTCTGAAAGTTTCTTCATGCCAAGAATAAAACATTAATTCCGTAAAATAAAATTTTGGTACACATTTGAAGTAATGTTGCATTTCATTTTTTGAACAGTATATATATATATATATATATATATATATATATATATATATATATATATATATATATATATATATATATATATATATATATATATATATATATATCCATCCACATGTTTTATTTTATCTTCCAATAGCTCATGGCAAAAAAAAAGCTGATATGACGAATTTTCTATACCACAACTAAATCGAGATAGTGTACAGTCTGTGAGATCTGTGGATAAATGGATTGCCTAAATATGCAAGACTACCGGTAGTTCACCAGCTACTGAACATCTTTTTCAAGATGGGTGTAGGCAATCCAAGTCCAACTTTACTGACCGCTGTTTTCACCCCCATAACTGACACCCAGGGAAATATTAAAAAATTGATTCCAAGAGCACAGTGGGTGATAAACTGTCATGATAAAAAGTTGACACACTCCCCACCTCTATCAATAATTGTAGAGACTGCTGTAAAACTATTTACCAATAGGAATTACTAAAAAAAACACACAAAAACCCAGTTTTACCAATCACAGGCTGGCACAAACATATATAGTTTACAGTATACAAAATAGATTAAATCAATATTTCAACCCATGTCTTCATCAAGAAAAATACAGTACAAACAATAAAAATAATATTGCAAATGGACTAGACTACATGACATTCTGTTATTTAATTTAGCCTTTCATGATCAGTTATTATACATCAGTCTGTTATTGGTCATGTATAGAGCAGTTTGTTTAATGTCACTGTGGGTTCCACTCCATTTTGCAGAGACCCACATGTGTCCCAGAATGCTCTACAACAAAAGTAATACTAACTACTTTGTGCTTTGGTTAAATACCATGCTTATCAACAGATTGGAAGGCTGTCACAGGCTAAGGAAGTCCACCATAATTCACTCATAGAGAATAAATGATCTAGGACTATATGGCACAACTAAAACCCTAGCACAAGATATGCTCTCCTGCTAAAATCATACCAATTAACACTTTTCTAACCAGCCACCCAGAGCATGCTTATCTCCCATTACCAAGGATGCTCATAAATGTGTGAATAAGTTACATGCCATCTAAAAAAATGTATATAAAATCAAACTCATGATATAGAGCTTTGATATTTTCAATGTCATTAAAGAATATTTGCATTTTCTGAATTAATTTGAAAGCCCAGAGTTAAGTTTAAGGGATAAGTTGTATTTATTATAATGATGAGAGTCATTTTAAATTGCATTCAACATAGCTCACAAACTCATGATAAATTTGAAATTATTAAAGAATTCACCCATAAACTACATTGAATGGTTATTTTGTGGGCACATTTTGGAATGCCGCATTATCCAGGATGAGTTTTGGTAATATCTTTATGTGCAGAAGCATCATAGTACGTTCAACTTTTGTAAGAGTTGGTCACAAATGGTATATATTTGAAGTTCCACTATGGTTGAACTTGGTCCTGACCAGCAATCCAGAGCGTACTTATCCGCCATTACTGAGGGCTTATGTAAATGTTTTAGATATTAACGTCTTTAAAAATCAGTACGGATAGAACGCGCGCGTGAGACAGCCTTGAAACTTTTTATGTCATAATAAATGGTTGCACTTTCTAATAGAATTTGAAAGCCCCAAAGTTATTTCAAGTGCATAAATTCCACTTATTATAATGCTAGACCTAGATTTACATTACTTTCTATATATCATACAATCTCATCACGAAAACTCTGATTTCTTCATGATTATTACTTATGTCTATAGACTGTATTTCATAGGTGCTACCCTTTTGGAACAACGTACTTTCCCATGCAAGCTATTTTAATTAACATTATAGCTATGGTTGCCATATTTCTGATGTATTATAGTGGTTTCAAGTAATAGAAATTGGTCACCAAGGTTCCATAATGTAAATTCGACGGCCGTGTTAATAAATGCATGCAAATAAACAATATGTATAAATAACACACACTGTAAACTCATTTTGTAAACCAAACTTTATCAAGTCAGTCAGTATATATATAATCATTTGGTGCATTATAAAATAAATTGTATTGTCTATATGGGTCTGACAGAACACCATCATATAAGTGCACAACCATGACAAGAATAGAATCTTCGAGTTCAATAATCAACAATATATATATATATATATATATATGATGGAATCCCTTTATAGCATATGTTTATTTTAAAAAATTCCATATTTCACAACACTTTTTGAAATCCCCAATGACTTTTATTCTTTATATAGAGATTTTTGTTATTATACTATTTTGTCTGTCTGAACCAAGTTGTTATAATGGGAGTGTGTATGTGTTTGTGTGTGTGTATATATATATATATATATATATATATATATATATATATATATATATATATATATATATATATATATATATATATATATATATATATATATATATATAGAGAGAGAGAGAGAGACAATCATAGCTGTCAACTTTTTTTTCATAAATCCGTATTTTAACAATTTATTTCCATATTTCAATAAATACATTTGTATTTAGTACCAAAAGAACCATTTTTTTTAAATTTATTTATTTTTTGTTTTGGTCCATCAATACCTGTGAGATAAAAAAATATCAGCATTAATAATATTTACTTAAATTTAACACTAAATGACTTTACATTAAAACAATTTTAATTTTTTTTTTTGGGATCCGAAATTCATATGAATAAGTTAGTCATCAGATCATCTTCACTGCAAACTGGACACATCCATAGTTGCTCTGATCTCTCCCTGAGTGTATCCGCCATTACATTTCTGCTGGTTGACCATCCTTCTTCTGCGTCCTCCAAAATGTTCACTTCTAGCAACACCACAACCAGATAAAACCCTGATCTTTAATCCTGGCCATTAAAAAGGAATCATCATCACACTAGTTTCACTCTCACGTGCTAAATCTCTTATGGAGTTGAAAATGTCAGCTCGATCCATTGCCCCATCGCCCTGTGTACAATCGTGCATGATGTGAGTTGATCTGCTCTTTCATCGCCTCGAGCACCCACAATGTCCACGCAAAAAATTTAATGTAACTACTTTCAACCTCACTTTCTAAGGCCTCAATCCACTATTCACAAAGGAGACCCACTTGTACCTTCCTTGTAATCATACTCATAGAGTCCACTCAAAATGCAGAACTGTGTTACCTTCTGTGTGCCTACCCACTCAAATGCCCTGAAATAAGAACAATTTATACTAATTGATACCTAGGGACTATGCTAACCAGACCAGGAAAGTTGCATCTGATCCTTGCTTAGAATATTAGAATGAAAATCAAAACTATAAATACAACTATAAATGTTTTTGAACCAAAACATTATCCATGGTTGAACAGGTAGTAAATTATTTCAAGACTAACATTTTCTTTTAAATGTAAAAGATGTAAAATTACTTTCTTATACTAATTAACACTTTCACTGCCACATATGACTTTTATTTTATTTAGTCAATTCCAACATAGGTATTAACTAGTATGGATTTTCCATATTCATATGGATTTCGGACCCCCAAAAAAAGTTTAAAAACTAAAACTAATTTTTTTTAATCAGGTAATTTGGTGTTAAATTTCAGTAAATATAAAGTTTTTAATCATGCACGTATTGATGTTGCATCAATACTAAAAAAGGAGGTCTTTTGGTGCTAAATACAAACGTTTTTATTGATATACGGAAATAAATTGTTAAAAATATGGATTTATGAAAAAATAAGTTGACTTCTATGCCTACTAAGACATGCATGGTAAGTAACACTATTTAACTATTGTGCTACCCATTCACACCCCAGCAACACGCCAAAGCAAAGTCACTGATGAAAAAAGAACAATTAAGTCAAAGGAAACCACTGATGAAAAAAGAACAATTAAGTCTAACCAAAAATAGTATTGAAAAAAGAACAATTAAGTCTAACCAAAAATAATATAATACGATTTCTTTAATATTGAATTTTGCATTGAGAGTGCCTCAGAGCAGTAATGCATGGGAAAGTCATCATTGAAACCTCATGTTCTACTGTGCATGACAGAAATAAAGATGTAAAAAAAAACCTGATGCATTGGGACAAAAAAATGCTAATTTTATTGGACCATGCTACTTAATCTCTTGTTGAAACATGTCATTCAACTACTGCTTCCATGGCAGTGAACTTTTGATGAACAACCCATTCAATCTATATTTGACACCAGTGTTATCCTGCACAATGGCTACCAATATTTTAATAAAACTTCATTTAACAGGCTTACATTATAAAAATATTATTATAATACATTATATGTCCACTTTAAGAAAATAAAGATACTATCTTCAGCAAAACAATACAGTATTTGATCAAGAGATATATTGGAATCAAGAAAGCAGGAACAACCATGCAGACACGCAAATACAGGAAGAATGGACATGCAACAATTTTATCTGTCATCTCGGTGCTGTTCCTATCAACTATAGATGAGTACCGGGTATATATGTACATGGACTTTAAAGAGCCCTGTCGACTTGAAATTCTAACATAACCAATGTCCTGAATGTAGAAGAGGTAGAACAGACCATCCCTCAAAATGTGTGTGATCCACAACGATTAAGGAATCATGTATAATCTGGATTATACAGCTCAGATTTCATAACTATAGCCCATAGGAGCTAACATAAACAGTGCAGGAATTGCAAAATCGAAATCAGGAGGAAAGCCACAATAGCACTGTCCAAATTAAAACAACTGCAAAAAACTGACACTGTGCAAACACAGAAACCAAGATATTTTTGTTAAGTACATGTGTGTTTCCATTGGTGACCTACAGCTGCAAAACATGAACAATAAATAAAACTACACCCAAGAGAATAGACACATTCGAAATGAAGTGCTATAGATGAGTCCTGAGAATGCCATAGACAGCAAGGAAGACCAACCAAGATGTGCTAATAAAAATCAACGTCCAAGAAGGCTGGCTTATGGTGAAGACACGATATTAAGAAGAAAATCAGGTTTTTTATCGGCCATATGAAGAGATACGATGGCATGGAAATAGTGTTTTTGGAAAGGATGATAAGAGGCAAAAAGATCGACCAAGATGTCGCAGGACAAGAGATATTCAGGATCTAGTGGGCCATATGTGAGATCCACAGAGACAACCGCATGTGTTTTCAGGTTTTTTTAAAGGTAGTAGAGACATCTTCAGATTTTCTCGTCTGAGAAGATTTGGGGAAATATTTGACATAAGTTAAATTTATATAGAATTATATTATAGCATTTATTAATGCCATAGAGGTGTTTTCTTTCACCCTTTGAAAGTTTTAAATGTATGGTCCTCTGCCAAAATAAGGGCCTTCCTTCACACTTTTTATAAAATCTGCGCAGATCTGCAATTTTGTGTAATTATATGACATCATTTCCTGCCTGCTTAGTCCTAGATACAAAATTGTTACAGTAATTGTTAAGTTTGTTAGAAATGTACAATTCTGTTACAGTAGTGAAGACTGCTACCGTAATCAATGATTTTCACGCCACCCACTGAGAGCCCCATCTACGGGCTATCCACTGAGAGACCCACCCATACTTTCGTTACTGCATGTTTTCCTGTGAAGGAGTGCAGGGAGAATTTCTATAGGCTGTGGAAGAAATAAAGGCCATTTTGCCATAGCAATCACTGCGGCATGTACAGGCAGGATTTTGATTGTACCTTCAAAAGAAAACATACTGTCCAAACCGTGAATTGAACCTGCGACTTCAAGGGTCTTAGAATGGCGTTCTAACCACATGGCCATGCGCTCCATCATACAACCCACCAATAAAACCCTCCTAAAAGGAATATCTGAACCCCGAACCAGTGATCAGTAATTATAAAGTAATTTTTATTATAGACTCTTATTTTGGAAAAGAACCAAATGTATTATTGTTGCTGGTCATTTCTGTGAAATTGGGCTGCGAATCAAAAAAGTTGGGAACTTGTGGAATAACCTACAGAATTTTGTGTGGGCAGTGGACAACTGGTGGCAGTAAAGGAACTTGGCAAAAATTATTTGCTGCATTGCAACTAAAGAAATGTACACAGTATTTGATTTCAAACCTACAATGTATGTACGGAAATGCATTCTTTTCTACCATGAGAACTCAAAATACATCTGAATTAAAAGACTTGGCAGACAATGACTTGTTTAAAATGAACACTTTCATATTGTTAAAATCCTCATCTATAATGTTTCTATTATTCACAGTTTAATGATGAACAATATTAATTTTTTTTAAACATTTTATTAAATCAGTAAAAGAAACATCATCAATGCTTAGATGATTTTTTTTTTCAAATAATTTGGAATGTCATCTTTCATTGTACATCAAAATCAATGTTCTTTAAAATGATTATGAAAACTTATTCGAAGACATTTAATCTTTAACAGAAAAAAAAACAACAGTTCTTACCGGAAGTAGAACTTTGGACATTATTGTGAGATCAATGCTTCAATCTCCTGGCATTTAATATCCTGGCCACATATTAATATATACAGTGGAATCTCTTTATATCGTACTCTGTTATAACAACTTTCCCTATATAACAAAACTTTTCAAAATCCCCAATTATATTTATTCTATATTGTTTGTACTATTTATCTATTTGCTAAACCCATTGTTGCCTTTCAGCGTCAAGGGTCGAAGAGTTTTCTGGAGATGGCTCTCGTGTGTGCTCAGATTGTTTGTACTGTATATAGCAAATTTCTGTTATTACATATATATTTTGTGTCTGGACCACGTTGTTATAATGAGATTCCACTGTATAACTCACTGAATAGCTGACAAAAATGACTTCCCACAATTTATTTTGGACTAAAAGTGTCTGGAAGAGCGGCTGATATCTCAACAATATGCTTAATAAATTATCAGAACCTCCAATTATATACTCAACATAATGACACAAACTAAGTAAATTAGTGTTTGCAGACTTACACACACAAACATGAAATGGGAAGATCCAAGCATTGTAAAAAAAAAATTCCATAAATGAGAGTGGGCATTCTAACACCCCTGTACTTCTGAGCAGTAATCATACATATAAATCGTTACACCTACACTCACAATGAAAGCTGGCTATTTCACGTACTTTCTTATGTTTATATGTTTAAAATATAGAATACATGCTTTGTAACATGTTTATGGGACAGCAATTGATTTGGCAAAATAGGGGATACTGTGAAGCATAAAGTAACAAATGAGTCTGGAAAATAAAAAGTGATACAGGTTAATATACGAAATTCATGTGACTTAGTTTCTAGAATATAAAATCAGCTAACAAAAGACAACATATATGGCATAGCGGTTAAATGCCGTATCTTGTTTTCATAGGATTACTCATACTATCACAAACAGGTGGATAGACTGGAGAGTGTTGTGAAAGACAATGAGGGCAGTATAGTATGCACCAGAGATACACAAATCACTGTCATGAGACTTCGTCTAGATCTACCCAGAATTAAAGACAGTTATCACAGGTGAAAGTGTATTTTAAATTTGTCAACAATAATCACAGCCCTTTACACCAACCTCTATACAACACAAAAGTAAGGTGCCTTAGGAAAGTCACGGACAGTAGAAGATACCCTGCTCAGAGTGCGAGCTAGAGGATGTAAGAAACGGCTGTGAATATGTGAAGTATCCAAAGAGAGAATGATACAACTCATCCAGCAGTAATCACAGCTACATGATACAATTATTTACACAGATAGTTGTAATAAGTGAAACAAAAAGGTGTGAATAGGGGGTTTTACTTACCAAAATGGTAGGACAATTTCTGAAAGATCTACTGCCTATCCAACAACATAAAGTGTGTGAATGCATGAATAAGTATGAGTATAACTGCAGCTCTCACTTGGTTGATGATGCAACCATCAATAAATACTGTGATTCTATCAGAGCATACCACACAAAATAGAAAAGCTCATGATAAGAAAGGAGTAGGTTACTTTTCTCATCAACATCCAAAGGGTTACATGGATCTACTGTCCAGGTCATGCAGGGGTCAGAGACAACAATAGAACTGATGTATTGGCAGACAATGCTATAATGGATGTCAGTTATAAGAAGAGACAGCTGAGTTAATTAGGGCATTTATGGAAATGGTGATGAAGAGGAGGCTGAAAGAGACAATGTGCAAGATCAGAAATGATAGAAATTGATGTGGCAGAAGGAAGAAAATGGAATGATCTGAAGAACACACTACCAAATGGTATACTGAGCTTATAGTCTTTGATGGTTGATGGGCAAACAAGTTGAGCATTTATGAGAATGCTCCCAGTACCATCCAACAGATTCCTAATCAAGAATAATGCAGTCACTGGTCAATACTAGACCTTGACATCTTGTTTTTAAGTTTATTTTTTCAGTTGTTCCTGAGAATTATTGCTTTAAGACTTCAAACTTATGTGCTATGAACAATTTACCCTCTAAGTTATGCAGCAATGTATCTCATCAGAAAGTACATAAAATCTAGAAAGTCATGATATAATTTCCAAAATTCTTCAAGTGGTCATTCAATGCCAAAACTGTCCGAGGATATTTGCAGCCCAAATAGGGCTTATTAGCCATCTACAAACTCTTAGGCATGGACATAATTCTAATTGAATTTTCAAAAGTGGATGTAAGAAATAGTCATTTGATCATGTAGTTTTGTAGTTGACAAAATTTCTATATGATTTGTTATGAGCCGAAACTCTTTGTAGGTGGTGTACTACTCTGTGGAAAGGGGCAGAGAACATAAGGAAACTCAAGTACAATGAAATCAACAAGCTTTGTCTTTGAAACAACATAAATTTTGTTTTCAAGATTGAATAAACTTTTGGCAGGGGTAGAGCAAAACAATCAGATACAGAATTGGACTATGTTTCACGTAATGACAGTAGTTGATATGAGTTAGCTCTGTTAACAAGTGATGGACATTCACCTCAGAAACAGATGCATGGCAATGTCGTTAGTTCCTTTTGCGACAAAGATAGCACATAGGGAAGTAGTTATTTCTTTCCATGTTGAGTGCTTCATTGTTTTTAATGACACTGCTATTGCTAGACAAAATCATTCATAAATAAATGGAAATGATACATTTTCTATAAACGTTTGTGATAAATATTTCTGAAAATTTTATTCGTGTCTGAAAGTTTTAAAGTCCAAACTTTAATGGTTGTTTTAATGCATTTCACATTTCATCAGTGTCAATTAACACTTCGCTAACCAGTAATCAAGAGCGTACTTATCCACCATTACCAATGGTGCGCGCAAATGTTTTAGACAGACATCACCATCGTTAAAAATCCATATAAAATTTAACTCTTGCACGAAAGAGCACTTTCTATGCGTCATAATGAATGTTTGCACTTTCTGAATGAATTTCAAAGCCTCCAGAGTTATTTCAAGTGCAAAATCCTACTTATTATAATGTTAGGTCTAGATTTACATTACTTTATATATATCATACAATCTCACATTCGAAAACTCTTATTTGTTTCATGATTAACCCTTTCCCACCCAACCTGCCGTATACAAATGGAGGTTTGGAGTGATGGTCTACACTGTTACCATGCGAATAGACATGTTAAATTTATCCCTGACATGATTACTGGTAAAGGTGGCTTCCAGTGTTGTTTTCTGAATGTTGTAAACAGGCGTCGTATAGGCGCTGTGAATTTGTGAATATGACTTTCAATTTTCTTCAAAACTTGGTAAGAGTGGACCTACTTATGATTCAGATGATGTTGATATGCAATTTTTTTAATGAATTTTTAGAGAATGTGAATGAATCAGATGTTGTTAGGGAGTTAGTTCAGTGTTTAGAAAGTGAAAGTAACAACGATCGTTATCTGCAGTGTAGGCCAAATTTATGATGCTCGTCCCCCTCCCCCAATCCTTTCTCACACCATAGACCTAATGATGATTGAGAATAGTCAACACAGCTGATCTATGTCAATATTGATTAATTTCATGAAAAATCAGGTCCTGCAAATGACATTGATCAAGATTGAACTATTTTTTATTAGGACTAGGCCTAGTTTTCACTATTTCTACTTGTCATTATTTGGGGTACACACAGAACACTTGTATGCAGGCAGGTATCAAAACTTTCAGAAAAATAAGATCATTTTTGAAAACCTGTTTCATCAGATATCTAGAGCTTTCTTTATGTTTACTTTTATAGAATGCTGTGTAAGGGAGACTGCTATGCAGTTTTCATTTGAACATTTATCAGCAAATATTTTGACACAAGTAAATGAAGCCGACATGAAACTAGTGCTCATTATTTTTCCTCTCGCATGTAACATGACAAGTAAACTTGTCTTACATAACATTCACAAAGATATGTTCCCAAATCAGTACCTCTTCCATTTATTTGTTGACATGACTTTGAATCATAAAAATTGATTGCAAATTATATTTTTTATTTATGTCCTTGTACAACCATCTCTTATTTTTATGGAGTTAATCCCCTTGCCCTGGGAATGAAGCAAGGCGTTTTTCTTGATCTGCTGGATTTGAAAGGGTTAATACTCATGAATGATGTCTATAGTCTGTTTATCATTTTGGAACTACATACTTTCCCTGGTGAGCTTTTAGTAACAGTATCACAACGGTTGCCGTATTTCTTAAGTATCAAAGCAGTTTCTACGATCATCAAAATTGGTCACCAGAGTTCTATAACAGAAATTCAACGACTGTCAAAATTGGCCATTAAAGTGTAAAATATAGTTATAATTATCCACCAACTTTCTAAAAAAGGTTTTTAACAATATTTCATATGCAAACAAAACAATTATGATATGGGTTATAGACCAGTGATCGAAAACTATTCAATTGAGGAAATTATAATTTTTTCTTTCAATTTACAATCCAAACTCTGAAAATTAGAAAGACTAGCAATAAGATAATGCTGTTAAAATTTATGCAACAAAATAACAATGGTATGGTAAATATATACATGTTCTATGTGTTTTTGACAGTTTGTACACATTGACATGTGATCATGGCATTGTGTGTACAACTTGAAAATTAATGGACTTGAAATTGACTGTGGTTCTAAGGGATTCATATGCAAAAAATTGAAAATGTTTGAACTGTGCTTCTGTAGGTGATGTTGGCAATTTCTCCTTACACAGATGAAATCGAGAAACTTCATTAGATGATGTTATTGCACATTATAAATGTATGTACTGCTGTGGAATCCCTCCTTTTATAACAAATCTCTCTATTTAACAACACTTTTCAATATCTCCAATTATTTTTATTCTGTATACTCTATACTGTATGTAGCTAATTTCTGCTATTACAAACAAATTTTGTCAATCAGGAACAAGTTATTATATCTGGATTAGATCATATTTGTTCTTCAGCATGTAAACCACTCAATGAATTTTGAGCATGTAAGTACTATAGTAAAAGTATCTAGGGTTGGGATTAGAATTAACATGTAAGAAACTAGACATGTAGCAGCAACAGCTTCTTTTCACTGCTAATTAGTGCGTTTCATTATCAAGAGCAAAGATATGCAACACAAATTAGTCAAAAATAAAATATATTTTACCAATCAAATCCACATATTCTATGGAAATGCAGTTGGGGCATTTTCATTGTTTTGCATTATGAATCCCTTCCTATCACCTAAACTGGTATATTAAAACATAATTCCTGCATCTCTAATCTGGAACCAAATAAAATAAGGTTAAGTACCAGTACCAAAAGAGGAAATTATACAAATAAAAATGCTATCATGACATACATATAGCCAAGAAGACTCTTGTCCCTGTTAAATGCACATCTCTATAAACAAAATGTAGACTATTCTTGTTTGGTCATAACAAATTCTTAAGACCAACGGAAAATGAACCAGTCCATTCTGACGCAAGAATAAATGGATTTTTCTGTGCTAGGCTAACTGCACCTCCAAAAAAAGATGTGATTTTGTCAAGACATTCAAACTGTGTACTCAAGCCACTTATAATGGAACAACCGAGACAAGGACTATTACAACACCAACAAACATCCTGTACAAGTATCAAGTTCTACAAGGGCCAATAGGTCTTCTTGAAAGCATGGTTAACATATATAGACAGTACAATTTTGCTTGAAATAATTGCTTATACCAGTAAATTCAAGTAGGAAGCGAGAGGGTAAATAAGACGAACAGGAATTAAACCAGTATGTTCTGACGGCATGGGCTGGTTCAGTCAGAATGGACTAGTTCAATTCCTGTTGGTCTTGAGAATTTTTAGTTTATCCCTCTCGCTTCTTACTTGAATTTACTTTTGGTCAAGATAAAAATGTCAGACACAGGAAAAGCAATAAAGATGATGATAGAGCCAGGAGGGAGTACAAGTTTATCACTCTTGTTTCCTGTACTAGGTAGTAAATGAGATTTTACTGTTTTTTAAAGTGAAGATTCTTCCAAGCAATATAATGCCATTTAATGGCAGTGGGTCAAAGGGCATGAGCCGCTGGATCAGCAACCAACCAAAGTGAAGTTTTACTTTCAAGACTGATCTTTCTCTGGTATTCTTTTTAATGGGGCAGTTTTCCATAGCATATTGAGTAATATAGTCCAAGATGACTCATTTACTCAATATGGTTGTAGGGAGCAATGTCCTCTACTCCAGAGGGAACTGCTGCAACATTCTTGCAATCTCTCAATAATGCTGCAGATAAAAGGGGTGATTTACTCTAAGAAGTCGATGCATGAGTCTTCAACAGTCTTCATAGCAAAAGAAATCATAGGGTAGGGTAGCTACCCTCACAGCAAACCTCCTTAGTTGTCTCTTATGACAGGCAGCATCTTTAGTATTGTTTGCTTCTCATTCAGATTTGTAACACACTGGTGAAGAGAGATAAAGGTTGCAGAGTTATTGGGGAATATCAGACAACTTTACTGCCAGTCTGATTGTTTAAACCTGGTTTAAGTGAAAGATATATTCTGTAAATATATGATCCAATAAAAATAATAATTTTTAGCACATGTACTTGCAAGTACAATTAAGTACACATCTTTGCTGTACTGATCACTGAAGATTTGTTATGTTATTTTTTTTGGAGTAATTTCCTGTTAAGAAGACATACACATTCGTGTTTTTATGTTTGCAAAATCATACTCTTAGATAAACCTTGTGTTGAGGACAGCGCACATCAATATGATGTCAATTTTAATTCACAAAACAGTGGCTTTTGTGATTGTTATTAATTAACATAGATATTATGATCCTTCCGCAAATCGAGTGTGGTGGTCACCATTAGCAGCAGAGCAGAGCCCATTTGATGCTATTCTGAATAAAATAAAAGTATAATGGCCCAATAATAGACTGTACTCTCCTTGCCCTTGGTTACGATATACTTTTAAAAAATTAAATATGTGCGCAGCTTAGTTTGGACAGTACTTTTTTTATGAATGTAGTAATTGAATATTTGGACAGGTAGGTCATTACCTTCGAAAGAAAAAAAAATGAGTGTATAATCTGCAACAGCTGATGCAACAAGCTGTTTTCGAAGCAAATCAGTAGTCCTTTGCCAAATAATACTTAGGTTTTCTGCACACACAAAAATTGGATCCATCAGCAATAATTGGTATATATATATGAAATCAATAATGTCAACATCAGTACATATATTTTAGGAAATATAAGCTCACATTTACACACAATAAGTAGCAAAATGAATGACAACTATGATTCGATTTTTTCACACACACAATGAATAAATCTCTTAAAATAATTAAAATTAATGTACCATACTTGTTTGATAAAATAAGTCAAACTTCATTATTTTAAAAATAAACAAATAAGTACATCTTTCAATTGTTCACAGACATTTTGGCGAAGAAGATCAAACTGTATAAACAAGTTGGTAGACTTTTATAATAGTTTTACTTTTCTACACTTTGCTCAAAAACAATAAACCAGTATAGCTTCTGGTTAATCCATCCACATTTTTCTTTCTTGTATGTAATTTTTACAAAATTTTAGAAGATAAAAGAGAATATTTATCACATAATCACCTTGACATCTAGGTTAAACTCTGACCAGAACTCAACTTGCATACAAGAAAGAGGAAACCAGAATACAATAAAAATGTTATGCTAGTTGAAATTTTACTGTAGCCGCAATACGTTAATTGCATCATATACTGTACCCGTATATAAACATAGTATATTCATTGTGTTATTTTAGATTAATGTATATGTTTTGGGTGTGATTGTTGTCAATATCTTACCTAGGATGCACACAAGTAAAATATTATTATTTCTAATATTGTTGAACAAGTAAAAAAATTATGTTTAAATTAGCAGTTAATACAGTGGAATCCCTTATAGTGCATTCTCTTATAACAAATTTCCCTATATAGCAACACTTTTCTAAATCCCCAATTATATTTATTCTATATTGTTTGTACTGTATATAGCAAATTTCTGTTATAACATACATATTTTGTTGGTCCTGACCAAGTTGTTATAATGGGATTCCACTGTAATTGAAGTGTATAGGATATTTTTTCAAATACTGTTACATTTCTAGAAAAATCAGAAAACATCAAACGGGAGTTAAAACAAAAGTCTGTTTAGATGAAATGATGCGGATTGATTGAGTTTGATAAAAATGTTGATTAAAGTTGTGAGGCGGATAGGATCACAACTTGTTTGTTACATTCTTAATTTGTATATAACTCCTCGATGATTCATATTTATATTATTGAATTTCTAGGCATCTTATATATGGGGCTTATTTTTTCCATTAACCTTGCTAGAGTTAAGTAAAAAAAAAATCATGTACCAAACAGGATTTGAACCTGGTCTGCTTAGATGGCACCCACTCGACTCGCAAATTGAATGAACTTGTTTTCCATCTTCTACCACATCGCATACCTAAAAAAAGACGCAATTTTAGTCAAGATTTTCAGTAAAAGAGCTTGATCTATGATAGATGTCAAAATTCCAACAAAGTTGTGAGATCTGGACTATTTGATTTACTTCACCGACCAGATTGGCAGATAAACTTTGCACTGTGAATCAATCGTTATATGCTAGATTATTTAATATGCATTAGGTGCTATTTCTGTCCATGTCTTTCATACATTGCCCATAACAAAAGCTGTTATGTCTATTATTAAACAGATAAAATGATATGTATATGAGCCTCGTACTGTTAATCATTATTTTATAAATTAATAAATATCCTTTAGACGCTATGTCAGTCAATGTCTCATACGATGGACATAAGAAAAGTGTTATTATTTTGAATATTATTGCAGTACAACAATTAAGATTCATACCTCTATATTATTTTATAATCTTCATCTCTAAATATAATCTTATGAATATACACATGAAATATGCACTGTAACCATGACACTGTAGATATGTCTTACTCAAACCAGTCATAGAATAACACACAACTTTGTTGAGGAAAGAATCTCATAAAACTTTTTCATCTTGAAAACTAAACTGACCTGTTCCGGTTATAATATTTTAATATACGATTTTACTATTGATATGGCACAATAGTTTATTTACATTAAGTCGCATATATAAGTTAAGTTAGAAAGAGGCTTCAAATGTGTCAAAAGAAGTTAGTGCTTATAGCAAACACTCCCGACATGAGCCAAACAAATAATTTCTGTCCAAAATGGGTTCATGTTGATGATGACATAGCATAAACAGTCCTCAAATTTTAGTATGGTAACACAACTTGAGAGAAGTTTTCTAAAGTCTACTAACTTCTAATTGGTCTGTCAATTTTGCTGTAGTTCATTATCTACAGAAACTCATTTTTGACAAAGACAATAAAAGAATAATTTGGTCACAGAACTTAATGGGAGATATCACTTTAACTGCCCAGAAGATAAACACAGTGAGCAAATGTCACAGTCATAGAATCAAATCTACTCACTTTTACTGTCAGTCTTGCTATTTCTTCATAATTTATTATCCATGATCTCACTGGATCAGCACCAAACCAATCAACCTTCCACACAAAACAAATGGAGACAGTTTCTCTTACACCCATGGTATGTGTTCCTAAAATAACACCAGACTTTGAAATGTGTGTACACGAGTTTCCTTATGAAGCATAAGTTGTTGGCAAAGCACAGATGCCACAATATATTTCCGTAGTGTTTTATTTTATGTAAAGCACAAATTGTAGAATGGAAATTATTCAAGTTGGGTTTCATATGAAGAAATGTATTCAATTTTTTTATTTTTAAACTATCAACATAACTCTGCTATATCTCCTTCATTTGAAGTTTGCAATAGTTCATAGTAATTTAAAATGAATTATGATTAGAATTAGCAGAAATGTTTAGTTTGTAGCAGAACTGACACAGAAAATAATGATATATACATTTTATAGAGTACTTCCAATTTTTATAAGCACAAAACCACAACTTCTTCTATGTTAACCTGTGTAGGCATATTTTCAGAATCGGGTGTTATTTTCAGAACAGGTTCACCCAAACCAATAAAAAAAATATAAATACATAAAGAATGTCTCATTAATTTAGCAAGCGCAATCAGGCGTTGCCGAATTTGGTTGTAATTTTTCCTGTCTGTTTGTTCGCCTCAATGTATCTCCATATTGTATACCAGAGCCGATCCTTTCTGGGTCAAGTTCACCTGTAAAGAAAGATTCCCAATTTCATCATATGTACGAAAATTACAGACGAGAGCACAACATAAAAGTCTATATTAATCCAAATTATAAAATGTTCCAGCAAGTATAATGTATATGAACTATCACTTCTTTTATTCATCTGATACGTGTCTATATATGAAAATCTGCCTCTTGAATAAAATACCTGCAGGAGAAATCAATCCCTTATCTTTCAGTTTGAACAGGACATGTGAGAATTAATAATTAAATTTAAACCATATCAGACCCCAACAACTATCCATATGTAGACACTGCTTTTATTCCAACAAAACAGTCAAGCACCTCCTTCATGACTGCATTTCCCCCTCAACTACCAGAAAAAATGTTTACAGACACCCTTAATCTTTATGACCCTACCTGTGGCATATTATGCAGATAAGTATACGTTACTATGGGACTGGAGATGTAATTTGCCAACGGTTGCTATGCCTCGATTCATACAGCATAGATCTACACAAAGTAAGGTTCATGTGACAATTCTTTCCCACCATACAAGGCTGAGAATAAATCACAGCCTAAATGTAAAATTCCTTTATACATTTCGATTGTAAGATGGAGCATGCGAGCTCTGTTTTTCACTGAAAGTCTGGGCAGAATTCAGTTGAATTCGACACTATGTTTATGGATTATGTTCCGATGACAATGATTTCTTGGGAATTACAGTTGTCCTTAAAAATATTAGTAAAACGTTACTTTCGGAGAATAGATCCAGACCTTTCGTTGATTCATATGGTCTTGGACATTGGATATAACTACGATTGTATTCATTTTAAAATTTCTTGTTCTAATGTTGAACCGAATGTCATGTTACGTGATCGACATGGTAAGTAACATCTATTTGCTTTGTTTATTGTTAATATTCTAGTGTAATATTATAGGAACATTCTTTATTTATGGAATAACAAACACAATATTTATCAGGGGTGCCACTGATCAGCATTCAATAAAATTACAATGTAAGTCAGGCTAGGCCTAGTCTTGAACGGACCGAAATCGTATTTGATATCTTCATGTTTTATGTGTTTATTCAGTCTATATTTTGTTACTTTGGTTATGAAACAATATATATACAACAGGAATAAGTATTTGGAGGATTTTTATCAGTGTTGCCACACATTTTTCAAGTCAATAAATTATTTTTCGATCTGTTATTAGATTTTTAATGTTTTTTCCCCCAATTTTCCAAAATTACACAATGATTACCAGTTCTAGCTCTCTGTTGATTGCCAGACATTATTTTAAACCAACACTGGTGCTAATTTCTGGCAACTCTTCAATCCTATAAAAGCTAACACACAAATAATAATTTCAAATACCAGCTTCAATCTTTGTCATTATTGAGCGAGCACACTTCAAAAAGGTTTCTTCTACATTTTCTCCTGTGAGAGCACTTGTTTCAAGGAACATCAACTCTGAATAACAAAATAATAGCAATCACACAATAGAAGAATGGAAGTAAACTTTGCATTTATATAAATCATAAGACAGATACATTCACAAATGCAGTACAACTCAATATTAATGTGTAAACAACAAGCAGCTAAAAGTAAAAAACAACCTAAAGCTACTGCTATTTATGAAAAATTTATTTGCTTCATAATAATCATTATACTGTGGAATTCTGTTGTTAACAACTTGGTTTGGATTGACATAAAATGTATGTAATAACAGAAATTTGCAATATACAGTACAAACAATATATAATAAATAATAATTGGGGATTTTGAAAAATGTTGCTATATAGGGAAATTTGTTATAGGAGAATGTGCTATAGAGGGCTTCCACTGTATTTGCTTCACAACATTAATTATATAATAATATTTAATCCATATATACTTTACACAGATGAAGAAGCATTTGAAGCACTTCTGAGGGACAGGCTAGAACACAAATGACACACACATTAAAAAAAAGTCACTTCAAAGCGGCGGTTACAGCTTCATCCTATGCTACCAATGTGAAACATGGTCTTTAACAGCCTCACAGCAGAGGAAAATCATTAATATGAAATGAAGTGCCTGCAAAAAAGCTCTTTTTTTCCGTACGGTTTTCCTGCTATGCCGAACACGATAGTAAATTCATATTAAAATGTAGATTTGAGCGGCTTTTCGGCAGTGGGTCTCCAAAATGTAGATATTAGCGGCTCAGTGGACATAGAGAGTTAAGCTCCCACCCCTATGCTTAATGACAAGTGTGAATACGATCAACCATCATTCACCCAGGGACAGACAAATAAATTTTTTGTAAACACATATATTTAAAATGTGTTTAATGCAACGACAAATGAAAAGCACAACCATATAGATGATACATGCTACATAGTTTCCATATGAGAGCCTCAATATAACAACATGTCATCTACTATGGTTTTCTGTTGCATAGGTGGTTTATCTAGTGAGCCATTGTGACGCAACCGCATGTGCAGTGGAATTGATAAAACACTGAACATATTAGATCTATGAAATACATCATGTTGGAAACTTATTAGGACTGTTGTCCTAACAGAAAATTCCAGAGGGAGCTTGAGAACGAACACTGAAAATTTCCAATTAAAATTCTAAAAAGTATCAATCTAGACTTACCATTTTCTTGAGAAAATCTGCTTGCCTCCATAAAAGTCACTTCTCGCTCTGTTTCCAAATCTTTTTTATTTCCGACAAGAATAATAACAATATTAGGACTGGCAAGTGTGCGAGCATCTGTTAGCCAATTTGTCAGAGCATTGTAAGTCTCCCGGCTAAAATTAATATTTTAGAATTAACAAGCAAGTAAACTTTTCAGTAAAATGCTAAACGATATCTATAACAGTGGCAATATTCCATCTGATTTAGTGCAATTAATATTATAGACTTACCGAAGAAACCTGGTGCATTATAATGTGAAGACCACCGCCTTATGAGCCAGATTCTTCTTCTTTTTTCATTCACTTGAAACATGTCTATATCTGTAATTCTGTCTCCTGAATAAAACTCACTGTCTTTTGTAGTTCATACAGTGGCTCACAGAGCTTCGATTCCAGTATTGTTTCCTCTGGTCAATATGTCTGCCTCAGCGTTTTATACTCAGGACACTCTTGAAGTATATTTTTGACACTCTGTGCTGCCTGTACACATGGCCGTGTTGCCAATCTTGAACTTTGTGTGCATGTGACTGCAGAGTCGGTTGTGTGCTGTTCTGAGGTGTAGAATTACAATGAGTCAGATGACCAAGATCCTACAGCGAATAATCATGAAACGAATAAGAGGAAAATTAAAACCAGAAATTGCAGAAGAGTAATGTGGATTAGTGGAAGGAAAAGGCACAAGAAATGCCCTATATATAATGAACGGTATGCATTCATGACACATGTAGCCTGCTGGTTAACATTCTCCATGCCATCAGCACAAATATAAACCCACTTGTACCATGCTAAATGCTATGGTAGCAGAATTGTGACCATCCCTACAGAATTTGTAACTACGACAAACATTTAAATTTGGCTTTTTCCTCTGGGTAAAAAAGAGTAGCAAGACTGCAAGAAAATGTAGTTTTCTTTTCTACAAGTTCATGTGCAAAAAAAACAACTACTGGTTAATGAAAATTGAACAATCAACACACATTGGGTTTAAATGAAGCCATTTTTAGTGAAATTGTTGTGGATTGTTTTCTAGTAATTAGAAATTGTTGGGAATTACATTTATTTTCAAAGATATTATGGAACACATTAATTTTGTTATGAAATGACAATGCAACATTAGGCATCGTGCATTAAATTTACATAAGTTGTTTGTGAAGTGAGTCGAGAAATCTTCTTAGTTTTACTCAAGATTGGATCAAAGGTTTGTGACATCTAAGTATTTTATTTTGGGTATGAAATAACTTTATAAATTTAATTAGAAATAAGATAGGATAGGAATTTATTGAATTAATAAATTGGTCGGACAAGAACACATGAGTCAGTCATTTAAAAAATATTTTTTCTATGCATTTTTTCATCATTGCGCATTTTTTTTTAAAAATGACATGCAGGGGAAAAGTTACATATGGAACTATGTTACATTTGTATGGAGCTATGTAAAGGTCGAACAAAAATTCTCGTTCACCCCTGCAGGTGTCGAGTTCTACAACTACCACACTTAATACCGAATACTTCAAATCTTAATCTCAATGGTTTATCCATCGCTGTGCTCGCATCCAGCAGGTGCATAAAAAGTAGTTTCAGTACATCCCTCGTGTACATTGTTAATATCCCATATATGGATGCCTGGGATGCAAGTCTGTCTGCTCTTTCATTACCTTGAACACCAGGGTGTCCTGGGCAGTAAATCCATATGATGCCCTGGAGGTTAGATGTAGCTATAGATGCCACCCACTCACATCGATATGTCATTTTGGAATTTTTCGCAGCATAGTCTGGATGTCAGACAGTCAGACACAATAACTACTTTGGTGATTGAGGTTCCAGAGATCCATATGAGGACAGCTGTGGCCGCCTCGACTTCCATCGCCATAGTTGATGTTGTTGTTCTGTATGTTCTGCTGTTGTCCACAACAACGCTACCATGAGAGCTGGCTGTAAAGCTCCAACCAGATTTCTTATCATGACACACAGAAAGGGAACGGTCATCCATTGGTGAACAAAATTATATCATCTCCAGAGTTATCAGCTGATCAATTTCCAGGTTTGTTTTTCCATTTCCACAATCCTTACATTCCCTTCCAAAAGTGATAACTACTTTGTGAAAGCCTGTCATGGTCTGATCGATTTGACACCATTTTTCACCTGTTGGTACGGTCAATACTGTGGTTACCTCTTTTATAGTTCTTTCAAGCTCCCTTTATGTCTTTATTATCCTATGCAGTATTTAATAATTCTTATTTTTCACTTGTTTGACAATCAATAAGTAAATGCGAAATATTTACAACTAAACATACATACTGCTAATCTAGAACAAAGAAGAAACATTTAAAACTAAACGTACATACTGCTAATCTAGAACAAGTCTATATCACCCAAGTCACAAAAAACTGTTTACCTCGTAATATCATACACAAGCAAAGCCCCTGCTGCTCCTCTGTAGTAACTTCTTGTGACTGATCTGGTTGAAAAAATAGTTATATAAATGTGACATATGTCATTTATTATATCTTGGCCAAAGATCTTTGACTTGCACTCACTTATATTTTCTTATGCATTTGTTTTCAAACTCCTGCAAATTAGCAGAATGTAGTCCAGAGAAAGGAATGTGGTGTGCCATGGTTTACAGCTTAGCCATGATATCTGCACCTCATTGCTCCTTAAAAAAAACTTGGTACAGTACAAGTAGATGCCACCACATAGCTGAGTTATTTCCCTTATCAATGTTTCTAAATTTCATGTTCATCATTTAATAATTTAAGCATTAATTTATTTTAGGGTTTGGGTTAATATAGTTGTGTTTTACATAAATAACCCTAACCCCAAAACTAAATAAACAAATATTTCAATTATTAAATAATGAACATGAAATTTCAAACATAGAAATGGGAAATAATTAAACATGTGGTGGCGTCTACTTGTACTGCACCAAAGATTTGCACAAGCTATATTAGGAGTGTCTTGGAACATGATAATGGATCATGGGAAATGGCAGCAAGGAGCAGTATTCAAACAAAAAGTGGAAGAGCTACAAAATTTAGGAATGTGATTGATGACAGGTGCCATGAGATCTACCCCAATATTAGCAATAGAGAGTGTGGTTTGCTTACATTCCCTACAAGAAAGAATAGATAACTAAATTTAACTTAATTTGTCAGAAATTAGTCTGGAAAACCACCCTCTAAGCTACAGTGTCCCTGTTAAATTAGAACCATATTTGTGAATGAGGTTCACATAATTAGAGTGAAACAACAGAGATGTCCCTCTACAAATATATAACCGATATAGCCCATGTCCCTCTTGGACCCTGAAACTCCCTAAGCAGTGGGAAATAAGTACACTCTGCATTGCTGCTCAGCAGTGTTCTCACCAATGACCCACTAGATAAACAACCCATGCAACAGAAAAGCTTAGTGGATGACATGCCGTTATATTGAGGTTATTTTCTTAGAGAAGCTTCATGGCACGTCATCTATACAATTATGCTTTTATTTTGTTGTTGAAATGTGTTTCATGTTTACCTGAATATATATGTAAGCACCCTCTGTGGTTGGGAGGGAGCCAGAGATGTACTGTGCAGCACTGGGGAGGAGGAAACTGACAGCACTGTTTTTTCCTATGGCTGAGACCCATCATAGAGGCACAGTGATTCAGGACATGACAATCCTTTTGACTTGAACATTTAGTTGCATGCCTAGAGCAAAAGAGAAGTTCGGCATAACCAGTAGTCAATTGGTGGCGGGGAATGAGCACAGTGAACCCTATCTTGGCTACAGTGGCTAGGTTGAAACCTACCTTCCTGGAGGTGTGATAGTTATTCTCTGGCTCTGTCCTGGGGTGGGCAGAAAATCCACAAACTTCCCAGCAATATAATTTCATTAGGTCAAAGGGCATGAGCCCATGGACCGCTGGATCAGCAACCAACCAACCAGCCACAGCAAAGTGTTAAAGCTCATGATGCTCAAACAAAACAATAGTTTGGCAGTGGTCACATCATTTTGCTGAAAAGGGTGTTGCAGTAAAAGTGGTAAAAGAAACCAATATTATCAGTGGATGATAAAAAAAACACACACAGATCAGCTGAAAATATTCTTGGAGATCTGACACAAAAATAATAATTACGTAATAGAAATAATAAGTAATGTAAAGTTCTCTTTTCCATGCCTTAGATCTGTACAGAGTATGAAGATTTAGTAATAATGGCAAAGTGAATAAGTTTAGACTCCAGTTAAAATTGTTATGGTCTATCAATAAAGGCAGATTACTTTATAATAAAGAGTCTTTATTTTTTGGACACATTATGTGACAAGTAGGTTTCAACAGACACGATTGAATACAAGAGAAATCTAGAACGACAACATGCGAAAATGTTAGATACTGTAACACTGTGGCATAGCAGAGAGTCAACAACAATACTGATACAAGATACTAGAAATAGAGCTGTAGAGATGTGTGATCACCTATGTCAGTCAATACGGTACCTGATAATATATCAATAATAGATTAAGACATAGAAGATAAACCTGAATCTTTCTTGACCAGCTGTGTCCCAGATTTGAAGCTTGACTGCCTTGCCTCCAACATTAACCACTTTACTTCCAAACTCAACTCCTATTGTATGATTTGAATCACGCTTGACTGTAGATACATTGGACAAGGAAAAATAAGGATAAATTTAATCAACAACACTCCAGCAGTCAAGGACAAATACATAAATGGTCCTGAGAATGAAGTATATAAATTTTGGTTAATAAAATCAGACAACAGATATGAGACATACACTACTTAATCTAATTCTACGTTCATTCTCAACTTCTGCTGGTTAGTAGTCTGCAGAACGGAATGCATTGTAACATGGTATACAACTTAGATATCTGCACCTTTCGGCCTGACACATAATACTTTAGCATGGCTTTGGGTCACGACATAAATCTAATGTCACAGACAACCCCATCCCTAAACCTCCTTAGTCCCCCCATATGACATACATGGTAGGACTGTGTTGCTATTCTTTGTTTTCCTTTCAAGCCCCATCAACTCATGGAGTGGCATACACTACAGTACATGAATGTTAATATTTTGAATGACACAAACATAAAAACAATTTAAGAAAGAAACCATATTAATACCCAAAGAGAAAGAATGCATAAAGATATATAAACATGAGAAATACCAAAACCAAAATATTTATCACTATCTATAGATGGAATTGGAGAGCATAATGTAATGCAGAGAAGGAGAACTGTTTTAGATCTGTGACTAAATTCTGCATTTTTCTTGTGGGATGGGGGTCAACAATTTTTTTAAGTTATAAGAAGACTTTTCTGATTTCAGGAGCCATTAATCTGTAGCCATTGTCCAGCTCTGTGGCGAAGTGGTACAGATCCCTCTCTGACGGCAAAGGTACCGAGTTTGATCCCCGTCACAGATAATTGTGCATCCGGACCATGCAGAAAGCAATGGCAAACTACTGACATATTTATATTGCCTAGAAATTCACCACAGCCAACAAATGCTTGGTTGATAACTAAGTGATGTAAAAGATATTCTATCAATTTTTTTTAAATTTGTAGTATTTGCATATAGCAATTTTGAATTAGCCAAGCATGCCAATAAAATTGACTTAACTGACCCGATTTAGTCATGGGCCATATTTAGAAAACCCCAGATGTAATGAAGCATAATATCTTGACATTCATTTTCTCCAACAAGCTGATAAAACAGCCACTTTAAGCAGACTCATGCCAGTAAGCCAATAAAATCTCAATTTTTACAGTTTCTTCTAAAAATATATTACAGCAGGGCTGAAAAACCCTTACTGAGATTAGTTAAAACATACAGCAGGGCTGAAAAACCCTTACTGAGATTAGTTAAAACAATCAATACTGAATGGGAAATGATGCTACTTGCATATTAATTGAGAAATCAAGATATTAATTGCATTGATATAAAATGTGAATTATTCTAATCATTAAGGTCTTGAGTTTTTTTATCATTACCATATTAGACTAACTTAAAATGGAAAATTTTATTTTGACCAAATGATGCTTTGATTTGACCAGTGGTATTCAATTTTTGTTGTTGTATTTTTCATCTTCACTCTTTTCTCAGATATCACACATACACCAACAAAATTTATATCATAACATTCAGTAACCATTCCTTTATTTCCATTTTTTTTAATATGCAAAAAAAACTACTAAAACATCAAAGTTATTGCATTTTTCAAATATCCTCTATAAATAACATGCCACAAAAAGAAAGTAGCTGGGAAATTACACATGTTTAATGCAGAGTGCTAAATGTTAGGACACTTGATTTCAATATATCTTACATTTATTCTCAATAAAATGATGTAGAATGCAAGATTTGCCAGCACCAGCTCCTCCAATAACAAGGAACTTGAACAAAAATTCTGAAAAGATATAATAAACTTATTATACAATTATATACAGACTTGAGGAAAAAGCAATGGGGCAGCTGCTCTGATCTGGAGAAGACAGTGGACTTCGTTTTGACGACAGGCCTGACAATATAGCATGATCACAGATGCTGAACGCAGAAGAAGAAGAAGATACAATTATATCCCAGATAAATGCTTAAAACAAATGTCTTATAAATACAAGTAGTCTTGGAATGCATTAGATACCCTTATGGTGGTAATGAGATACATGCTGGATCTAGTATTCAGCAAATCATGATATTTATTGGCTTAGGTCAAGACATACATGCGAGTTGTCAATGACAAATCATCCACTCCACTGGAACACTAAGGATCTCAAGGGCTCTAGACATAGGAAGGGAATGTCACAGATGGGGCAAACTGCAGCAACTGTTGCACGGGTAACCACAACTGATTCCTTAGAAGAGAGTAGTGGATAAACACTGGGGAGGATATGGAAATCTATATGCAAGTCATTATTACCCTAGGCAGACAGTGCAAAAAATGGTATAATGGAAAAGTGAAACTTGAAATACAACAGTTGCTTTGTGATAACACCTCAGGAGATGATGATATTCTATACACTGATCATTTTGTGATTCCTGGTAAAATGCCAAGACAGAATGTTACTGCCAGAGCTGGGGGTAGAACTATAGTGGATCAGAATGGAGCTTTCTCTGTAACAACTTCTAGAATGAGAATGGAAATTAAGGCAGTTACAGCAGAACTAAAATAAATTTCTGGTACAAACAACATTAAGAGTTTTAGTAATGACACACTCTTAGTCCTTACTTAGAAAGATAAAACTGAGTTCATCACAGGCCAATTAGCATCACTAAATGAGCACTTTCCAAATGAGGACCCAAGACTGGAAGGAGATATTATATTATTATTGTGACTTAAAGAATTTGGAATTAGTCCCAGTGCTAACATTGGAGGGTTGTTTAAAGTATAGGGTAGTCGGGGAGAAAATGCACAGGATAAACCGTCACAGCTGGTTTTTTTCTGGATCTATGGGGTTTCCGGTTAACACACATGACTATGTCAGATGCTAACATTCAAATCTGTCACACAACGAAGTTTGATAGGTCAAGGACGAGTCAATTTTCAACAATGCAGAATAATATTTGTTCACTATGTTCAATCTATTTTATTTTGCACCTTTTCACACTCTGCCTGCTGTTATCATTAATATCATGATTTTTTAAATGTTTAAACTGAAATATATGTTGTGTTGTTATGTAATTAAGCACATTATCTTGTCAGGCTACTTTGTTTTTTTTCCAGAGTTTATGATAGTTTATAACAATGTGATTGGGGTAAAGTGTCGTATTCACAATGTATGAAAAAAATGCTGTCATGAGGAAATCTAAAGCTGCGAGAGACTGATATATATATATAGTTATAATGATCATCCAACCTTACAAAGATATTGTTAGCTTTAAAACAGAACATAGAAACTAATTTTTATCCTTTTTTTCAGATTAAAGTAACGAAACTAGGTCTATCTATTTATTCTATCTATTTTTAGCACACATTTACACACTACCAGTGTGCTTGACCTGTCACAGTGGCGATCTCCCTAAATTTTATAATAGTTTGTATCAATTTTTCCCTGCGTCATTTTGCCCCAAATATGGGAATCAATAGAAGGTGGTACTGCTAGTAGAACATAATCGAAAATAATATTCACGTGGAAAACAGGTAATGAAGTCCTACTGAATGATGACTAACACACTACACACTATCACTATCACTAGATGTTTGCATGAATGAATATGGTACATACAACAAAACAAAACACAGAATATAATCATACAAATGACAATACACAGGACAAAATCGACGTTTTGGACCAATAGGCCTTTTTCAAGATACGGACATAACATACAAACATTTAAAAAAACCACAATTAGAAATGAATGCGTGTCTGAGTGAAATATGGTAGTTAGATACCGGAAGCATACGAACAGGAAGTACACAAAGATGATAATACAGGTGGAACAAGAGGAACAAAACGATGATGTAAATGGCAGCACAAAAAGAATAAAAACAACAAAGACCAATACGACCAAGAACTAAGCGAAAGAGTGGTCGGAATTGAGTCCAAATGGCTTGATGGTACCCAACTCGAAAATGAGACGATTTTCTAGGGTATACCTAGATCTATCATCGGTGGTGCAGGATCTGATGGCAGTGACCTGAATGTCAAGGACACCACGGTGGCCATCGCCATTGAAGTGATTAGCCACAGGAGTGGGTGTTCTGTGTTTGATAGCATGCAGGTGGTTACAGAAGCGGTCGCTCAGTCTAAGGCCAGTCTCACCGATATATTGCTTACCACAGCGTTTACATATGATCACGTAAATAACATTACGGGATTCACATTTAAAGGCCTCATCGATGGAGAAACTGACCTTGGGAAATGAGATGGAGCGCATCTGAACCACATATGGACTGTGTAGCAACGAACTGTACCAAAATGGTCAGGTGCAGAGGACCTGAGGTGGCTGTGGACCAAGATGTCCTTCAGATTTTTGTCGCACCTATTGCTTAAACATTATTCCCTTCTCCAGTCTGATTCTGACACCCGTGACGCTTTCCACAAATTACCTCTGGTAGCCTACAGGCGCGACAAAAATCTGAAGGACATCTTGGTCCACAGCCACCTCAGGTCCTCTGCACTTGACCGTTTTGGTACCGTTCGTTGCTCACGCGGTCGTTGGTCATTAGTCGTCATTCAGTAGGACTTCATTACCTGTCTTCCACGTGAGTATTATCCCCAAATTTGGGGCAGAGTGATATTTTTTACATATGTTCATAAATTCTCATTCTATTGTTATCTACAAGTAACTATGTTTTCAATAACCTCACAAATGTAAGATCGATGGATAAGCTATATGTACACTGATGGCAGTTCAGTCTCTCACAGTTAAGTCTAGTTGTCAGAATGTTAAAACATGAAAATTGTGATACTTTGCCCCCGGTTACCTTATGATGTGTAACCAGCGAGCTAAAACAACGATCAGCCTTTCTACTTTTCATCATGTGCTGGGAGAGATAGAGCACATATGCCGATCATAGATAGACTCAATGGTTGTGATAGAAGGAGTGCCTTAACTGAGACCATTACATTTGTTATGTTATGTTCCTGCAGGGCCACAGGCGGCGCATAGGGCAGAAACCATAGCTTTCCATTTCTGTCTTTGAGTTGCCAGGTCTTTCAGTTCTTGCGTGTTGTTTAGGCAACACCAAACTACTAAGACGTTATCCATTATTTTTAAAAAATTATGCATATTTAAATTTCGCTTTTCCAAGCTTTCGCAGTTTTACTATATAAGGCGCGAGTGTAGGCCCAGTGTATCTACGTCTCATTTAAACTTACATTTTCTTACGCCCCAACTATCTGCGGAATCTATTCTACCGAACTGAGTCCCCAGTGATTGAGAGGCGATCCAAAAAAAATTCCATAATAATGATAATTCAGATAATGATAATGGTAGGAAGAATTAGGAAGGTGATGATCAACTAAAATTATCGAAAAGCACATTTTAACGTGTATTTCGAAATCAAATCAAATTAGGTCCTATACCGTAAGATTCAGACATGGTGATAATCTAATGTCAAAGCTCTCAGAATTGTAAAACCTGTATCACTTTGACTGAATGCAGCTGTTAGTTGTTCTTGCAGATGTTTATTTTTTTACTCCTTCCTCTCATTCTCGTCTGCTGACTCTCGTGATGCGCGAGACTTCCTATGAATGAAAGTTAAACAACTGCGTCTTGTCTTCTGTGCCCCTATAGGCGCGGAGGTTGCCGAAGTATTCTTTCTTGTGACCCTACCATACTCCAGTCTTGGTGCTCTATAGTTCGTTCCATAATTCATGTGAAATGTGATACTCAGTTGAAATTATTTTTCTCCAAAACTACTTGTTAGACCGAAAATAAATTTTGGATCCAACTTGAAATTCTCCACAACCCTATAAAACCGTTTTATTTGCACTTAGAAATTAACTATTATAGATTAAAACATTTTCTCTATAATTTATACATTTATAAAAGTTTTGTGAATGTACATAATGTGCTATATTTTTTTTTTACAGTACATCCGAGTCTGTCGACAGTCCCTGTTTATGAAGGGAAATAAACCTTATTTGTTTATTGGTTTCTTTTTCTCTCCTTGATTAGGAACAAGCGTCACATCACTGGGGGCATTCCCATATAATATGCTCTGCTTGCCATTCCGTCAGCCAAAAGTGTATAAGCTCAGTGTCCCAGTCAATTGCTGATTACGCGTTCTTCTGATCTTTCCGGAGATGGAGCACTTTCTCCCATTGCTGGTTTGTCCATCTCTTCATTGGCTGTGACACAAAGTATAAATATACTGGCCAAATAAAGACACTATAAAAATAAGAAGACGTCATCGGTGACGAATTTTCTCTCGATGCAGATGAACTTTACTGTTGATATTACGTTGACGATTGTACGAAAATCACGATTTACATGACTAGGAATGTATTGCCGTTTATTTAGACGTTTCATTGTTATTGTCAGATTTATCAGTTTACTAGAAGGCTTAACGCATATTCGACGTGAATTGATTGTGGCATCTTGCTCGATTTAGCCAATTTATATATGTAGTTAAGAGTTTTACTACACTATGAGTTTGAGTTGTAAATTCATTTTTTAATTGTTTTCGTGCAGTCGTGTATACAAACCCAAGGGTTGACTAATACGCATGTCATTCCAGTAGCCGTTCGTTCTCTACCTCATGACAAACACGGGGACAATTTATTATCACACTTTTTATTCCCATATTCTTGACAACGGTATATAAAATAGTGGTGCGTTTTAATGTGCTTACGTATATATTTAAGGTTATGGTTAGAATTACTTCTTCTTCGTTCTCAAACTCCTGCAGATTAGCAGGATGTAGTCCGGAGAACGGAATGCGTTGTGTCATGGTTTACAGCATTGCTGCGATATCTGCGCCTTTCGGCCTGACACATCCGACTTCAGCATGGCTTTGGGTTACTGACCCTATATGGGATGGGACAGCCATCTCCATCCCATAACCTCCTTAGTCGCCTTTTACGACATGCGTGGAAGGTAAACAGTGTTGCTATTCTTTGCTCCCCTTTTGGGCCCCGGCAACACACGGGCGGTTAGAGTTACTTATGTAAAACATAACTAACCCTAAAAAATGAATGCTTAAATTAATTGTTGATATAATATTTAGATTAATTAACCACAAACTACGTAGGTAGGCACTAATTGCAAACAAGACCTCCACTTCCTAAGGCAACCCAAAACTACAAGAATTACAGGACTGTAAGTCTAATCACCCATTCTATCAAGGTGATGCTAAAGATCAGTCTTAATACATAATAATACGCAGAAGACGGATGTGTCGAGCCATTGACGCAAATAAAACGGCGACACAACGCATTTCCGTTCTCTGGACCACATCCTGATGGAAATCTAGTATGACCATGGCCCTGCTACAAAGAAGATCCAGCGGAAGTTTGAGAATGAACACCGAAGAAGAAGAATACAGAATACAAGTTAAATCGGAAGAACTGTTAGCAGAAAAACAGGCTGGTTTCCGTAAAAACAGAAGTACACTAGAACACATTTGTAACCTCAAAAAACGGATCATTCGCATCAAATGCCATGCTGGCTGGCGTAGGTGATCTTGGCTCTCCACAGCTCCCTCTCTCTCTCCAGTATTGTATATCAGGATCGTTGTTGTTTCCCTGTCCTGCCATGTTGTTAAACATATACTCAGAAAACATCATGCAAAATGTACGAGTATATCCACATTACGAACAGTTTCAATCCCATAATATCGGAGAACGTGAGATGCTAGAAATGAGATAGGCAGATGACAACACCATAATATCAAGGAACACCACAGGTTTAGAGCACATGATTATGTCAGTCAAACATCATGGCGAGGCACAACAAAAAAAAACAAAGTTACAAATATTAAAAAGCTATATTTTAGCAGTGGCAACATAAGGTTGTGAGACTCGGACAATGACACAGAAATATAAAAGAAAATATCAGCATTCGAAATGAAAGTTATAGAAAATTCCTAAGAATATCATCCACAGAAAGACGAACCAACGCAGACATTCGCAAAGACCTTAACATATGTCTAGAAGATGGCTGGTTCCTCAAACTATCAAAAAAAAACGCACGATAACATATTGCGGACATATAAAGAAACACAACGGTTTAGAACGGTTAATCATGGAGGGTAAAGCTGCAGGGGAGAAAACAAGAAGCAGAGCAAGACTACGATGAACAAATGATATCGAAGACCTTCTGAACATGACATTGGAAGAGGCTAGGCAGCTCGCACAGAACTAAGAGGCGTATATAGTGGAAGTGAGAACAAAGGTTCCGTAAAGGTATGCCTCAGAGAGAGAGAGAGAGAGAGAGAGAGAGAGAGAGAGTCGTATCTCGTTACATATCCAAACTAAACAAGTTTACGTCGTTTCAACACTACCAAAAGTGGTTCTTAATAACCAGCTAATTTGTTTATTTGCTGCCGGACGAATATATTTGTCGTAGGCCTATGTTCTATATAACTAGTTAAAAACAAAAGACCGTAGCACTTGTATTTAAAAGCCCGAATACTTCTGTCCGTGTCTGCATTGAGTTTCCAACTATCACATCCGTATAAAAGTATACTTAGCACTAGCGACCTGAATAAATTGATCTTTACTGTAATATCGATTTTAGTTTTCCAAATCATATTCAACCTTGCCATGACAGTCATCGCGAGTCTTAGCTTAATCTCATTTCCCGAGTTTCCATCATCACTATTTCATTCATTCATTCTCCTTTAGCGCTGAAGTTAGATAGATCAGATATCTCCAATTCTTTCTGTTCAAAACTATTTTGTGCAGTTCTTGAATAGTATGAATATTGACTGTTTTACTTTCTCTGAGTATTGTTCTTCTGCGTTTTTCTGTTGTTCTACCCCTGGCTCTTTTGCCCGTAGGTATCCATTCAAGAGATTGGTGGTGTATTCTGTTGATGTCTGAGCGTAGGACATGCCTGATGTAGGACCAACGGCGTTTGCTAATAACATCTGTGATGAAGTTTTGATGTGTCTCTTCTCTGATTTTATCATTGGCTGTTAATTCGATCCAATGGGTGTTAGTTACCCTACGAAGACATTTGTTCTCGAAACTCAGTAATTTCTTTTCTGAATATAAAGAACTTTTCCAGCTCTCACATTCATACGATAGCATTGGAATAACACAGGAATTAAATAAACGTATACCTATTTGAGAAACGAGATATTTGAAAGTGGTAACTTCGTCAAGTTTGTGACTGTTTAACCGGATATTCGTGGGATCTTGTTTGGTACCACCAGTCACCAATATCTTGATTTTAAAATGTTAATTGCCATGCCAAATTTCCGACTAACATCGTCAACCTTTGAGGTGAGTTACTGGATTTAAGATTAGGAACCAAGGCAGATCAATATCATCTGTATAACGCAAGCTATAAAGTAGTTTACCGCTAACAATAATTAATTTCTGGAGATCTTGCAATGCTATTCTTCACTACTATATTTGTCTTGAAAAAGGAATCGATGTCATTATTTTTTTTTAAATGGCACTGCTTCAAGCCCGTAGATAAGGGGTGGGTTTCGGGGGGTTCAAACTCCTACCTTACAAAATTAGAACATGATTTTTAGAACTAGAAATTCAGATAGGCAGTAAAACTCATCCTTAAACGATTTTTCATAATTAGGCCATCACCTTTCGTGGCAAAAAGCGGGAATTAAATACGTAAACAAACGAATGACCTAGGTTTTAGATAAATCCCATTCCTTAATGAAAAAAAAAACAACATCCACGGACCGGCTTTGCTTGCATTTTATACAGCGCTTCAATAACTTCTATGATGTGTGTGTCGAAGTTATATTGTCTCAGTATCTACCACAGACCTGGGTGACACACACGATAAAATGCCTTTGTGAAATCTATGAAATATAAAGCACGTTATGTTGTAAGTTGTAAATGTTTTTCTATCATTTTTTGTGTGGATAGCAATATATTTGGAGAACATAGTCGCAACAGGCAAGATTGAAGACAACAGAGACAGAGGGCGACAACGTGAGAAAATATTATACAGCTTAACAAGTATGGTGAGATGATGCATCACTGCGTAGCTCCTTTCTGGACATCACACCAGTCAGGTGTTTCTCCCTCGAGGCGGACAGAAGCATGTTGCTTCTGATAAGTTACTGAACGATATGCCACAATATATATATATATGCGATATGGGGAAACCTCTATTTTCCATAATGTTCTATAATTTTCGAGACAAATTTGTGTTACGCATTAAAATGCTTTTGAACAGTCTATAAAACATGTGCATATATTGTATTGAATTCACTGCACGTCTCTATTGTATTTCTCAAAGATGGGATCCCTAGTACTTCTATTCTGTCTAAAAACTGACTGAATTATACTGATTATTCTGTTCATATGTTGTTCCATTCTTTCTATGGTTATCTTGAAAAGTATCTTGCTAGCATGACTGTTCACCGTATTTATTCTGTAATTTGCGCAGTGTTTTAAGTTGCCTTTCCTCGGAAGTGATATGTTTACTGATCTTTTGGCCATATTTCACTTTTCCAGATCTTAAGACACAGGACATGATAGATTTGAACAATGGGTTTTCCTCCTGCTAAGACATGACTAAAAGGCAATCTTCAATTTTTGGCCCTTTCATGAGACATGCAGGTTTGGAGAACATTGTCACAACAGGCAAAATTGAAGGCAACAGAGACAGAGGGCGACAATGTGAGAGAATATTAGACAGTTTGATAACCTGGCACGGCAAGGAAACAACAACAACGACATTGATACATAATAATGTGGACAGAGAGCTGTGGAGAGCAATGACTGCCTACTCCAGCCGGCACGACACCTGTTGATGATGAAGACATGACTCGCTTTCATACTTTTGCAGGGAACACTCGAGAGAAAAAGGAGAATAGTAATATAAAATCCTGGATTGAATCGAGTGATAACATCAAGTAATGGTATGAATTATTTTTCTACACTCCTCCGAATGACTGAGAACAGAGATGTTTGGAGACATTTTTGTGCTGTCACCAGGGTCGCACTTCTACGACCCACATCGACAGGTTATGAGTCTTATTATTATTACTGCAGTGAAACATGTATAGATTCGAAATGTTTGAAGTGCGAAGAATTAGCTTTCTGTGATTTTTTTCCCCGTCAGAATCTGTTTTACACTGCTGTTCACTGTCGCATAAATCACTCTATGCGATTGGTTGTAATCCCGCGACAATTTTGTATTATTTGTATTATTAGTCCTTCTGTGTTGTCGCAACCTATAGACTAGTATTTACAATTTAGGCCTAGTATTTATATTTTCCTAGATCTAATAAAATAAGTAGATCTACTCAAACTGACTAATGTAGGGTAGGTACTTGGACAAAATATTAAAAAAAAATTAAAATAGTGAGATTTGGAAAAGCAACATCAGTGGTTGTTGGCAGTTGCTAATGCTAATTTTCCAAACACGCTAATCCCAGATGTCCAAGTACTTAGTTATAGGGCCTAATTAATATTTTTGTCAACTTTAAGTGGTTACGGTTAAGTAAACCTAGACTAAGAGTCAGCTCTTCATCTGCACATGCATATAGAATATAGATGATCCAATCTACCCTAGCAATAGGTTGATTAAGAGACGACTGACACTGACAGTTCTCTGAGTTAGTTGACAGTGACATATGCATGATTCTTCTAAGACTAAATGGATATCGCAGCTAACCGCTAAAGAATGGACTGTCTATACCCTCTTCCCCCTTATCAACAAACCAAGGAATTCAGAATTCAGGGACCCCCTTGGCTTTGTTGAATTAAATAATGGTATTGTTTTATGAATGTGACACAATTCCCTACCCTCCCCCACTTTTTGTTTGCCGAAGTGCAAAGAAAAAAAAATATAATTTTTTAACATTTAAAAAAACAAATATTCAAATTTAAACAATTTAATTGGTATATTTTTATTTTTTTTGAAGTTTACCATGTTTACACAGCATGTAAAATTTGTTGTGAAGACATGTTATCTTGTCATGTTGCGTGATACCATGGTTGCTAGTGCGCATTTTGGCCTGCTATCTCCGACTTCAGCATAAGTGATTGCTTTGGTAAAACTGGTCCTGCTTGATGTCAAGGATGGCCTGATCAATCTTGATCTATTGACTGGACTAAGTCCCATCTCCACTTTGAGGAGTTGGCCTTTATGGAGAATTGGTATATAAAAAGAACAGTTTCACTGATGTCAACTTTTGTCAACAGGTCAACAACTTGTCAAACTTTTGTCAGGTATTTCCCCCTCCCCCCCAATTGTTGACATAATTTATAGACAGCCATAAGCTGTGAAATATGACACCACATTCTGTTCTCCAAACATTCTGCTAATCAGCAGGAGTTTGAAAATGAAAACTGAAGAAGAAAATGTAGTTATATTCTCCATCTAAGCACGTTCTCATGTAATTTATTTCATACATTTCTACTTGATTTCAAGGTTGTAATGAAATGGCATGAAAATGAAGCTTAAGTGTGAAGTAAATGTAACAAATAGGCTTCTACCATTGCTTAATCTGCGCACACCTGGGCGATCAATATATGCACAGGTATCAGTTGGCCGCAAACCTGGTGATCACAACAAAGATGGTCAGGTGTTTATGATGTTATGTACAGCACAGAATAGAAATGGCACTAAGTATTTGGTAAGTAAAGACATTAAAAAAAAAATTTCATTTTGTTTTGTATGTAAACCATTCATTCTCGAAAACTATTATAAAGACATCTTTTAAAATGTTCATTTTGTTTTGGATGTAAATCATAAATTCTCCAAAACTAATGCTATTTGCAGATTAGTCATTTTGTATGGTTTTATTTTATACTGTTATACTACAGTACAACTAAAATACCATTCCTCTTCTCAATTCCTAGACATAGACATTTAAAATGACTTGGCCATGTGAAAAGAATGTCAATCAATTATATACCCAAGAAAATTATCATACCCAAGAAAATTATCATGATCGTGAGATCTGGTGGACAGCAAGGGACAAACCAAAAATGGGATATAATGGAATCTGCATAACAGCCTTGAACAATTTCATAATTAATCCAAATTCTTGAGAACAATGATTTACTGCATGAACTTCTGCACTACAAGAATGCATCCAATCATTTAGTGAGAAGTCAGGAGACTAGTGACATCGATGAAAAGCACCTGCACTTTTAAACACAGATTTGTTATATTATATTCTGTTCTCATCCCTGTGGATCACAAATCTGCAAAATATGATGTGAGATGCTGCAATTTGTGGAATTTGTAGTCCATTTATAATTTTTACACTGTTATGCGCCATGACTGTATAAAGAGTGCAAAATGCCAACATATACTAAGGGGAAGACAGAGAGAAAGATTGAGGAATGTAAAACCAAGTTACAGGAATCTAACAGTGTTCTTGATATTTGCTGAAAGGGACGGATCATTTTTAAGTATTCTGTAATGTTGGTGCGGCTAATCATTATATCATATCACATGCCCATATGTTGCCGGAACCAGAAAGGGGAGTAAAAAAATAGCAGCACTGTTTACCTTCCATGCATGTCATAAGAGGCGACTAAGGACGTTATGGATTGGAGTGGCTGTCACATCCCATATAGGGTCAGTGAACCAATGTGATGCTGAAGTTGGATGTGTCAGGCTGAAATGCGGAGATATCACAGCAAAGCTGTAAACCATAGAGCAACACATTCTGGACTACAACCTGCGAATCTACAGGAGTTTGAGAATGAGTGCAGAAGAAGAAGAATATCATACCATTTCTGCTATAAACTTTGTTGAAGGTTTGCATGGATCATTCTGGACAACCATTTAAACCATTAGGATGGAGGTTGATGCCATTACTGTTCTGTGTTTACTAACGCAGTTATTGTATCAGACTAGCAATGCATGTTTTGAAAGTTCCAGAACAGTTGATTACAGTATGAGTGAATGTCTTCTATGATTTTAACCTCCACAATCTTACATGGTTCTATTTCCTGAACACACATATGTACTTGGTAAAGATTGAGATGGCATGCTTTTATCCAAAGCACCACAGTATTTTAAAAAATAAGATGTATGTACAGTAATTTTTAAAAATAAATATACTATGTATGAGGACTGCTATAATGACCCATATATGCTTCAATTGAAGGAATTTGAAATTGAACCTGTTGCTTATAGAACTAGGTTACTGAGGGACAGATTTATTACTTTATTTAAACTCTTTATATAATAAAAAGCGAATAAAACCACCATTTAGACACACTCACTGTGCAAGTATACAGATATATCATCAATTTTTATAGTAACTTCTAAATACGAGGGATGGTAAAGAAGTAATGCCTCCTAATTTTTATCTAAGTAAATACTGTGTCAGTGTGCAAATTGTTAATTTTGAGAGTATCTACAAACACTCTTTTGCACTGTTTTGCGTAACTGACCTGCTTCATTAACAGATTGCAACAGTCTGGAAAACTAACAAACTTACAAAAATTACTTAATGAACTGTCTTACCAGTATAGAGTAACTATGCAGTGGATACCCTCTCACTGTGGAATAACAGGAAATGAAAAAGCAGACCAATTGGCTAAGGAAGGTGCTGCCGAAGACCAACCAGATGTACCAATCACCTACCATCAGAAAAAACAGATGATCAAGTCAATAAGAAAGCCACAAACACTAATACAAGATGACTATCACATTATGAACAGATCAGAACAAGTTGTAATTCTATGCTTCAGAACGGGACACAACCAACTCCACAGTCACATGTGCACAAAGTTCAAGATTGACAACACGGCCATGTGTACATGTGGACAGGCATCACCGAGTGCAAAACATATACTTCAAGAGTGTTCTGAGTATGAAACACTGAGGCAGACATATTGGCCAGAGGAAACAACACTGGAATCAGAGCTCTATGGATCACTGTATGAACTACAAATGACAATGAGTTTTATTCAGGAGACTGAATTACAGATGTAGACATGTTTCAAGTGAACAAAAGAAGAACAGATTGCAACACAGCAACTGTTTAAGAATAACTGCCAAAGATGTACTGTTAAAACATGTCATAGAATTTATCAATGCTGAAGGCCAGACCCCATTTCGCATCTACAAACGTTTGAAGAATGTTTATGGAGATTCAACAGTGGATGTTTGCACTGTCCGACATTGGGTACATTGTTGTGATGAAGCAGAAGTAGATCAATCCTAATAGATGATGCGAAGCAGGCTGATCGTCTGGCTACCCCAGTGACACTACATTCATCGAATTGATGACATCATTCGTGGTGATTGTTGGGTAACACTGGATGAACTGCATGCCATGTCCATTAGAAAAGGTAGTGTCCAGAACTTCGTTAAAGATCTGGGTTGTTCAAAGGTTTGTGCAAGTAGGGTGCCCAGAATGTTGACAGACAGACATAAACAAGGAAAACCATAGCCATTATCCTTCTGTATCATTACGAAACTGAAGAGGATGAGTTTTTATCAAACATTGTGACAGATGATGAGATTTGGGTTCATTTTTTAAAACCAGAATCCAAGAGGCAGTCAATGGAATAACATCACAGAACATTGCCAACAAGAAAATTCAAAAGTTCACCATCTCTAGGGAAAGCTATGGTCTGTGTTTTGGAATGAGAAGGATGTGATACTTCTGGTCTTCTTGGAACAAAGGAACACAGTGCAGACTGTTATATTGAAAATTTAAAGAAGCTTAGAGTCATCTTCAGCGACTTTACCCATTAAAAGATCAAGAGAACTGCACTACTGTTGCATGATAATACCACGCCACACATCGCTAAATGCACCATTGATGCAATTGGAGAATTTGGCTGGACAGTTACCGCATCCCCCATACAGTCCAAATCTTAGATCTTCAGACTTCCATCTGTTTGGACCACTAAAAGATCTACATCAACACCACTTTATTTAAGGACACCAACAACCTTAAATGCGCTGTATGCAATTGATTTAGGAAAAAAGACAGATTTTTACAGTGAGGGGATACATGCCCTTGTGTGAAGGTGGACAAAAACTGTAACAAATAGCGGAGACTACATTTAGAAATAAATGTTTGAAATACATACTTCAGACTACATTTTGATCTGAGTTTGATCTATTTGCATGTCTATTTAATTAAATTATGAGGCATTACTTTTTGACCATCCCTCGTATGTTGCAGGACAGAAACACCCTGTAAAAATAAGTTAATTAGCAAGCTGAAAAAACCATTAGCTTGCATGTAGTTAACATCTGCCAGAAAAGATTGGAAACCTTTATGTCTACCATGGTGCAATGTCAGTTCACTAACCAGCGACTTTACATGTCATATTTTACAGCTTGACTGCAATAGCTGTACCTTTCAGCACGAAACATCTAGCTTCAGGAGACTGGTCTTCCTATGGGATGGGATGGGACAAGCCAACCCCCCCAACATCCTTAATTATCTCAGCTTAGCTTAGCTGCAATATCCACACCTTTCAAGTTTGACACATCTGACTTCAGCATAAAACATGCTGTCTTCATTGCAATACTTTCTGCCTTGTGGTTGGAAGAAATATTTCTATGAGGTGCACTGCATTTATAGATGCTGCCATTATTTGAGAACCTCAGCATAACACTGCAAGCAACATAAGTGGTAGCCTTAAATGCTGAGCCATCTGTGTGGCATCTATAAGAGGTTGAGTAGCTATCTATTGTATACAGCACACATTTTAAAGATTGATGTGTTTCTTTGTTGGCAGTTTTATCTAGAAGGCTGACCCCACTTAAACCATACAGTTAAACCCAAAATTAAATAGCTCCAAATGTGATTGGATGTGCATACAAAATGGGGGACCATGTCTTCTACATAAACTGACTCCCTATAAGTAGGAAGCTCCTCAAAGCATTGCATACTGTTGAGAGTAGGAGTTTTCTGGGTATGAGACTTTATAAAGAAAGCTCTGGAGAACATTACCCCACATTCTTAAAACATTGCACACAGTCAACAAGAACTTCTTGTAATTCCAGATAATCAAAATAAAACATGCTGAGGGTATAATTCATATGTCCTGCTCATTTGCTTTCAGTTTCCAAAAGCAGCAGTATATTGATATTGTGGCTAGAGTTTATTTAGTCTACATTGTGCAAATGTGGAATACATTGTGCTAGTCAGTATAACAAGATCATGTGCAGAAAGTGCTTTACTGGCACTCAGCAAGGAGAAAGATCATGTTTTAATTAAAGAAAAGGGTGGATGCAAACCAACAGCAGAATTGATAATCTGGACTGGAAGTTGGTGTGGTGACTAGCCACTTAATCTTGTAAAAATTGCAGATTGTGATCATAGCACACACATTATTTAAGCTGTATTTTATGTTTGTCAATAAAACTAACTGGGATAATTGTGTTTCATACAGCTTCATAATAATGTACAGCAAATATTTGCTAAGTTTACAAATGAAGGGAAAGCTACAGTGCGACTATCCAACCCAGCTGATGACATAGCATTTAGCAAGGTTTGTGATATATATCATACATTTGTTTATCATTTTTCTTTGGATATGATGCTAAAATGCTTGTTTTCTTTTCCGTTCAGTGTTCTTTGGTTTATGAGGATTCTTGATTAGAAACTGGCCTCACAACATGTGGGGCATTCCCATAAGTGCTCCGCCCTCTGTTCCAGCAGCCATCCGACTCAATGATGTTTCGAGTCTAATGCCACCGAAACAGATGTCAACATCAAGGCATAACTCTGGCCCTTGCAACAAGTTTCTTTGTTGTTCCGCCCACCCACGCCATGCCCGCAACTAGTTCAAGCACAACGTCGACCTGTCGGAACAACATGGTAACTGTTATCGAAGGTTACGACTACGGGATTGTATAGATGACGCGCCATGAAGCTTCTATAAGAAGATAACCTTAATATAACGGCATGTTTCTACTAAGGTTTTCTGTTGCATGGTTAGTTTGTCTAGTGAGCCATTGGTGAGACCCACAGATGCAACCGCATGCGTAGAATTATGAGGATCAGTGTGGGCACCCAATTCCTCAATGCAATAAAGAGTGGTGCAGCTCTGACGTCGTGGACTTTTGGTTGTCCTACACATAGGATAAATTGTATTACTGAGCTGTGTGCTCTCTACATTTGATTTTAACACTAAATGGTATACTACTGGTATACTGACTAGCAATCCAGAGTGTACTTATCTCTAATTACTGAGTGTTATCAATTCTTTCGGCATGGACAACATCTTAAAAAATTTGTAGAAAATAAAACTCACTACATTGAGTGGAGTTCAAAGGGTACCGCATTGCTGTCGGAGGACCCAGGGTTAGCAGATAACCAAAATCCTAAGAGTACCTCCTTGTGGTGCACCCTGGTAACAAGTACAGCAGCTCTTGCTATATTCCTGGCTAACACTCTTAGGCTCGTGTCCGTAGATGTGGATGCTATAGATGGAATGAGATTTGACTGCAAATAGATGGGCAATATCTTTGAAACCTCTGCGCAGCTACATGCAGCAGCACTGTCGACACACATTGAAGCTGGACAGTTCAGCAGAAGCATTGGAGGGGCGGCCAATGCAGTCGTTACGAAGTGGGCAGATGCTATTAGAGGTATTGGAGCTTTAAGTAACATAAGAATAATAACAGAATGAGTACAATGAAAAGGGAGCACAGCGCTAGAGGGCAGCGGCATGTGCAAAGAGAACGGAAAACGTTTCAGGGAAATCGGAACTAAAGTGTTGTCTGCTCGAGACAAGCTTCTAGTTACCGTTGATTTCCAGCCCATGCCCAACTCTACTGTAGATTTTTTCCTATACCGGAATCATGCTCACAGAGAGAAAAGGTTCAGTACCCGATGGGCACAGAAGTCCAAGGTGACAGGCACTGTTCAGCTCTAGAGCAGAATGCTAGTCCCTGACCCTCCTAAATATGTGTTCGGACTTGGACGAGTGGTTCAGGACGTTGGTTAACAACACTTCGGCTAAGCAAGTGAACGAGTCCAAGCCCAACTCCTTTCTTTTAGTTCTTCCTAAACCGAAACCAGGCTCGAGGATGAGAAAAGGTTCGGTACCCGATGGGCGCGGGCACAATACGTCTAATTACACAAGACAAGTTCATCAGCGACAGGACACCTCGTGCAAGATAGATGTGAAGGACAAACCGTCTCGGCGTAGAGTCAGTACACATTTGCTGCCTGACGACAGATAGGAAGGCTGTCACAGGCTAGGGTAGCCCACCTGAAATGTCAAGGCATGCCGAAATCTGATGCGCTGGACCTACAAGGCGCATAACGGTGGCACAGCGTAACTACGCTCCCTGCGAAAATCACACGAATAACAGCGCTGATTACAATATAGCAAATGCAACAAAAAAAAGTACATTGAGCTTTAATATTTTCTATGTGTCATAATATATATTTGCATGTTCTTAAAGCAGTATTTTTCAAGACTGAAATCGTATTTATTGTAATGTGGGATATGGATTTACATTACTTTCAAAGTATCACAAAATCTCATCTGCTAGAAATTCAAATTTATGAAATAATTCACTTGATTCCCACCTTTTAATGGAAACAAGACAATATTTTGTGGGTGCAGCCATTTTGAAATGACATACTATAATGGATGAACTATTCTTAGTAATATTGTTGCAGTATTACTGAAGTATTATAATGGTTTTGACCATTGTTGAAATTAGTCACCATTGGTATATAACGGTATATTACTGGTGTATTACTGAAGTATTATAATGGTTTTGACCATTGTTGAAGTTAGTCACCATTGGTATATAACGGTATATTACTGTTGAATATGGTCTGTGAAGTGTTGATGTTATTGTAAATAATTCTGCGTTCATTCTCAAAACTTGCTGACTGGCAGGATGTAATCCTGAAAATGTGTTCTCCAGGTCCTGTGATGTGATGATGCTGTGTGTAATTCTTGCATTACACAAGACAACAAAATAAAACTTTTTTTAATCATCTGAAACCAAAATACACTTTTCTAAAGGATTTTTTGGCGCTGATTTCAGATCTGGTATCAGTTTTTTTCTATCACGTCAAGTTTTAAAGTTATGAGTGATGTTAGTTTTCACTGAACTTGGCTGTATTTTTTCGAGAATCGCAAACATCAATTAAGCAAATGATTCACATCTTCTAGACTAAATCAAATATACTCACATCACAGCATAGATATGTAGAATGTTTCTTCAAAAATGCTTGGAATTTGATTTTCTGTTATATTCTTCGCCTGGATTATCACGGAATAGAATCCAGCAGAAGTCGGCCATCATACTCTCATTCCACAAACCTTGATAACGGCGCTCCATTAACTGAATGTCCTGGTGAAAACGTTCTCCTTGCTCTTCACTCACCATACCAAGATTTTCTGGGAAGAAATCTACATGGGAGTGCAAGAAGTGCACTTTTAATGACATGCGACAGCCAAGGTGTCCCTTGCAAGCAAATGCTTTTGCTTAAGCCTTGAAGCAAGAAGTTCTGCTTTATCTTTAGATAGATTTAGATCACGAATAAGATCATTCAGCTCTGCCTGTGTAAAAGTCTTAGGTTCTAAACATTCATCAACAGTATAATCTGGATCAGTTGAGTCTGCATTGTGAACAGCTGTGTTTTCACTGCATTCCTCCCCATCTTGCATAGATACGAGTCCACCAGAAGGAGGTAAAGGAATAGGCAATGAATCGTCATGTGGAACAGGCCTGATGGCAGAATCTAAGCTAGGATATACAATGTTCTGTTTATTTTTAGCAGAGAATCCATTTGTGTTCACCAGACAAAAGTAGCAATCATTGACATGGTCTCGCGGTTCCCTCCATAACATTGGAATTGCAAATGGCATAGCTGCCTTGCGGCCATTTAGCCAGTCACGTAGTCCGCTTGAACAACTGGTACATATTATATGTGGAGCCCAAGATTTATCCTGATCACCCAGTGGACAGCCAAAATACAATATGTATATCTTCTTTAGATCATCTGAAATTGTGCGCCGCTGTGATTTCGTCAAAAATGAACCACACACAAAACAGAAACAGTTTGGATGATTGATGCATCTTCTAGGCATGATAATAAGTTAATAAGTACACAAAATAAGTTATCAAGTACACAAATGCAAGGTTTTTGCAACCTTTAAAATAAAAGAAAGTACAAAACAACGAAATCTCATAATATACTTGTCGTAATTACTTTAAGCAAACACCACACGTGTATAAATGGATTTACTATCCTATCGAATACACAAAAATGGTAGCATCGATACTAAATCACGTGACCCGAAACTGAACAAAATTGTAACAGCCAGTAATAAAGTGTCGATACCAATCTAAATAAAACATTGTACTCGATTTGTGGTCATAACCACTGTTGAAAGATATTATAATTAGCTATTACAAAAAAATGTTACGTGGTAGAAAAAAACTAAAGACAGATTTGAAATCAGCTAACCAAATACTACAAAACCCATATAAAATTATCTGTGATGATTTTTGTGTGTTGCCTTGTGAATTATTGGTGCCCATTGTCACTCTTTTATAGTTGTTGAAGAGTCTCTCTTGGTCTTCCTCTTTTTCTTTCCTTCTGGTACCCGTTTTAATACTTTGTAGTGGCAGTCTGTTTTAATTCATTCTAGTTACATGTCTGATATAAGCCCATCATTTTCTTCTTATTGTTGTAGAAACATATTGCTGCTAGGTGTCTTTTGTGTGTTTGACGTGAATTCTTCCAAATCAATATTTAAGAGTTTTCTAAGACATTTATTAGGGTTAAGATCAAGCTGTATCTCATTCAGGCTGTAGAATGAGCTATTAAAATGGCAAATAAATGTTAAAATTTATTGTTACAGACATATTTCTTTCAACTCCTTTTTTAAGAGCTCAAAATAATGATATATTATTGACACCTAAATCATGCTATATTTATGGTGTGTATACATGCAAATTACAATTGTACCAGGATGCAGCGCCCAACATTTTTCTAATATATTTGCAATGTATTACTTCTTTAATTTTTTAAAATGTATCCTATTTTTATTTGCCTGACATACATCTGCTAAGGATGCTCACACTTTTCTCATATACAGTATTATAATTGTTTTATGATTGGATTACAGGCAGATCCCAAACAGCTTGTGATGTTTCTTAAGTTGCTGAGACTAGCCTCGGATGGAAAGGAGTTTCCGGCACAGGTCTTGAGTACTTTAGCACCAGTATCAGCTAAGCAGATTGAGAAGCCAGCCACTTCACTTCATATCAACAGTCCATCACAATATCCAATGACATTCCCTAAATCTCTACTGCAGTTGACAGTAAGCCATCCTTTGTACTTTCTCTCATATAACCACATATTTTCTCTCATGATGTTGATGAAGTAATTCTTTTAACTGTGAGCAGGTAGTTCTTAACAGCCCACAGCATTTTGACAAAAGTATAAATTTTCATCAGTTAACCATTTGACCACTAGAGTCGCCTCTATTGGTAGAACACCAGTCACCGGGAGTTGATTTGTTTACTTGTTTCGCTAAGATCCATATCCTATTTTGAGTCTACCGAGGGTTATTTTAAAACAGTGACTTTTGCGTGGTTCAGAGTTCACGCTTCCTCTTTATGTTTGCATCTTGAGAATATCACATTGGACTGATTTATTGCAAAATTATTAATTTGCAGAGTTTTGAGACAACTTGTTTGCATTAGAGGATATTATTCGTATGATGACACAATCATACAAATAAATACGATAGAAATATACATGATGTTGGCGATTTGCGTACCAAATATAATGTGGGAAGTGACATTGAAGTTCGTTTGTTAGAAGGTTTAGTGTTTCAGACAATGAGGACGTAATTCGTGGTACTAATTGTTGCATCATGAGTTTTGCCGGAGTGATGTAGTTTTTCGAATATAAGTTGAGAATTTTGTAGAAATAGTTGTGCCTGTTCATAATCTTGATAAGATTGCTGTGCATTAGGAATAATTTAGCCTCATTATCAGTGAGTAGTTTTATCAATTTATAGCCGGTCAGACAAAATTTTATATAACATAGTGCAAAGAACAAGCTAGGAAAGAAGACACATCCTGGACTTCTGTAATTGCCAGTGAAATAATGTTTTTAAAATGTGTATATTATGATGGACATACATATTTTTTCTAAGTATGGCATGTACTGGAGAACAGATGATGGGTTCCATGTTTCAGGAATATCAACCTGTTTGGGAAGAAAATTTGATAGAATATCGCAATATTTTCATTCCAAAGACTCCACTAAGCAGCACCCCAAACTGAGAAAGCCTTGTATAAAAAGGTTTCTGCTAGTCACAAAAGGTCTTTCATTCTACTCAACATATTTGACCATCTATGACTAAGGATATCTTAAATAGTTTGTTCACAAGTATCTTTTTATTTTGTTTGTTTTCTTCTATGTCATTGTAATGGTGGTTAAACCTGTCTATAATTGTCATTAACCTGTCATTATAATGATATAATTAATAAACCTGTCATTAACATGTCATTATAATTGTGGTTAAATGCCATATTAATGGTGGTTAAACAGCTGTTAAACCTGTCATTAAAATTGTCATCAAGCCTGTAATTATAATTGTAGTTAAACAACATGCTGTTATCGTTAAGCACATCAATTTGTAATGATTAAATTGATTCTTAATTTATTTTCAGATCAAGAACTGTTCATTGCGAAGGATAAGTCCACAAATCTGTACACTCTTAGAACTCAGGTCTCTAGATATGAGCACTAATTGCCTGTTGACTATACCAGACTCATTTGGACAACTTGTCAATATTCATACTTTGAACTTATCAGACAATAAATTGACTGTATTTCCTTTAATTCTGTGCAACAGTGACATAAGCAAACATTTAGCTAATCTTGACCTGAGAAACAATGAGATTCAGGGATTGCCATCAGATATTGTGAAAGTTAGTATCATTTATTAATATTTCATATTTTTTTCATTATTTATATGTATTTTGCATAATTTTCAACTTCGAGATGAATAATTAGTATTTCAACTCAAAATAGTCTCTAAATTCTGTATTTTTATATCAAATTCTAAATAATTCCACAAGGTTGAATACAACTTGGAAAGGTAAGATCAGTATTTCAATCACTGGCAACTCACAAATAAAGCGTAGAATATATCATTGTTTATATTATGTATATTTATATTGTGTATATTTATATTTAACATGTTCCTATTTATCTTTCTTTATATTACTGTCAGTAGTGAAAGTCATTGTTGTGATTCCAAAATAGTTATCAGAGTGGGTGCCTATATTTACCTGGGTAGACTTAGTAAAAGTTCAACCCAAAAGTTCAGCGAACAGCAAAACTTGTTCTTAAATATGAAAAAGACAAAAATAATGGCAACTGACAAAACTAAATCAAGACCCAAAATTAATATTGAGAACTGCAATCTAGAAGAAGTGACACATTTTGATTATTTAGGAATTAATATAAACAATGCGGGGGACTGCGCAGTTGAGATCAAGAGAAGAGCGGCAATGGTGCTGGCAAAATTAAAACAGCTAAAGAAACTATGGCAGGATACTAACATTAGAACCAAATTCTGTTTACTACGAACATGTGTTTCCTGTGGCGACATATGGATGTGAAGCATGGACACTAAATAAAACAGTGGCCCAGAGAATAACATCATTTGAATTAAAGTGCTATAGAAGAGTTTTGAGAATACCATGGACAGCAAGGAAAACAAACCAGGATGTGTTACGAACAATTAACGTCCAGGAAGGCTGGCTTCATCATCATCATCATTAAGTGCCGTCTCCGCAACGAAGGTTGGCTGCAACGTATCTCCAACTTCTCTTGTCTTAGTGGTGCACTCTGCTAGACTGTAACCTGTCCATCGTGTAATGTTACTCTCCCACTTGTATTTCTGCCTACCTCTTGCTCGCTTCCCTTTGCCTTTACCCTCAAAGGCTGGCTTCAGTTTTTCCCAAAAAAAGAGTACATTTTCTTCCCTCACCTTCATTTCTGTCATTCTTTGTATGTGCAAATTTTCAGTCTCATTGTCAATATCTTCATTTTTAGTCAGCTTTTTCTCTTCTCAGTGCAGTCAGTCAATCGCACAATACTGATTTGAGTTACTGTGCAGTCAATCAATCGCACAATACTGATTTGAGTTACTGTGCAGTCAATCGCACAATACTGATTTGAGTTACTGTGCAGTCAATCGCACAATACTGATTTGAGTTACTCTGTGATGTATAAGACTCTCTATGATGTTGATTATATGTGCATAAAATCATACACATGACATAGAGCTTTCAAATTTTCTTTGTTGCATAGTGAATTTTTTGTGGGCACAGCCATTTTGGACTTATGCACTATCAAGTTGAGCTATTTTTAGTAATATTATTGGTATGTTTGCCGTATTACTGAAGTATTTTTACAAATTCAACTTTTTTACAAATTTTGTAAGCAAAGTGGTAGCTGTTAGTTCAATAGAATAAAATTGTCTGTTAATCTTCATTGTTCCTTCTTCCACAGTTAAAATCACTTCACTCACTGAATGTGAGTTACAATCAAATCAAGCAGGTTCCGGAAACTATGGCTTTTATGAAGATGCTGCGCAATATATTTATTTCTGATAACAAGTTGGAGTTTCTTCCTGGTACTTTATTAATCAGAATGTTTGAAACTGCTGACTTCAGTAATAATCCTTTCTCGGACCAGCCATTGATGAACATAAATCTGAGTACCAGCTTTTCAGTGCCGACATTATCAGAGCTTTCAGCAAGAGTCATTGTTACCCATAGGTTTGTATAAATTGGTTCCCAATTATAAAAAGTATTGAGACTATATTTTATAAACTGTGTTAGAGAAGCATGGTATCCTAGTTGATAGTGAGCTTGCTGGTTACAGCATGCCAGGTTCAAAACTACATCCTGACAAAACATATTGTCTGGGTCATGATTTCGCACCTGACATGACCGCTCTTGCTGTCAACCCTGCTGTAAAAGAGTACCTGACGCATGAGTTAGGGAGGTAAAGACAGCAAGAAAGGGAACTACCCACCTATCCTAATAGTTGCTGCGGCATAGTACACGAAGAGTTATCTTAACCCTTTCCCTCTCTACCCGCTCGTATCCATACGTACCATATCCACCTATGTACACATGGTTGTATAGATTGACGGTCCTTACTTTATTCATGTGAATAGACATGTCAAATTTAGCACTATGTGATTACAGGTAATGGCAGCTTCCAGTGTAATTTTCCAAATGTTGAAAACAGCTGTCATATAGCCGCTGTAACTTTGTGAATGTGGCCTTCGATTTTCCTCAAAACTTGGTAAGAATGGACTTATGATTCAGATGTTCATTTGCAATTTTTTTAATGGAATTTTAGCGAGCGTAAATGAATCATATGTTGAAGGGGGAATTAGTGCAGTGTCTAGGAGTTGAATGTAGCAACGATCATCGATATCTGTAGTGTAGGCCTAATGGATAATGTGTGTGCCGCCCGCAAACCCCCCCCCCCCCCCCCCCCCCACACACACCATAGGCTTAGTAATGATTAAGAATTGTCAACACAGCTGGTCTATGTCGATATTGGTCAAGAAATTCACGAGAAATCTGGTCTTGCAAACAACATTCATTCAGATTACTTTGCCTTGATCACCACTAGGCCTATCTTTCACTATTTCTATGCGAGTCATTCATGCGCAGAGCTAACCAATGTGTATGCTGGTATCAAAATTTTCAGAAAAATGAGATCTAAGGCTTTCTTTATTTCTTTATGTGAACTAAGCCTGTATGTTTGGAGTAGTCATCAGTTACAGAATGATGTTATCATGCTCTGTAAGGGACACTGCTTTGCAGCCTTTTATAAATGGAACATTTATCAGCAAACAATTTGACACAAGTAAATGAAGCAGACATGAAACAGGTGCTCATTTTTTTCTCTCACGTTACATAACGAGTTTACTTGTCTTACAGGACATTCACAAAGATATGTTCACAGATGAGTACCTCTTCCATATATCTGTTAATTGAACTTTGAATCCAAAAATTGATTGCAAATTGTATTTTGTATTAATTTCTTGCACAATCTCCTCTTATTTTTGCGAAGTTATTGCCCTGGGCATGAGGCCTGGAGTTTTTCCTGATTGAAAGGGTTAATCCCGACGGCTGGTTGATGTCGTAGGACCTACCTTTACCTTTTAACCCAAAGTAATAAAGCAGTTATAAATAATATCTTTTATCTTCTCAATGGCAATTATTTTTTTGTGTGGACATGGCTGAGAGAGTTACTGCTGGATAGTTTGTAGGGCCATTGTCCTGCTATAAAAGTGATCCCGAGGAAGTATGAAAATGAACAACGAAGAAGAAGCATGTCATAAAAATACTAATCTGGAGCTTCTTTGTTCTCAAATTCTTGCAAGTTAACAGAATGTGGCCAGATAATGGAATGAGCTGTGTCATGGTTTGCAGCTTTGCTGTGATATTTGTGCCTTTTGCCCTGACACATCAGACTTCAGCATAACCTCTGGATCACTTTGACCGTATATGGTATGGGACAGCCAACTCCACCCCAGAACCTCCTTAGTTGCCTCTTACAACATGCATAGAAAGAAAACAGTTATGTTGTTATTTGCTCCCCTTTCAGGCCCTGAAACACACAGGTTAATCTGGAGCTGAAAGTAATACTCTACTGCCTTGCATATGGGACAAGTCACAAACTTGTACTCCCTCTATGTTCTGTCTGTATCATCATATGCCTATAGTTTATTACGACTTAGCACCCACACAATCTTTTATCTTCAATGTGACTATCTAGAACATGTGCAGAATAAGGTTTGTTTAGTCCCTGATTTCAAAAGGGGTACTCCCATTGTGAAATATAACAAATTTTTCTATATAACATCACTTTTCAAAATCCCCAATTATATTTATTCTATATTGTTTGTACTGTATATAGTGAATTTTTATTATTACATACATAATTTGTTGGTCCGGACCAAGTTGTTATAATTTGATTCCTCTTGTCAGAGAATATAGATTGAGGCAGTGAAAAAAATACCGAAAACAAATTAACTGATTGTGCCACTGTTGATGGATGATGTGTTCAAAGATCAATATTTGTGATAAAACTAACATGGTTTGGACATGTATGCAGACATGATTCCTTGTCAAAAACAATACTGCAGGGAACTGTCGAAGGGAGAAGAAGCAATGGAGGGCAAATAAAGGCATGGACAGACATCAAGGAATGGACAGGACAAGATATTTCAACACTCATCTGCATCACTGAAGATATAAATCGCTGGAGTACTTGTGTGCTGAAGCATCCAATGTGGTACCCCTACGGCCCTGAAGCATTATGGGTTTATTGATTGATTGATTTGTGATAAATATAGGGTTTCACAGTTAGTGCAGATGATAGGGTCTTCCCCAAACATAATGGGACATTCTTGACAAATACTTCCAGTAGCTAAATGCATATTGAAGCCATTGCTGCCACCTTTTTAAATAAATAATAAACACATTTATAAATGTTCAATCAGTCTAGATATATCTTAATTTTATGGAAATTTTTTTCAGGGTTCCATATTCATGTGAGGATCTAGACTTCATTTCTATAGGATACTTGAAGCAAGTTAAGTTCTGTGTATGTGGCAAGCCCTGCTTTGAAACAAGCACTTCACGATTTGTCAAGATGAGGGTACCCTCTAACATCAGCTATAATCAAGGACATGTCCCTTTCTTAATACATTTATGTTCCAAAATATGTAATTCTAAATTTCATTAGTTTCAATAACAAATGACATTGGGATAATAGATTATCTCCACAGTTTGTTGTTGTTTGCGTTTGCTCTTGTTTAATCATCACAAATTTTGTGAGATTTTCACAGAGGAGCGTGAAGCATGCTGTGCTACAGTTCAATTTACGCCTGTAGCCTAACACATCTGATTTTGGCATGCCTTCCCTAGCTTGTGACAGTGTTCTTATCTGTGGCAGATGTGTATCGCTCATGTCATGATGGTTTATCACCCACAGTGCCCTTGGACTTTACAGGACAAAACATGTCCCTGGATCGTAGCCTCCGAGAAGACAGTAATCAGAAATTTAGACTTGAGTCAACTACATCTATCTCGCATACGTTGTTTCGCTGTTACTGAGCTTGTCTTGAGTAATTAGATTCATTGACCCTGAACCCATCGGGTACGGAACTTTTTCTCATCTGTGAGCATGTAATCAGTTTAGGAAAAACTCAACAATAGAGTTGGGCTCAGGTTCGTTCGCGCACTTAGCTGATGTATCGTTCACCGAAATTGTTAACCCCCTCACCCACAGATTGTGACACATTGACAATTTTCTAAGTCATTATTTTTTTTGTTTACTTTTGTGCACCTCATTTCGATCATTTATTGTGATTATCTTTATTTTGCATGTTCAAAATTATGGATTAGGTTTAATTAAAGAAAATGTGAATCTTTACAGCATATTCTGATCACATGTGATTTCTTGTATAGTGTTATGTAGCAGCTACATGCCGGGTAATTAAGAAACATTAAATATTTATGGATGTCTGCTGTGATCACTGTTTTATTACTTCTTTCGTTTGTATGGGATGTGCTTACACCTGAAGTTTTGTCTCTTCTATAGATGTGACTGTGTTTTGTAACCATTTTGTTACCAATGTTTGTGGATATTGGTAAATGTTTTAGTATTTGGATGTTCCACTTTTGCAGAATTTTTAGATTATCATGTGTCATCAGAGCTCAGCTATAATAAATCCCCAGCATTTTCTGTTACCTATCCACAGTCTTCCTTTCCACGTATAGCATTGTTGTCTTCAACCTATCTATCTAGAATAGTTTTGAAATGGTGCCATGTCTATTTATGTGTGCAATTTGTTCAGCCAATTGAACTGTTATCACGCTCAATGAAAATTGCGTAACTTTACCCTTGCATGCTGAATTTTTTTTTGACAATTGTGTAAGTTTGGAGGATGCAAAATTGTTTTTGTTTTTACATACTTTTTGTATATTTTTTTAAAATGGCAATAAAGAATTTAATACTGAATCTAATGATGTAATTTTTGTTGGTGTATGTGTGATATGTGAGAAATTTGTGAAGGTGAAACATGCACACATACAATATTAATATAAAATGACTGATTACATACAGAACTAGGTACTTGTACAGGTTTTTTTCAAAAAAATATTACTGCATTAAAAATACTTTAATTAGATAGACCTTGAAAATTGCAATTCAACGACACCTCAACCAAGTCTCTACATTAATTCTGAAAATAGCTATGAATTTTGTTCGAATTAATTTGACATCAAAATAATTTACATGAAACATTTATGAAAATATAAATAAAACTTGTGATCACAAAATGTAGCTGAGCTGACAATTTCTGAATTATCTTTGTTATTTTCAATAATACAAAACACAAACTATACATTTTTGTGTTCATAAAGACAAGATGCTTATGTTGATCACATTTCTGGAATTTTCAGATGGACACAGAACTAATTGATATTCAAAATGGCTGCTAATTTGCATAATTATAATAAAAATAAGTTAAATATCTATTAAACATAATAAAATACCACAAAAACTATATATTTTCGTATTTGCAAAGATAAGACACATCTGTTGATCACATTGCTGTGATTCTCAGAAGCATGTACAACTAATAAATATTCAAAATGACTGCCAATTTGCATAATTAAAACAAATGTTATTTAAAAAAATTTAACTGCTGTTGTCAACAACGTGCAGCATCTTTAAAAGTTACATATATATATATATATAAAGAAAAAAGTTTAATAAATCTAGTTGCAAACATGACAAACGACAACATCACTAAATGTAAACCCTAGTCATAAGAAATGTATAACCTAAGCAAAATTGTGTACGAGAATCCTGGATGTCCAAGTACCTACTACATGTTCGTGTCCGATCTATGGACATATGGATAATGCCTAAGCTTATTATATTTATGTTATTTCATAACCAACGTACTCATAATATAATTTCTGAAAATAAATAAAACACGATGTCACTAATCTTCTTAATCTAATCTTAACTAGGCCTAAGAATATTTGGCAGACATACAATGAATGTAAAATATTTAATGTAAAATGTCTAGACCTACTGTTCCCAATGCCATTTCATAATGAAAAATCTTTTTATTTTAAATGAAATTACCTTTTGGAAATTATGGTAAACATCTCCTTTCCCAAAAAATGTATAGGCCTATATGGCCTTGTGCCATCTGTCACTGCAAAATATGCATTTCTTTCTAATTAGAAGTTAATTTTGAATTAGAAATTAGGAACCAGGGAGCATATGAAATCTATATTCCCTTCCTGCAATGGGAAGGTTTTTGTTTTCTGCAACATAAATACACTTGGATACATGTTAACAATGCCTCAGTAATGTTAACAATTCCACCAGTTTTCAGTTCAGCATTCAATTGTTTAAGAAGAGATTTCAAAATTGCAATTTCTTGAGAATTTTAAATGTTCTTAATATTCAATAATGGTGCTGAACACAGTAAAACATGTAATATTTTTATGTTGAGTTCAACAATTTTGCAACTCAAGGAATTACTGCACCAACAAAAATTCTTCTCTATGATATTCATCTTAATTCCGCCGAAGACGGATGTGTCGAGCCATTGGCGCAAATAACACGGTGATGCAACGCATTTCCATTCTCTGGACTGCATCCTGCTGAACATCTAGTAGTACTGCTACAGGAGAGATCCAGCAGGAGTTTGAGAATGAACGCTGAAGAAGAAATATTCATCTTAACCAAGTACACAAGTTGTGCTATCTTGGTTCTACTATCTCAACCAGTCCAAATAATGTGACTATTACATTTGCCAGATTGTCCAGGAGACTGAAATAAAAACATAATATGAACAATAATATATATTTTAATGAGCTTGCATTTTATTATAAGGCTCAGAAACATGGATAGCATACTCTAAACTTGAGAACATACCAAGCCCATAAATAAGGATGGGTGGGGAAGGGTTGTTTGGGCAGGTTCAACGCCCTTTTTCCTGGAAAGGAAATCATAACTTGATAATTAGTACAAGGGACAAAGTAATTTTAAAAAAGCAAGTAAAGCTGGCCCGCTTAATGGCTATTCTCTTCCCCCCCCCCAAGAGATAATTGTCCATGAATAGGAGGAAAACCGTTTTTTAATTAGTTGTTTGCAATTAAGGAAGTTTAATTCCCCCCCCCCCCACCCAGTCAGACATATCTATGGGCCACCTCTCGTTGTATTCGCAACATCAGGTGACATGACAAAATCCAAAACGCAGAGATGCTGCAGCTAGCAAATTTACTATCAACAATGAAAATACTCACCAGTAGACGATTTAGATGACTGGGTTATATGCAAAGAATGAACGACAGCTGTATTCTGCAGCAAATATTGGCATACTTTCATAAGGAAGAGAGTTGGTTGGAGGAAGGACACTCCTGACACACAAAGATGTATGTAAGGGCTCAATGAGCGAGTTCTTTTATTGACCACACTAGAAAAATGTGTCTGATAACCAAAGTGCATAGAATTCGGAATCATAAAAAAACGTGCCGGCTTTTCAGACAGGCTAGAATACTCGCACATAAATAAGATATATCGTTCGACGTTGATTTATCTGTCTATTTAGTCAATTTATATTTTGATTCGGGATGTTCCGTTCTTTACAGCAGTCTCGAGAGCAACCATGATTCACACTTTTTAAAATCATCTGAGCAGACAAGATCCTTCAACATATTAACAGTCTGAACGATTCATTGGTCTATTGACACTGGCTGTGCTTGCCATTATTTCGGCTAGCTCAGAAATAAATTTATCCTAAAATAAACACCACCGAGACACAAGTTGACTCTAAACATACAAACATGCGTAACACGTCTCAAATACGAAACAGTGCAGCAGACTGTGAAGTCGATATCAGGAGCTGCAATAGCGGTGTCCAAATTAAAACAACTGAAAAAAATTGTGGCACGGGAACTAAGGTATACTCGTTATATGTGTGTACCCAGTGGCTACCTACGGCTGAGAAACATGGACAATAAATAAAACTACAGCCAAGAGAAAAGAGGCTTTTGAAATTAAGTGCTATAGAAGATTCCTGAGAATACTATGGACAGAAAGGAATATCCAGGAATAGGGTAATGGAGTTGCTAACCACTAAAGACACATATAATAACACAGAAATAGACGTTTCTACCAAAATGCGTTTATCAAGACAAAAATTAAAAAAAACAACAGAAACAGACAGTAAGGATATGAACGTTCACATTGGCATGTATAATATAGATTGACCGGAAGAGGTGAAACGACACCGGACAAGGAATATACAAAAATGACTACATACATGTGACACGAAACAAACAGAAACAATGGAAATCATACATGAGACAGGCACTCATTTGCCGTCGGGTTTAAGGGTGCCGTATTGGTAAATGTAGCGGTTCTCATGCGTAATACGGGTCCGGTCGTCAGAGAAGCACGACTTAATGGCCGTAACCTGAATGTCCTGGGCGCCCCGATGGCCCGTTTCATTGAAGTGGACGTCTACAAGACAACCCAAAAGGGAGGCAGGAAGGAATAACAGAAAGGAAGATCAACCAAGACGTACTAAAAAAAATCAACGTCTAAGAAGGCTACCCTTTAAACACGATATAAGAAGGAAGTTGAGTTTTTTTCAGCCATGTGAAGAGACACGATAGCATTGTAAGAGCGTAGTTGGAGGGGGCGATAGAAGACAGTAGAGGTAAAGTTCGACCAAGACGTTGCTCGACAAGAGATATTTGCTTGAAACAGTACAAAGGTTGAAACCTACCTTCCTAGTGGTGTGATAGTTATTTACTCACGATGCGAGTAAATACCCACACCCCCGCCCCCCCCATTTTTTCAAAATCGAGACTCCGTTGAAAGGTTTCTCATAAAAATGGAGTTACCATTAAAAATGGAGTGCAAAAGTATATGCATTGCTCTCTTGCAATCCTCCCATGGCTAGCAGGTAACCACGAACTTATAAACACCTCCTCGTGGTACACCAGGGAAACAGATTGCATGACGCCTTATGGATCGTGACTGGGCTGTGTAGACTGAAATGGAATGAGAAATGATTGCACAAGCAATATTTCTGAATAGTAGCTCTCGGTCCCCATAGTCAAAGCACTGTCGCAGAACAATGCAAAGCAACGACTAGCCTGGACTACGTGGTTGTCATCATGTCCGAGGGCTCACGAAACCAAAGCCATTAAGCAAATCCGCGGAGAAGTAAAGAACGTCAATTGAGTACTTGAGAAGGTAGAACGGCGATAGAGTGCAGCGACATGTACAAGAATAAATAACAAAGTGGAAAACATAACGTAGGCAACGTTCTTGCTCGAGAACACGCGTTCAGTGTCTTCCGGCAGCAGGTTGTGTGGAAAAGTAATTACAGGATACAATAATACCGTCCCGGTAAGAATAACATGTGTGTAGAACATGTGTGAAGAACATGTGTGTAGAAACTTAAGCTTGGACGAGGCATTCATGATGTCGGTAAACCAAATCTCTTCGAACTTTTACTGTTACGCAATTTTCTTTACCGGAACTAGGCTCACAGGCGAGATAATGGTCAGTACCCGAGTACAAAGGGGGAAATGGACCATCTAATTACACGAGGCAATCTCACTAACAACGGATAACCTCGTACGAGGTAGACGTAGTAGACCCACGTTCCAAATCCCTGCTTACTATCTCCTCGGAAACCACCACATAAAGATATGTTTTGACATGTAAAACCCAGAGACACAGTATGTGATAAGCCACCACGCGCAGAACTGATCCACAATTATTGTCTTGCAACAGATACGAATGCTGTTACAGGCCAGGGAAGAGTATAAATAAAATCATGACGAAATCGGATGTGCTGGGTCGAAAGACGCAAATAACGCAGCTTCGCTGTAAAAAAATATACAAGCACAACGTACTTCAATGCACTCCAGCTAAAAAAAATACGAATACTCATGCTGACTATTGAAGAGTGAATTCAGAAAAAAGACGGAAAATCACAATAATAAATTGACCAATGACCTATTTTAGGTAAATTCACTCCCCCCCCCCGTTTATGTATGCGTGTCTATGGCACTGGGTTAATTTGACCCAAGATGGAATGGGACAGCCAACTTCACCTCCAAACCCCATTAGTCGTATGACATTCATGTCAGGAGGTAACAACGTTGCTGTTATTTGCTTCCAGTTCGGGCCCTGACAAACAGACTATATTGTGAATATTCAATTGTGACTTCGAGTGAATGCAGTAATAATGAATTCTTACTTCATGTGAATGCATTAATAATGAATTCTGACTTCATGTGAATGCATTAATAATTAATTGTGACTATGTGAATGCGATTCAGTCCACACAGACAAAATATAAAAGATTTGTTTTTGATTTTGCTTCCAAAACAAATATTCCATGCAGTACAGTATATACAATTTTATTTTATTAAGGAGGGGGTTTAACAGAAAAAAGGTCTTTCGTCACATTTTGTGTCTAAATCCCTCTTTTATAATAGTAATTTCGACCGTGTATTGCCAGAGCCCGCCAGTGGAGCAAAGAATAGAAACACTATACTGTTTACCTTTCATGCAGGAGGCGATTAGGGAGGATATGGAGTGAAGTTGGCTGTCCCATCCCATATGTGGTCAAAGTGACGTAGAATAAATGCTGAAGTCGGATGTGTCAGGCCGAAAGACGCAGATATCGTAGAAATTCTGTAAACCATGACACAACGCATTCCGTTCTCCGGATTACACCCTGCTAATCTGCAGGAGTTTGAGAACGAAAGAAGAAGAAGAAGAATAAGCAAGTAAATGATCTTTCAGCAAATATTAGTTTAGGAAGGGGTTTCATCCACATTTTGGCTAAGTTCCTAGTTCTAAAAGTCATGCTATAATTTTATGGAAGGGGTTTGAACCCACACACCCTCACTTATCAAGGGGCTTGATTCCATGGATCTATAACTATGTAAAATTAACATTAATTCATTCTGAGTGATACGTCTCTGTTATATGTCTGTGTTATATGCCTGTCTTTATATTTCTGCGGTATATGTCTGCTTCATATCTGTTGTACATATCCACCTTCATATCTCTGCATTCATGTCTGTTTTATATCTCTACATTAATATGTCTGCTTCATATCTGTTGTACATGTCCACCTTCATATCTCTGCATTCATGTCTGTTTTATATCTCTACATTAATATGTCTGCTTCATATCTGTTGTACATATCTACCTTCATATCTCTGCATTCATGTCTGTTTTATATCTCTACATTAATATGTCTGCTTCATATCTGTTGTACATATCCACCTTTATATCTCGGCATTCATGTCTGTTTTATATCTCTACATTAATATGTCTGCTTCATATCTGTTGTACATGTCCACCTTCATATCTCTGCATTCATGTCTGTTTTATATCTCTACATTAATATGTCTGCTTCATATCTGTTGTACATATCCACCTTCATATCTCTGCATTCATGTCTGTTTTATATCTCTACATTAATATGTCTGCTTCATATCTGTTGTACATATCCACCTTCATATCTCTGCATTCATGTCTGTTTTATATCTCTACATTAATATGTCTGCTTCATATCTGTTGTACATGTCCACCTTCATATCTCTGCATTCATGTCTGTTTTATATCTCTACATTAATATGTCTGCTTCATATCTGTTGTACATATCCACCTTCATATCTCTGCATTCATGTCTGTTTTATATCTCTACATTAATATGTCTGCTTCATATCTGTTGTACATGTCCACCTTCATATCTCAGCATTCATATGTCTGTTTTATATCTCTACATTAATATGTCTGCTTCATATCTGTTGTACATGTCCACCTTCATATCTCTGCATTCATGTCTGTTTTATATCTCTACATTAATATGTCTGCTTCATATCTGTTGTACATGTCCACCTTCATATCTCTGCATTCATGTCTGTTTTATATCTCTACATTAATATGTCTGCTTCATATCTGTTGTACATATCCACCTTCATATCTCTGCATTCATGTCTGTTTTATATCTCTACATTAATATGTCTGCTTCATATCTGTTGTACATGTCCACCTTCATATCTCTGCATTCATGTCTGTTTTATATCTCTACATTAATATGTCTGTTTTATATCTCTACATTCATGTGCCCGCTTTATATCTCTGCCTTCACGTGTCAGTTTTATATCTCTACATTCATGTGCCTGTTTTATATCTCTGCATTAATTTGTCTGCTTTATATGTCTGTCTTCATATGACTGTTTTATATGTCTGTCTCCATTTGTCTGTTTTATATGTTTGCATTCATATGTCGTTTTATAAGTTTGCCTTCATATGTCTGCTTATATGTTTGCTTTTATATGTCTGTTTTATATGTTTGTCTACACATGTCTGTTTTATGTTTTCCTTCATATGTCTGTTTTATATGTTTTTCTTCACATGTCTGTTTTATATGTTTGCCTTTAAATGCCTGTTTTATATGTTTACCTTCACATGTCTGTTTTATATGTTTGTCTTCATATGACCGTTTTATATGTTTGTCTTCATATGTCTGTTTTATATGTTTGCCTTCATATGTCTGTTTTATATGTTTGCCTTCATATGTCTGTTTTATATGTTGTCTTCATATGTCTGTTTTATGTTTGCCTGTCTGTTTTATATGTGTGCCTTCATATGTCTGTTTTATATGTTTGCCTTCACATGTCTGTTTTATATGTTTGCCTTCACATGTCTGTTTTATATGTTTGCCTTCATATCAATTTTTTAACTGTCATAAAGACAGTTGAAACACAGAGTTGCCATTTATGTGTTTGTGATGTGTACACAATCTAGATACAATCTTTCATTAATGATATGAAATATTACATGTTTGATCAATAATTGACGCCAGTTTTGTAGCTAGAGCCGTAGATATGTAGAGGTTGAGTTTCATTTCAGCAAATAATAGTTAGTAAAAAAGAAATAACCGTTAAATGGACGCATTGTTTTATTTTAAAATGTTTTGGAGGTCATGGAGTACAAGACGGTAATGTCACCTAATAATAACTTCACACCACATACATACATCATTTCTGTGTATAGTTCTTAGAACCCGTCAGATTCTAAGTTTATTTATTTTATAAAGGTCTATTAGCATCTTGAGTTAACTTTGAAAAGAGAACGGTAAGAAAAATAAGAGTATGTCTGTTTACTAATAATTTATTATTTGTAATATTTTAATAATGTTTGAACATTATTAATGGATGAATGTCGCGCATGTGTGCAAAAAAATGTTACTGTGTCGTAGTTAGTGTGTGCATTTGATCAAGTCCTTCTCCAGAATAAACTTGAGCTTATATCTTCATTAGCATGACCTATCTTGGTCACGATATTTTTCTATCCGTTTTCCCCCGTACTTTTCATGAGCTACGGACACAAAATACTGCGATTATTAATTGCATCAGCCGAGATTAGTGATAATATTTGAATTAGGGGGAAATAATATTTTGGAGAACTGCATGAATACTTTATAAAATACTTTATAGATTACTTTAAATATTAATATTAACTCACTTCCATTTTCTGGACTACATCCTGCTGGAAATCTAGTTGGACCATTGTCCTGTTATAAGAGAGATCTAATGGGAGTTTCCGAATGAACTCTGAAGAAGAAGAACACTGAGAAAGGTAACATTTGTCCACTAGGTTTTAATAGATTTATTCGTGTCGAGTTATATGTTTTCTCATGCACTTAAACAAAATAGATCTGCAGTATTTATCTTAGCTGATTCGATTGTTTGGGTAATTATATATAATTATACTGGCGACACAAAGTATGTGCAGAGTGACCAATTCTCATTCATATTAGCCAAGATAAGTGACACTGTTTGAAATCGGAGAGCAGAACTATTAGGTCTATGTTAAATGAATTGTATTATAATAGTGATCTGTTCTGTTAATAAGTAAATTTATTTAGAATCCATTGTACGAAATAATCTCAAAAAAATTGGTAGCATATCCTATTCAGAACGTAGCCATCAACCCAGCAATTTATTTCTGTGTTGATTGTCTAGGCCAGGGGTGGGCAAACTTTCTGTGCAGAGGGACACATTGAAAATTGTGAAGCTAATGGAGGTCCACATATAATATTATGTCTATTTTTGTTTAAAATTCTCGGTAAGTAATCAATTAAATATTTTTATTGTAAAGAAAGGTAGTTTTACATAATGTAGATAACTTCTGAAATAAATTACATTTCTAACAGACTTACACTATAACAGTATATTTTCGAATATGGATAAAAGGTTTTGCAAATATTTTAACAATAGTTGAAAAATATTGTGTTGCATACAGTTACAATATGGGTTCATATCAATAGTTTTAATAAAGATTTAAAAAAAACCACAATCACATACAGTCACAACAGTTACAACTTTATTGATATTATTAATTTCTAATGAGATGTATGTAATTGCTTGTAAGATTTTATAATTCCTTTGAAATATGGAAGAAGTTTATTTGTAGAAATTTGCATGACTGCATTTAAGTTGCAATCAGATAATGAAGACCTATTCTTAGATTTGTTGATTTTTAAGCAAGAAAATGACCGTTCACAAATATATGTAGATCCAAATAATGACACAAATTTAGCTGCAAAAGTTTTCTAAGTTTGGGAATGATTGTTCAGGCAAAGAACCATAGAAATCCAAAAAAAAAAAAAGACTTAAATTTTTCATTCAGGTAATGATTGGATTGTAATTCAAGCAACTCCAACTGTATGTGACTGGGGCTTTATCAGCTTCTGCACTGAGAGGAGAACTGATAACAATGAAGTGCTGCTCCAAGTTCTTGGAATCTTGCAATCTTCTTCCAAATTCTTCAACCACTACATCTAACTGAGCTTCGAATTTTTTTACTCATTTCATCAGAAATAGTTTCTTTTACTGTTTCTTATTTCAGCAAAGGAAAGTGACAACACATGTTTTCACTTGCTTGTCTGGAAAACAGTGAGAGTTTGGCAGTGAGAGTATTTAATATATAAGAAAGTCGAATTAAAATTCCAATGGATTTCTGCGTAATATTAATGAAAAAAATCATTTGTGACTATCGTTCGTTTATTTAAAAATGTGTTTGTGGGCCGCAAAATATCCAATGGGGCCGCGGGCCGTAGTTTGCCCACCCCTGGTCTAGGCAATATTTCAGTAGTGTGATTAGTAGTAAACGTTTAGTAGTCTGTAATTGCTGTCTGAGTCCGTCCATATGAAAAACTTTCTGCGACTTGAACCTTGCCGCCACAGAACCGGACTGGAAATAATCAACTTTCATTAAATTACTATGTGTTTAATTACTGTTTGTTTATTAACTGGGAAATTAAAACCGCTTGCCGAGACACTGCAATGTCAACATAAGACCAGATTCTATGTTGGTTATATTGTGTTGTATTAAACTACCATATCTACATGTATTTATATCCCAAATAAAGGTCTCCGAAATGAATTGAAGAGTTCTTTAATCTTACGGACACACCAATCACTTCTGTGTAGCAAAGTCTTATCTACGGCCCAGAATATATGCACTGAAGTTGGAATGAGGGTTAAGGGCTTTAATTATGTTTTTTCATACAGATAACCACATTGGCTCAGAAATGATATATATTGATATATTTAGCTTTAATTTGTGCGCATAAACCTAAAAGTACATCTGAATAATGATGTAATCATTATCTGAATGTCCGGGCATTAATGTGTCCGATTATTTTACTGCGTAAGAGTCTTTGATTTGCCAGGGATAGACGTGACATTCGTTATATGTCGCCAGGGATAGACGTGACATTCGTTATATGTCATCTGGGATAGACGTGACATTCGTTATATGTCATCTGGGATAGACGTGACATTCTTTAGATGGGATAGAACTACAAATAGACAACCACAAACATTCAATAAGTTTGAAAGAGTACTTAATATACACGAGAAATAGGAGAGATAAAGTAATCGTGTTGGATGAATTCAATACTTGGCATACTTCCATGCAGAAGCATCGCACATATTATTCCTCCTAAAAGAAAACTAAGTGGAACCACATGGGGAGCCAGTGGAAATATACTCAGTAAAGTTTACCAGCAAGGCATAAGACCACACCTGGAATATGGTTCAGCTGCATGGTGTTCTGCATCAAACACCACATTACAAGATCTAGATAAAGTGCAAAACCAAACACTCAGAATAATGTTGGGAGCAATGAAATTAACACCCATAGCAGAGATGCAGAAAATGGGAAGAATGCAAACACTTGGCGAACGCAGAGACACAAAAGTACTAATTCAAGCAGAAAAGTTTCAGTGTATGCCAAGTCATCCAATAAAGGAAAGATTCCAAAATCTAGCAATGGGGCGACTGAAAAGAAGCAGCTTTATCCATCAAGCTAAACGACTTCGCAGACAACTTACAGACCTACCTGAAGTTGACAGCCCCTTAAGACCTGTACCAGAACAAACCCCGTGGAGTGAAAGGCATGGAATGCCAATATATTCAGACCCATGTGAAAGGAATACTAAGCGAGGACGAACAGAACAGTGTGCAGCGAAGGACAGTCACCCTCAGTTTCCTGGATGAGGAATATCCACAAGATATATGGGTCAGAGTATACACAGATGGGTCAGCACAGAATGCCGTGAGGAAGGGAGGTGCAGGTGTATATATAGAATATCCACACAAGCCTAGAGATACCATCAGAACACCAACAGGAAAATTCTGCAATAATTATGATGCTGAAATTCAGGCAATTAGTGTGGCAGCTAAAAAACTGCTGAACTCCAACTCTGACCTACAGCCTGTGGTATTCCTGACAGATGCATGGTCAGTGCTTCAAGCTCTCCAGTCTGGAAACTAACATACTTGAAAAAACTACTTAGCGAATTGTCTTACCAGTATATGGTAACCATGCAGTGGATACCCTCTCACTGTGGAATTCCAGGAAATGAAAAAGCAGACCAACTGGCTAAGGAAGGTGCTGCCGAAGACCAACCAGATATGCCAATCACCTACCATCAGAAAAAACAGATGATCAAGTTAATAAGAAAGCCACAAACACCAACACAAGATGACTATCATATTATGAACAGACCAGAACAAGTTATAATTCTACGTCTCAGAACAGGACACAACCGACTCCGCAGTCACATGTACACAAAGTTCAAGATTGGCAACACGGCCATGTGTACATGTGGACAGGCAGCACAGAGTGCCAAACATATACTTCAAGAGTGTTCTGAGCATGAAACGCTGAGGCAGACATATTGGCCAGAGTAAACAACACTGGAATCAAAACTCTATGGGAGACTGTATGAACTACAAAAGACAGTGGGTTTTATTAAGGAGACAGAATTACAGATATAGACATGTTTCAAGTGAACGAAAGAAGAAGAAGAAGAATTCCTCCTAAATCTGAAATAACGAACGCTACTTTTCTCTTTCCAACATTCTTGTTATTGTGGTTTTGTTGCCCTACATAAATTCAATTAACCTGTGTATAGTCAATTATTGTTCTTGGCCAGCGATTTTCTAATGAGTTCTGCGAACATGACATGCGCAAAGACTGCTTTGTTATTGTTTAATTTATTGTTCAGATTGATTCCATTATGTTGTTAATTGATATGATGATTTATTCATCATCATTATTAAATGCCGTCTCCACAACTAATGTTGACTGGAAAGGTCTTCCAACATCCTATGTCTCTTGCGCTGGTGGCGCACTCTGCTAGACTGCAACCTGTCTATCTCGTGATGTCTCTCCCCTACTTGTATCTCTGCCTACCTATTACTCGCCACCCCTCGACTTTATCCTCAAGTAATGTCGTCAACAAGGTGTCATGTCTTTTAAATATGTCCACATTATTTTTTTCTGTTTGACATTTGTTTCCTTTAATATTATTTTTTTTCATACGAAGTTTTATTAGCATATCCTTGTTAGTTTTCTTCTTTCCATGGATATCTCACAATACTTCTATATATCCACACCTCAAAGGCATTAATTCGGACTTTCAATTAAGTTACTGCTTGTGGGAAATAGTTTATAGCTGTATCGTATAGGAATATGTCTACCGGTGCTTTTGTCAGAAAGGGTATAGGTCTGTGTTTCCCAACCTTTTATTTACCATGCCGCACCTAAGTCTTGATAAATTCTGAGTCCTTCCCCCCCCCCCCCCAATGTAATATATGCGCATTTTAAAATAAAAAATTGAATTATCCCCGAAATGAAGCCTAATTACAATTTTCGAATTCCCCCCCCCCCCCCCTTAACAATCAAATTGCACACCCGTTGCGACGTGGGCCCCACGTTGGGAAACACTGGTATAGGCTGTCAGAGCTACCTGCTGGGTTACTTCACCATCAACATCGTCTATCTTACCTACTTATCTATATATGTCCATCTGGTATATCTACCTTAATCGTTACATCTGGTATATCTACCTTAATCGTTATATCTGGTATATCTACCTTAATAGTTATATCTATCTTCACAGATTCGTTGGGCAGGTCATTTGGTGCGTATGCCAGACCATCGTCTGCCAAAGATACTTCTCTATGGTGAGCTAGAGAAGGGTATACGATCTCAAGGTGGCAAAAGGAAGCGCTACAAGGACTCGTTAAAGGACTCACTGAAAGCCTTTGAAATAGACCACGATACATGGGAAGAACTTGCACAAAATAGATCTACATGGCGTTCTAAAATAAAAAAGAGCGCATCATCTTGTGAAAAGAAGAAAAATGCAGCAGCTCAACAGCGAAGAGCAGTTAGAAAGTCACGGATAGACCAAGATCCGTCTACAGTCGTTATTCCATGTCCAAACTGTCCAAGGACATTTACAGCTCGAATAGGGCTCATTAGCCATCTACGGACATAACTAAAATTGAATTTTCAAACGTGGATGCAACAAATGGTCATCATCACTTGTGATGGGCGAACAACAAAACAACATAACATAACAACATAACACCTTAATCGTTATGTATGCATATTATGAAATTATAAGCATAGATTTATATATTGGTGTATATATATATATATATATATATATATATATATATATATATATATATATATATATATATATATATATATATATATATATATATATATATATATATATATATATATATATATATATATGCAATCGACCGTTGATATAGTGAAGTTAAGAGTCAGTAGCAGCTTCTGAGACGCCACCGTGAGAATCCCTGCGATCTCTTTCCCGTCATACCTTCCTTCTCATTTTTGATGCTATAAATTAGTCGCTCAAGGAATAAATATTGAGAGTTTGCCACTTGTTCCTTATGCCAGACAGTGTAGTTCTCAATTCTAGATTATTGGTTATTATCATTTATTTTGTTAAAATTGGAGTTTTTCCATAGTTTTTACAAGTCACGGACTACTTACTGCTTTACTCAATGCGGCTGTAGTCTGTTGTAACACAAACTGTGCAGGCTTAACTTTCTGTTACAAATGGAACTTTGCCATGACAATCTCGATGCATGAAGCAGATAAAAGGGATGATTCCATCATAATTCCAGGATAGAAAACAATTCATATTTTGTCAATGTCGTGGAAGTGTTGTCAATGTCTTGGAAGTGAATATCGTTCACTGTATATGTTGTCAATGTCTTGGAGGTGAATCTTCCACCGTATATGTTGTCATTGTCTTGGAGGCGAATCTTTCACTATACATGTCAATGTCTTGGGGTAAATCTTCCACTATACATGTTGTCAATGTTTTGAAGGTTGCGGTTTGCCGAATCACAACTTCAATTATAGCGTATGGTAAAAGGTTCTGATATAACCACATTGAACTAACATTCGCGGTTGAAATATACGTACTTCACCATAAGAAGTAATTTTTAACAACAGTTTTCAATATTTTTTCTTCTTCTACTTTTCTTCTCAAACTCCTGCAGATTAGCAGGATGTAGTCCAGAGAACGAAATGCTCTTAGTTTGCAGCTTAGCTGCGATATCTATGCTTTTCGGCCTGACATATCCGATTTCATCAAGTCTCTGCGTCACGTCGACCCACAATGTGATGGGACAGCCCGTCGTACCCCTAAACCTCCTTAGTCGTCTCATACGACACACGCGGTAGGTAGGCGTGTCTCTGTTGTTCTTCTGTAAAGCCACGGCAACTTACTGACGATTTTTTATAACTAAAACTGACGGACTTGTCAGAAACTGCACAAATTGTTGGTGGCGGATCTGAACGCCTGCTGTGAACATAATTCCAGGATAGAAAACAATTCAGGAAAGTTCTCGTTTACTGTGATATAAAAAACGTTTCTCTACGCAAAGAATTATTTGACGTATCACGCTTGCTGGTGAGACTTCAACATATGCACGAACTGTTGGTTGAGCGAGTTTGGTTTTTTGTTTTTGTTACATAGTAAACATTATTGTGAAAGGACGCGATCATTTTGATGTCATCTATTTCATATGAAAAGGTCAGTTTTCACATTGTGAAATAAATGAAGTGAATAAATAGAGTAGCATTTAAAAAACATAAACTCTATAATCCAGGTAGGGAACAATATCGATTTACGAGTGTTCCAAAAATAAAAACACTATCCAATATGAACGGTAGGAAAATAGGATAGCACTCGTAATTAGGTAAAATTAATTACTAATGTGATCATATTTAAAAATTCACAATATTAACAGATAGGGCCTAGTACAATATACACATCGACTATATGCCTATTAATAGTTGCCACATTCAGAAATAGACATTATTACCAGTTGATATTTTCAGAAATATGGAATTGTACTTGTTGGTCTCATTCAGAAGTAGACAATTGTACCTGATAGTCGAATTCAGTAATGTGCAGTGTTATTCAACTAGGTGATTTAAGAAATATACAGTTTTACCCCTGCTCGCATTCAGAAATAAGCAGTTTTATCTTATTGTTTTAGTGTGTTTAAAATAAAATATAACATTTTATCTATTGGTCGCATTCAGAAGTTGAACAATTTTACCTGTTGGTCTTATTCAGAAGTAGGCAATTTTACCTGATTGTCTAATTCACAAATAGACAATTTTGCTCGCTTGTTAATTTCAGAAATAGACAATTTGACCTACTGTTCTGATTCCTAAATAGACAGTTTTACCTGAAGGTCTGATTCAGAAATAGACAATTACTCTAAAACTGACGGAATTGTCAGAAGCTGCACAAGTTAGCGGATCTGAACGCCTGCTGTTAATAATTTAGTCAGGTGGTCTTATTTGAAAAACTTGACATTTTGTCCTACTGGTTACTTCCAGAAATAAATCATTTTACATTTTACAATGCGACATAATTGGTTGCATTTAGAAAGGACAATGTCTGTCGTGGATGCATCTCCAGAAAAGTAATGATAACAGGCACAAATCGAGTACATAGGATTGATTGAACAGTACATCTGTCGCTACATTTTCTCACTGCAGAACTACAAGAACGGAGAATATGGAAAAAACTGTAAGTGATTATAATTGATATCGGAAGTAAATGTAAAGATGGCAAATATTATTGGTTATGTTAAGAATAATTTGAATGTTTCAAGAACTAGATATGGATGATCTAGTTTGTCACATTATTTTTAATTGTTCCTGGAGGGGTAGTATTTTTAAAAAAAATTGTCCCGGAGTGTTGTGTTTTTAAATTGCTCCTGGAAAGTAGTGTTTATTTAATTGTCCTTGGAGGGTAGTGCTTTTTAATTGTCCATAGAGTGTAGTGGTTTTAAATTGTTCCTGGAATATAGCGTTTTTTAAAAATTGTTCCTGGAGAGTTGTGTTATTTAATTGTCCCTGGAGTGTAGTGTTTTTAAATTGTTCATGCAAGGTAGCGTTTTTGTAAATTTTTTCTGGAGGATTGTGTTTTTAAATTGTTCATGGGTGGTAGTGTTTAATTATTCCTGGATTGTAGTGTTTATTTAATTGTCCCTAGAGTGTTGTGTTTTGAAAAATGTACCCGGAGGGTCATGTTTTTTAAAACTATTTGCTCAGTGCATATAGTGCTTTTTAATCTGGCTGGTCAGTAAAAATTATGGCTGACCAGACTTGGCCCTCGGTTCATATTTTGTTCACTTTCGGTATATGTCATCTGTTACCGGGCCCGAAAGGGTAGCAAATAATAGTAACACAGTGGCGTACCATGAATACCGTAAGTGGCAAATAAAGGGCGACTGGAACAGCCATGGGGTTGAATACAAATACCATGATATGTGATGAAGCATGCTGAAGACCTGTGTCTGGGCTGATGGAATCCACTCTTTTTTGCATCGAGATGGCGAAAAGATGACGGCAAAGTCTCATTCAGAGTAAAAGAGTATCAGCTCATAACATTGCACTTTATTCGACATTCAGTCAAACAGAAAACGGACTAAAGCTTCGGCAAATCTTTTCAGCAAGAAAGAATAGCAGAGAAACACCATTCGAACGCTTCTTTTTCTTCTTTTCGTTCGCAGTTGTTTTGACTATGTCTAAGCAATTCAAAATTTCTTGATAAATGTTGTTATCTTTGATAGTTTCTTTGTGGGTTGCATGCACGCCCGTAGACAATGGGGATTTATAGGTTTACACCCCTTCCCCCCCCCCCGTTGTTAGGATATCAGAACATGAAATTTAGTACTTCACCGCCTTCTTAATGATTTTCAGGGGGGGGGGGAACCCACTCGAAATCTCACGAAAACGTTAGAATTACCTACCAAAACAAGAAAATTATCTTGTTTGAGTAAACCATCCCTCTTTACCAAAATAGCATCTACGGCGCCAATTGCATGGTGTCAAGGCTCTTGGTGCATCTCTTGGCCGGTTGCCTCTGACTTCAGCACATGTTTTTGCTTTAGCAAGACAGTGATTAAACTCGTTGTACCAGATGCTCGACCAGTCTTAGTTTCTAGCCTCTGTTGACTTAACTAAGTCCCCATCTCCGCACTAATGGCATGGCCTTGATAGAGGATCTGGAGCTGAAAATAACTCCACGATCATTTCGTGGCACATTCATCACGAGCAGAAAACATGTCCTTCCTCAGGGCTCTATCATTGACATCATCTTGTTCACCTTCTTCTTCTTCAGCGTTCATTCTCAAACTCCCGCTGGATTTCTCTTGTAACAGGACAATGGTCCTACAAGATTTCCAGTTCAATATAGTCCAGAGAATGGAAATGCGTTGTGTTGCCGTTTTAATTGCTCCAATGGCCCAACACATCCGTCTTCGGCGGTTGTTCATCTTAATTCAAAGTATTCTGTAGTAAATGCTATTTTAATTGCTTTTTGTTTGTTCATTTCCTTGTTCCGATTTACAGGATTTACTAGCTATTGCTTTCCTTTACTGCCGATACGGGCATACTCACAGACTCCGATTTACAGGATTTACTAGCGATTAGCTATTGCTTTCCTTTACAGCCCACATGGTCATACTCACAGACTCCCAAAGCATATTGCGTAAGAAAGAAAAGAAAATTCTGAGAAAGGTATTGGTAGGGTTATTGAACAACTCAATCGTCCAGAGCATTACATTGATATATTGCCCTCGTCACGCTGGCCTTGACGTCAAACGAAAGAGCTGACTCATTGGCAAGCAAAGCTGCAATAGACGGTACAGTACTGAGCAGTAATAAAGCTGACTTGATTGAAGCAGTCATACATTCATTGCAAAATGAAGATATTGATAATGAGACTGAAAAAGTATACATAAAAAGAATGACTGCAGAACACATTCTTCATGCCTGTCAACTCTACCAAGAAGAGAGGGAGAAAATATGGCCTACTGAGACGGCACTGCTTCTAGACTTGAAGGGTTCCATGGATGACCTAAGGCGAATCACACAATTCATTGAAGCTATTGGTGATGTAATCTGATGTCTGACTGAAGAACGACGAAGAAGAAGAATACAAAGTGACATGAATGGGAGTGATTAGAGGTGAGGGAAGAACATGTACTCTTTTTTTGGAAAGAACCGAAGATCACGTAATCAACTTCTAACTGAGATTTTTGATTCTACATACACTAGGATGACTGCTGGAACGGAGATAGAAAAACTTATGGGAGTATCCCGTATGCTATGATGCTAATTTTTAATCAAGAATCTTGCTTCCTATGTACAATGGGGTACTATCTGTAGAAAAAAATGGCTTTCCCTGGTACTAAATTTAGCCATCATTTCTAAATCTACAACATAATAAAAAAAAAATTTGTTACGATCTTCAAGTTTTTCTCCAGATCTTCTATTTATCTCATCATCCTTCTCCAGACAGACCTTCTATTTATCTCATCGACCTTCTCAAGACAGACCTTCTATTTATCTCATCATCCTTCTCCAGACAGACCTTCTATTTATCTCATCGACCTTCTCAAGACAGACCTTCTATTTATCTCATCATCCTTCTCCAGACAGACCTTCTATTTATCTCATCGACCTTCTCAAGACAGACCTTCTATTTATCTCATCGTCCTTCTCCAGACCTTCTACTTATCTCAAATCCCTCACCAGACCTTCCATTTATCTCGTCAAGTCCTTCTCCAGACCTATTGATCTCATCAAGTCCTTCTCCAGACCTTCTATTTATCTCAAATCTCTCAGCAGACTTCCTCTTTAATCTCATCAAGTCCTTCTTCAGACCTTCTATTTATCTCATCGTCCTTGTCTAGACCTTCTATTTATCTCATCAAGTCCTTCTCCAGACCTTCTGTTTACCTCGTCGTCCTTCTCCAGACCTATTTATCTCATCGTCCTTGCCTAGACCTTCTATTTATCTCTTCGTCCTCCAGACCTTCGGTTTATCTCATCGTCCTTCTCCAGACCTTCCATTTATCTCGTCAAGTCCTTCTCCAGACCTTCTATTTATCTCATCGTCCTTCTCCAGACCTTCTATTTCAGTGTTTCCCAACCAATTTTCGTACCATGCCCTCTTTATAAAATTTTGATGCTCCCCTATGTAACATACATATTTTTTTAATATTCAAAAATTGAATTATTCCCTAAATGAAGCCTAATTACAACTTGTTCGAATTTCACCTTCCCCCTGAACAATTAAATTACCCCCTATGTGACTTAGGCCCCCACTTTGGGAAACACTGTTCTTTGCTCTTTGCAGTGGTACATATACATCTATACATACAAGATTCCGAATACAGTATTTAACAAATACTTCTCAAAAATCCAGAACTCGAACTCCAGAACACATACTTCAGGATTGCCCAGCATACAGAGAGCAGAAACAGCAGACCTGGCCAGAAGATACAGATTTGAGGCAAAAGCTATGGGGCAGCCGCTCTGACAAGGAGAAGACAGTGGATTTCGCCCTGACGACAGGCATGGCAAAATAGCATGACCGCAGATTCTGAGCGCAGAAGAAAAGAAGAAAAAACATCATTAATGGCATTTACTAATGGCAGCAAAATTATCCGTCAGAGGAGTGCAAAGGGAACGCACTGCTCTAGGCGGACCCAGGGTTAGCAGATAACCAAGATCCCAAATGTACCTCCTCGTGGTGCACCCTGGTAACAGAAAAACAGCAGCTCGAGCTGATTCTGGCCAAATCATTTGGGGATCGTGTCTGAGGATGTGGAGGTAGCAGATGGAAAGAGATTTGAATGCATAAAAGACAGACAATATCCCCGACACCACCAGCAACACCACATACAGCGACACTGTCAACATACAGTGAAGCTAGTTAGTCCAGTTCGAACATTGGAGAGGCTTCCAATGAAAAAAAGCATGAAAAGGTGGATGCATGGTGAAAGACAGATATATTTCATATTGAGTACAATGGGAAAAAAATGAAAGGGCAGAACAGCGCTAGGGGGCAGCGCCAACTGCAAATAGAAAGTGGAAACAATTACGGAAATGGGAACTACAAACTCTGTTAGCTCGTGACGAGCTTCTAGTTACTTGATTTCCTATAGGCAGAAACATACCCAATAATGGGCGTCTAGCAAAGCAAAAAGACCTGGCCTAACTCTAATGTTGAGTCTTCCTATACCGGAAACATGCTCGCAAAGAGAAAGGGTTCAGTACCCGATGGGCTCAGGCACAAAAGAGACAACGATTTTAGCCCTGGCCCAACTCTACTGCCAGGTTCACCTATACCGGAAATACACTTGCAGAGAGAAAGGGTTCAGTACCTGATGGGCTCAGGCGCTATTGGGACAAGGTCGCTCAACTCGAGAACGCCTTGCTCTCAAACGCGTGGTGTGAGAATGGAACTTGGGCAAGGGGTTCACGATGTCGGTGAATGACACCTTGGTTAAGAGGGCGAAAGAGCCAGAGTCCAACTCTTCTGTTGAGTTCTTCCTCTTAAGGAACCAGGCTCATGGATGAGAAACGGTTCAGTACCCGATGGGCACAGGCACAGTACGTCCAATTACACGAGGCAAGTTCATAGACAGTGGAACACCTCGTGCGAGACAGACGTGAGCAAAAATCGTCTGGGCGAAGAATTACCACACACACGCGTGCCTGGCGACAGATAGGGAGGCTGTCACAGGCTAGGGTAGTCCACCCGAATTGTCAAGGCAAGCCGAAATCGCATGTGCTAGACCTACAAGGCGCATAACGGTGGCACAACGTAATCACGCTCCCGGCGGAAATCGCACGGATATCCGTGCTGGTTACAATGGAGCGAACGTAAGAAGAAAAAAATATCCGTCAGAGAATCGTACTGGCCAAGGTGGTTTCATATAATTTCATCTTCATACTTCAATTATTTCGCACTTTATATATAGGCAGTACAATGCAGATATGGACAACCTATGGCTTGAGTATTTGCTTCACGAGGAGAATGTTGAACATACACAGAGTTAAGTTCATTAGTTAGTTGGCATATCCTTATCAGTTATAGAACCACGTGATGGTAAAAGTGAGTTGTCAAACCACGTGATGGTAAAAGCGAGCGAGTTCTGAAACCACGTGATGGTAAAAGTGAGTTGTGAAACCACGTGGTGGTAAAAGTGAGGGAGTTGTGAAACCACGTGATGGTAAAAGTGAGTGAGTCGTGAAACCACGTGATGGTAAAAGTGAGTGAATCGTGAAACCACGTGATGGTAAAAGTGAGTGAATCGTGAAACCACGTGATGGTAAAAGTGAGTTGTGAAACCACGTGGTGGTAAAAGTGAGGGAGTTGTGAAACCACGTGGTGGTAAAAGTGAGGGAGTTGTGAAACCACGTGATGGTAAAAGTGAGTGAGTTGTGAAACCACGTGATAGTAAAAGTGAGTTATGAAACCATGGCATAGCCAGGGACATAGATACCTTCGGAGAGGGGTGTGGGTTTAGCTAAGAAAATGATTGTCATCGTTTCTTCACTTCCTGCGTTTTGACTTGAGTTTTGTGACTTTGTTTGCGGAACATCATTGAAGGGAGGATGTGCAAGCTACCCCTTTTTGGCTTGCTTGATAGTATTAAATGTCATGTTAGATTTCCTATTGTAGGGAATTTACAAGAACCTTCCTTGTCTACGGCCTCGATCATATCAGTTTCCCCATAAGCCCATAAGTACACATCTGCCTAGCCAGTGGTTAATCATAAACAGTATGAATAGTGTTTATTTTCGAACTTGTTCTGTATCGATAGCGACGTTACTCAACCTCCCCAGAGCACGTGTCCTGGTACACATTACCTGATGACTGTGTGGACCACGGAAGTTATATTATTTTTTCTTTAGCCACAAACGATGAGTGAACTCAAGTCCAGGGTCAACTAATCAGCGTTGGAGGGACATTATATTACCTCAGCTCCCTAGTAGTATATTTTAGTTAGTCATTGTACATTTGGTAGTCACTGTACACCATTGCAAGTTTTCACAAGTTTAGAAAGTCACTGTGCAACATTACAAATATCTACAATTTTAGTTTGTAATTGTTCAAGATTACAATCAAGTATCTAAAATTTTAGTTAGTCACTGTTCAACATTACAAATATCTACAATTTTACCTAGTCATTGTAAAATCCTACAGGTGTCTACAATTTTAGTTAGTCATTATACAACACTACAAGTAGGCCCTATCTACATTTTTAGTTATTATACAACACTACAAGTAGGCCCTATCTACATTTTTAGTTATTATACAACACTACAAGTAGGCCATATCTACATTTTTAGTTATTATACAACACTACAAGTAGGCCCTATCTACATTTTTAGTTATTATACAACACTACAAGTAGGCCCTATCTACATTTTTAGTTATTATACAACACTACAAGTAGGCCCTATCTACATTTTTAGTTATTATACAACACTACAAGTAGGCCCTATCTACATTTTTAGTTATTATACAACACTACAAGTAGGCCCTATCTACATTTTTAGTTATTATACAACACTACAAGTAGGCCCTATCTACATTTTTAGTTATTATACAACACTACAAGTAGGCCATATCTACATTTTTAGTTATTATACAACACTACAAGTAGGCCCTATCTACATTTTTAGTTATTATACAACACTACAAGTAGGCCCTATCTACATTTTTAGTTATTATACAACACTACAAGAATCTACAGTTTTAGTTAGTCATTTTTCAACACTACAAGTATTACAATTTTAGTTAGTCATTTTTCAACACTACAAGTATTACAATTTTAGTTAGTCATTTTTCAACACTACAAACATCAACAATTTTAGTTAGTCATTATACAACACTACAAGTATTACAATTTTAGTTAGTCATTATACAACACTACAAGAATCTACAATTTTAGTTAGTCATTATACAACACTACAAGAATCTACAGTTTTAGTTAGTCATTATACAACACTACAAGAATCTACAGTTTTAGTTAGTCATTATACAACACTACAAGTATTACAATTTTAGTTAGTCATTATACAACACTACAAGTATTACAATTTTAGTTAGTCATTATACAACACTACAAGTATTACAATTTTAGTTAGTCATTATACAACACTACAAGAATCTACAATTTTAGTTAGTCATTATACAACACTACAAGTATTACAATTTTAGTTAGTCATTATACAACACTACAAGTATTACAATTTTAGTTAGTCATTATACAACACTACAAGAATCTACAATTTTAGTTAGTCATTATACAACACTACAAGTATTACAATTTTAGTTAGTCATTATACAACACTACAAGTATTACAATTTTAGTTAGTCATTATACAACACTACAAGAATCTACAGTTTTAGTTAGTCATTATACAACACTACAAGAATCTACAGTTTTAGTTAGTCATTATACAACACTACAAGAATCTACAATTTTAGTTAGTCATTATACAACACTACAAGTATTACAATTTTAGTTAGTCATTATACAACACTACAAGAATCTACAATTTTAGTTAGTCATTATACAACACTACAAGTATTACAATTTTAGTTAGTCATTATACAACACTACAAGTATTACAATTTTAGTTAGTCATTATACAACACTACAAGTATTACAATTTTAGTTAGTCATTATACAACACTACAAGAATCTACAGTTTTAGTTAGTCATTATACAACACTACAAGAATCTACAGTTTTAGTTAGTCATTATACAACACTACAAGTATTACAATTTTAGTTAGTCATTATACAACACTACAAGTATTACAATTTTAGTTAGTCATTATACAACACTACAAGTATTACAATTTTAGTTAGTCATTATACAACACTACAAGAATCTACAATTTTAGTTAGTCATTATACAACACTACAAGTATTACAATTTTAGTTAGTCATTATACAACACTACAAGTATTACAATTTTAGTTAGTCATTATACAACACTACAAGAATCTACAATTTTAGTTAGTCATTATACAACACTACAAGTATTACAATTTTAGTTAGTCATTATACAACACTACAAGTATTACAATTTTAGTTAGTCATTATACAACACTACAAGAATCTACAGTTTTAGTTAGTCATTATACAACACTACAAGAATCTACAGTTTTAGTTAGTCATTATACAACACTACAAGAATCTACAATTTTAGTTAGTCATTATACAACACTACAAGTATTACAATTTTAGTTAGTCATTATACAACACTACAAGAATCTACAATTTTAGTTAGTCATTATACAACACTACAAGTATTACAATTTTAGTTAGTCATTATACAACACTACAAGTATTACAATTTTAGTTAGTCATTATACAACACTACAAGTATTACAATTTTAGTTAGTCATTATACAACACTACAAGAATCTACAGTTTTAGTTAGTCATTATACAACACTACAAGAATCTACAGTTTTAGTTAGTCATTATACAACACTACACGAATCTACAATTTTAGTTAGTCATTTTTCAACACTACAAGTATTACAATTGTAGTTGACCAAAAATATATGCTGTACTCCTGGCAGGACATGATGAGCTTTGGAAACTGTCACACTAGAGTGTTTCTCTTCTGAGACCAGATCAAAAGAATTAAAATCATTATAATTATCAATATATTACATCGCCCTTGTGTTGCCTAGGTCTGAAAGGGGAGCAATGAATAGCAACACTGATTACCTTCCACGCATGTCATAAAAGGCGACGAAGAAGGTTATGGGATGGAGTTGGCTGTCCCATCCCATATAGAGTCAGTGACCCAAAGCCATGCTGAAGTCGGATGTGTCAGGCCAAAAAGTGCATATATCGCAGCAATGCTGTAAACCATGACACAGCGCATTCCGTTCTCCGGACTACATCCTGCTAATCTGCAGGAGTTTGAGAATGAACGCAGAAGAAGAAGAAAAAGAATATATTACATCTATTAGTGACACAGCTAGTCAGTCAATCAGTATTTTCTTAAGACAGTATATTACTATTATTATTTTCTTTACTTCCAGGTATTCGTTACCTTTGTTCTTCTCGCTACCTTCATGACAGTCCAGTGTTCAGATACAAAGATAGTACAAGAATTTTGCGAGTTCATTCTTAGGCAGACTCGAGCAGACACCGTTCAATGTTTTGATAAACCCAGAGGCTACACTTTCCAAGGTGACAAAGCTGTCCTGATCTTTCTGTGTTGCCTGGGTTACTTCGGAGACGTTTCTCGTAATTACATTCCTTATTTAAGTTTGGATTTTTTACAGTGTGTGGCTGAAATGACCACGGATAAGTTTATCACAAACGTCGCCAAATTTGTCATGATGTGCAAGAATAACTCGACAACAGTAACCAAAGCTGATTATATCTATTGGTTATCGAATGGGAAAATAGCACGACTTTGCAAAGCTAAAATAACTAACTAAGTTTTATATTGACTGTATTGAATCCTCATAGTCATATGGGATGTGTGGTCACAAGTAGGTTAATATAGATACCCCGATATGAAATGGTTGTGAGCTTTGATGTCATTGAATGACTGCATACAAATTGGCGTGCAGGAGCATGCATTCTCTGTACACATGTAGACCCTCTCTGAGTAGGTTTTTTTCTGAAACCATTTCATATCGCTGAGACTTTTAATCGAATCGTCTATGAAAGAAAGCTCTAGAAAACCCCCACTGTACATAGGAAACAAGTTCTTCATCGCTCGTAATTCTTGGTTCGAAACAAATAAATAAGCAGACAAACTAAGTTTTATACATTCAACAATTTAATTTAATGTAGACATGGTGTAATGAAAGCTTTTTATTGTAATATTATTTGTAGTGGTGAGTGAGAACTTGGGAGTTGCCGGTGCACATACCAGTGCAATTTGTGTATTGTTATCTGTATCAATACCCTGAACTCCTTGAAGTATAAATAGGGCTTAGTCTAGCCAGCAGAAGCTGGAAACTAAGATTTGTAGTACCATCGCTGACATCGAGCAAGACATCGAGCAAGCACTGGTGCTGGAGTGGGAGATACCAGGCTGAGAGGCACACCAGCAACTATGGTATCACGCAACCCGACTCGATAACATGTCTTCACAACAAAATGCAGACAATACGAGTCAATATTCAATATGACTTGAGAATACACATGTTGGATGTTTTGGCTAAAAACACATTTTTAAGGATGTATAGAGACGAGAGAATTTGTAAAACATGGTGGCTCAAGTAGGGGATAAATGGCTGTCAGTTGAACAGACATTGTTAAAATCTCACCTGCTACCATCTGATATATAGGCCTACTAAGAACAATAAACAACAAAGTATAGGATAGCAAACAGTACTGGGTAATCATATTTTAAACAGCAAACATAAATCATACTATAAATAGAAAACAGAGACATATGAACATAAAACCATAATAGATAGATAACTCAATGAAAAATATTCATATTTATTTAATATTTTCATTATTTAATGTAATAAAATCTAAATTGTACATGATAATACATTTTAAAAAAAATTCAATTACGGTAGTAAAGGTTACAATAAAAAAAAACTACAGAAATAATAATGAAGTTTTCATACCATAAATTCAAACATTGAAAAATGTACTTGTATAAAAACAATTGTATCTAGAGTTCTTTGTAGGACACATTGTTTAAAATCAGATAAATTATAATGAGACATGTTGTGACAGATAGCCCCCCTATATAGACATGTTTCAGTTATAAAATTGCAAGCTAAATTTTAAAAATACTCAAATTACTATCTTTTATAAAGAACTGCAACTTCAATGAGCTAATAGGCCTATACTGAAACACAAATTTTAAACAAATTAAATGACAGAAAGTTAATCCTTACTGCAGGTGTGACAGGATTACCTAGACTTCTTAATTTTTGTATAGTCCCATATGCTCTGATATAACCAAGATTAACTCAAGGTTAAAAAACTTGGCTCATACCACCAAGATATATATTGCAGTTTTCTTTTTAAAAATATGTCCTATAAACTCATGAACAGTCCTCATAGTGCACACAATTACGATGGCATCAAAATAGCAATCATCATTTTTGTGGAAGTAAATCCTAATGGGTAGGACCTATAAATGTAATAAGTGGGAAACCCTAGTTTCTTCTACAAATGTAATAAGTGGGAAAACCCAGTTTCTTCTACAAATGTAATAAGTGGGAAAACCCAGTTTCTTCTACAAATGTAAAAAGTGGGAAACCCCAGTTTCTTCTACAAATGTAATAAGTGGGAAACCCCAGTTTCTTCTACAAATGTAATAAGTGGGAAAACCCAGCTTCTTCTACAAATGTAATAAGTGGGAAACCCAAGTTTCTTCTACAAATGTAATAAGTGGGAAAACCCAGTTTCTTCTACAAATGTAAAAAGTGGGAAACCCCAGTTTCTTCTACAAATGTAATAAGTGGGAAACCCCAGTTTCTTCTACAAATGTAATAAGTGCGAAAACCCAGTTTCTTCTACAAATGTAATAAGTGGGAAAACCCAGTTTCTTCTACAAATGTAAAAAGTGGGAAACCCCAGTTTCTTCTACAAATATAATAAGTGGGAAAACCCAGTTTCTTCTACCAATCATAAAAGAATGCTTTTATTAACACAATGGAGGTAACATTAACAAGGCCAGTGCGGGGAAGTTACTTTAGTAATGGGAAGGGTTTACTTATTTATATATTAAAACAAACAATTAATTGCATCGATTTTGTGATATTTTTTAATAATCATTTTTTGGGTTATGAATTGACATCATTACATTCTATAGGTGCTCAGTTTCCTCAGCAAATTTTGAAGGGTATGCATGCTAATTGTTCCTGTGGTTCACTTGCTGAATATGTTCTTGATCTACCCTGTCGTCCAGTTGTACATCCGTGTACATCAAATTCTTAGAATCTCAGTCTTGATGTCTCGTCAATCCTTGTGTCTGCATTCAGCAGGTGCTCGTGAAGCAGTTTAATTTCATCTTCTTTGCTCATTATCAACTCCCCGTCTTTTTTGGTGGAAAACAGTCATGAGGAGTGTTTTCCCCTTCTACAGTTTATTTGTTTCCTAGTATTAAATGGTATGTTCTATTTTCCTAAGGTAGGTGGAGATGGGAGTGGGGGAAAGGGAACTTTTATACCTACATCCCCCTCCCCCACCTACATGCTGGGATAATAACAAAGATAAGTATGACAATGTCTAGCCATTTATGAAACATCTAATAAATAATAATTAATAATAGTGAATATAAATCATAAAAAAGAAGCATAGTTGTCAACTTCTAGACGGATCATTCTGCATCTCAATCTAAAATTATTCTACATTTCTGTACTTGCAACCCAAAATTCTGTTCAAATCCTGTATAAACAATTGATTACCATTAAGAAAAATACAAAAGGTTTATATGAGCATATTCAATGAAACTCAAGTATAGGCTCTACAAAATATGCAAAATCTATACTATTTGACAGGTATGAAAGCATGATTTTGATGTTGATAAATTTTGTCAAATATATTTGGGGTTACTTGTTTCTTGATAAAGGTCATAATCATCCTTTATTATATCATTTATATTTATTACAATTTATTTTTTAAAAATAGTGTACTTTTATTTTCAAACTCCCACCAGGTCTCTCTTATATCAGGACAATGGTCATATTAGGTTTCCAGCAGGATGTAGTTCAATGAATGCAATGTAATTTCATGGAAATGCAATGAGTCACAGTTTTATTCATGTCAATGGCCAGACAAATCCAACTTTGACATACTAGTTGTCTTGTTAATGGTGCAAACAGTTCCATACTTATCCTTGCTAATATCACTTTCTGTTTGTGTTACTGTGGCCTCACCTTTTTTTTGGATATCCTTTGACATCTTTGTTAATAACATAATGAAGCTTGTTAATTAGAAAACAATAGTATAAACCATATTAAGGCCACTTTTTTGCCATGGATACAACTTAAGTGCACCACCAGTAGCTGGACAAATAAACTTTTCTCAGCTCACCCACAGCAAACAAGACCACTATCTGCCTTGCAACTTGACAGACATATATGTAATATGCTGTGATATCACGAGACAATCTATAATCATACAATGAATCAATCAAGCCCTTTAAACTCTCTAGGGTTTACACATCCTCGTGTGCGTAGGTCACATACAAAGATTTTCATTATACAAACATCACATAAAGAAAATCTATAGTTTACTACTTAATTTACATTCATATAAACAATCAAACCAAAACAGTAATACAATGGAATCCCTCTATATATATATTTCTTTTATAACAAATTTCCCTATATAATAACACTATCTAAAATCCCCAATTATATTTATTCTATATTGTTGTAAGTATATAGCAATTTTCTGTTATTAGATAGGGACTACATATTTTGTCTGTCCAGACAAAGTTGCTATAAAAGGATTCCATTGCACTTCTATAATTCATATACAAATCACAGACATTGCTTAATATTGAGTATATTTCGAGATGTGAAAGTTTTATAATAGCATTCATGTTAGTAAGAGTACAAAAGTTACATTGTTTTTAGCATATTTGTCAAGATCGTATTAAGGTTAACAAAACATGGGAATTAAATTATTGTTAATTTTTTTAAAATGGACAAAAATCATCAAAGAAATACAAACTAATCTATGAAAAAGAATTCATCCTTACTGATCTTAATAAAATTGAAGAATTAGATACAAGAAATCATTAGATTTTGTCATTATGAGACAACCATACAAAAGTTGAATTGAAAGTATGCTTAAAGATGATATCTAAAGACACTTTTATGAAGATGTGAATGATAGTAGCAGTTGGAAGTGATTAAGTAATGGCACAATAAGTGGAAGATTCTAATGGATAAAATCTTAGAGAGAAAATACTCACAAGAAAAAAAAGAGATTAGGGTATTCAATAAAATTATTGTGCAATAAGTTCCAAATCAAATCATGAGTTCACTAATGGTGTGTCCTATCCCCTCTACTTTTTTATAACATATATCGACCACATCTGTCAACTAACAAGTACCAATGAAGAAGATAACATAAAAGACAAATTGAATGAACTAATCTTTGCAGACGACCAAGCATTAATAGCGACATCAGAAGAACAATTGCAAGAACAGATAAATATACTGCACACAACGTCAAAAATTCAACATGAAGATTAATATTGAACAGACCGAAATAATGGCAATAGCAAAGAAAGAAAGAAATATCACTATCTCCGTCGATAATAAACACCTTAAATGGGTAAAGGAGTTCACTTACTTAGGAAGCATTATATCGAGTGAAGGGAAAAACGGTAAAGAGATGCAAAATAGATGCAACAAAACATATTAGATCCTAGGACGTCACATATTTTTAAGAACAAAATTGTAAACATAGACACTAAAGTTACATTATACAAGACTATTATTATCCATCACTGTGCTACCAGTGCCAAACCTAGACAATGACAGCACATGACAAAAGAAAAATATGAAAAAAGAATAATAGTAAAAATTAAAAAAATGACAGGTCTACAAGAATACTCAGAGTGTCATTAAGAGATAGAATTAGAAAAGATAACATCAGACAGATAACTAAAACAATACCAGTATTGGAACACATCAAAATACAATGGATCAAGTGGTTTTCACATGCTTCCAGACTGCTGACAGATAGCATAACACATAGACATAATTACTATAAAGCCAGAGGCAGACCATGTAAAAGAAGGATCACAGAAATCAAAGTAGCCACAGGAACAAGTTTACAAACAGCATACAAGAAGGCCATCTACAGAGAACTCTTCTACCCCTGACGCCGCAAGGCAAACAAGCGCCACAGCGTATAGATAGATAGAATAAAATTAGAAATTTTACCATCTATGGTAAGGAAACAAAGAAAATGAAAAATCATGTCAGATTAAGAAAAAAGAGTAATAAGAATAAAGGAATATATTAAATGAATAGAATAATGAAAGTAAAATATGTGCTGCACATGTAAACACAAATTATCAGTGTGATAAAATACATTTGGTTGTGTTCTTGGCATATTGAAAGGAATGAGAATTATGAGAGTTCACTTAGGCAAAGTCAAAAAAAATATATGACATAAAGTTAAACTAAAGATCAGCAAACTAAATGCTTCTACATCTCCAAGTGGTGAACCATGTGTAATTGTAGGCCTATGTATCAACGCAGGCTGTCCAAGTGGATATATCAACTAATTAACTAACTCATGGACATGCATAAGAATAACTTGTCTAAGGAGCTTCCTCTAATAAAAACTGAATACCATTTACTCAAATGACACTACTTTCTCAATCTTGACTACTGAAGGAAGAAAATGTCGGTCCATAGATCAAGCAATCTGTAGTTACATTATTTTGCTGAGAAGGCAAGGATTGTCTAAACATCCAGAACCACAGTCAGAAAATAGCTGTCACACTACCTGGAATGTTGGTTTGTATTTATGCACTACTGCAAACTATTTCAACCAGGACATGGTTCACTGTACTCTTTCCTGCGACCATTTGCCTAAAGCTTTTGCAGAACATCTTTATGATTCTAGACACGTAACCAAATGTTCAAGACAAAAAACTTGTCACATTCTGAGCCCTGTGCCTCTATGATTAGCCCCAGCCACAGGACATGGTAGCTAGTCTCCTCTTCAGTACTGAACAATAGATCTCTGGCTCCCTCCCAACCAAAGAAGGTGCTTTGCATATTCATAAATAACAAAGAATATAAACACACAAAATTGTATGAAAAGCGTAATTGTATTGATGACATGCTACAAATCTTCTGTAAGAAGAAAACCTCAATATACAGGTATATTCTGATGTACCATTGGTGAGAACTGTGCACATTTAACATACAGGATGACCTCACACATCCCATTTCAACACTACTGCTGGGTCACTGATGGGACGGCCAACACTACACTCAAAACCTTCTTAGTCAACTCTACATTCATGAAAGGTATCAACATCATTATTCTTTGCTTTCAGTTCAGGCTCTGGCAACACATGGGTGGAGCATTGTTATATAACTATAAATCTGTCAAGATGAAAATGTGTACAAAAGGTCCACAGAGCAGAGAGTAAGAAAAAAAAACCGTAAAAACTTCACCAAGCGAATAAATTATATTATAATTCATCAATGCATATCTATATATTTATTAAATTATTCTAATTAATATTGTATATTTATAGTAAAAATAAAGATACTTTTCTGTTGAGAGGACATACAATTTGTGTTTTATATTACTATAAAATCATATTATTTACGTAGCCGATAGAATCTACCAATAAGATGTAATTTTACAGGAAGAGCAATACAGGCAACATAGAATGTATGTGGCATGCTGGGACAAATGGAGAAACAAGAAACATTATGGGACAGCCAGAGAGCATCTCAAAAGCTACCTAACTAAATTCATGTGATGGACTGAGTAGTGCCTATTTGATACCATTCTAGATGAAATAAAGAGTTGCTGGGATACATAATATATTGTTGACCCTGCTTTTCTCCTTTATCCCTTTTTGTGCTGTTTTGCTTTCTTCTTTCTTTTTCATCGTTCATTCTCAAATTCCTGCTGGATCTCTCTTGTAGAAGAACAATGACCCTACCAGATTTCCAGCAGGATGTAGTCCAGAGAATGGAATGCGTTGTGTGGCCGTTTTATTTGCACCAATGGCCCGACACATCCATCTTCGCCGATATTTTTCTGCCAATTAGGCTTGTTTCATTAAATTTGTATGCCCACTAAACAGGAAAGTACCTTAATAAAATATATAATGCTGATAGTTTAAACGTTATAAATCTTCAGTGTTACAAAAACATGGTTCTACTATTTATGATATAATCATTTATCATTAATAGCTTCATACATACTATCTATCTATCTCTATATATATATATATTTATATTTCCCGTAGATATTTATTTATTTCAAATATGTTTTACTGTTTATTTATTAACACACTGATATAAATGTCACTAGTTATTTCATGTGCTCTTTATTTGCCAGTGTCTTCTTCTTCTTCTGCGTTCATTCTCAAACTCCAACTGGATCTAGCTGGATCACGGTCCTGCTAGATTTCCAGCAGGATGTAGTCCAGAAAATGGAAATGCGTTGTGTCGCCATTTTCTTTGCGCCAATGGCCCGACACATCCGTCTTCTGTGGGATTTGCCAGTGTAAAGTGTCTAAGTGTAAAGTTACTTAGTGTCCCACTAAGCCTAATCTCACAGCAGCATATGTTCTGTGTATATCACCAAGCAGCTTTTCAGTAAGGTATAATCTGCCAATCTGAACTCCTGGAACTTACCTAAAAGTTGGAAGACGTTAGTCAAAAATATGGCATAGAAATTAGCAATAATAAAAGCAAGGATATTCTTCTTCTTCTTTTGTGTTCAGCATCTGCGGTCATGTTATATTGTCAGGCCTGTCATCAGGGCGAAGTTCACTGTCTTCTCCAGGTCAGAGTGGCTACCCCATAGCTTTTGTCTCAAGTTTGTATCCTCTAGTCAGGTCTGCCATCTCTGCTCTTTGTATGTTGGGCAATCCTATTTAGGTATGGTTGCATATGATTTGGAAAAATAAGATCAGTATTACAGTAAAGCTCAATCTATTCAGACCGCTAGTGCTAAGTAATACTTTAATACTTTTACACGGATATGAAAGCTGGACACTCAATGCAGACACAGAAAGGAGGATTCAGTCTTTTGAAAACAAGTGCTAAAGACATTTGTTAAAAATTAGCTATATAAAATACAAAACAAATATCTTTGTCTGGCAGCAAATAAACAAACTTACAGGTTATCAAGAACCACTTTTGGCAGTGGTCAAACAACGTAAACTTCTTTTGTTTGGACATTTAATGAGACATGACTCGCTTTCTAAAATTATTTTGCAAGGAACAGTAGAGTAGTTCTTTCTATTTGCTCTCAAACTCCAACTGGATCTCTCTCGATGGTCCCACCATAATTTCAACATTCTTCTAAGGACCTTGTTGCTAAAAAGTACAAAATATGTCACCATGCATATTAAATGCATACTCAAATCGTAGTTTTTTGTATTTCCACATTTTCACATCTATTTATGAACTCACATAGACCTATGCTAATAGTTATTCATACACTTCTGGTTTATAAATGCACATATTTATTTGGGATCTCAGTGGCATTTAAGCCATTTGCCTTGTACTCAAGAGCTTGCGAGTTCAAATCCAGTTTGTGAAATCTTGTTTACAAGATGGACTTACATAAAACACAGGTTTACAAGGTGGAGTTTTTTGGATTATCAATTGAAACTACTGAGTTGCGTTCTATGAGTGATACTCTTGACAAGCAGTATGCTGCTTTGTTGAGTGGGCAGAGTATATATGGGGAAACCTGAGTTCAATGAAGTCGATGCTCTATCCTATTCAACTTTTAAAATAAATTAAAAACAGTTTAAAGTTTTGTCTGTCGAGTTACTATTATCAATGTCTTGTTTCTTCTGTCAGTTTTTTTCTTTTCATTTTGTATTATTAATTTCATCTTATGGTTCTTTCTAATGTTTTTGTTGTATCTTTAGTGACAAGAAACATATTCATACATGTATTTTGCTAAGCTTATATTCTTTTTTGTCAATATATCTATTTCATCATGTTGATTTTCATTCCTAAAGGCCAGAATGATTTACTTATTTCCCTGATATCTGAATTCACCACGAGTCTGAATCCACTATGAGTCTGTGTCCTTAGGTGTTCTTGGTATGAAATGTAACCGGAACTCTTCATCTGTCAAAGCTAGTGGAGGTGGAGAGTGAGATTGGGTTCTGGGACCACGTGATTTCAGTCCCTTAGTAGTGGGGGTAGTTGGTGATATGCGAACATGATTGCGCTTTCGTGGAGAGGGCGGGCTTGAAGAACGTAGAATCCCATTGGATTTCTGTAAAGACACAAGATGAAATTGTCAAACCATGAACTAATAATAATAATACATAATAATAAACAAGTTAGTAAGAAAGTTAATACAGTGTCTCTTTCCCTACTGCCATTAACTCTGCCTTCAACTTTTAATATTTCCATACTGTTCATTGTTATGTCTCTTTATATAACAAAAAAAACTCTGCTTACTTGTTATGATGTTGTTAAGGAGCCAGGCATATTCAACATTTATTTAGCTTAATTGAAGCAGTTTTTATGATTCCATACAGTGATCTTTATCATTAAGTTGTGACATAATAGTTTTATCATGGAATAGAGATAACATGATGGCAACATGTGCACAAAAATGTTGTGGTGAAATCAAATCTATTTGGATAAATGGCAAAGACATTGAAGAAAAGCGGTCCACCAAAACAAAATGCTCTCCTTACTCTTGTTTAAACAGCAGAAAAAATTCTGAAGAAAGGTGGAAGAAGTAAGGATGGTAGTAGTGAAAATTAAAAAGTGGAAGGCATAAAATTTGAAGAAGTAAATGATTAAAACAAGAGAAATTAATTATATGACCATAATTAAATAGGCCTATTATTTAAAACTAGCATTTAAGCATGTCCTTCAATGAAGGTAATGTTTGTAAAACAAAATAATACAACAACCTGATAGTTTTTTAGAAAAATGTTCACAAAGAGATTACCAGTATTCTAATGGGTATTAAATAACCAAGAAATATGCTTCAGTTTTTAGGCATAAATTGGTGTGTAGTTGTTTTCGTTCAAAAATTTCAATTTCTTACACACAAATTTAATCACACTTTCCGCCCGTGTGTTGCCTGGGCCCATAAGGGGAGCAAAGAATAGCTACACTGTTTACCTTCCACGTATGTCATAAAAGGCGACTAAGGAGGTTATGGAATGGAGTTGGCTGTCCCATCCCATATAGGGCCAGTGACCCAAAGCCATGCTGAAGTCGGATGTGTCAGGCCAAAAGGCGCAGATATCGCAGCAATGCTGTAAACCACGACACAACGCATTCCGTTCTCCGGACTACATCCTGCTAATCTGCAGGAGTTTGAGAACGAACGCAGAAGAAGAATCACACTTTCTTTAACTTTCAGTATAGTAATACAGGTTTATCCAAACAAAAATGTATTGATCTTTAGTTTCTTGTATTCTATATGCATGTACGTTGTGTAATCACAACAAAATTTATCACACAAAAAAATAAAATAGATGCAGCATCGAGAAAAATAATTCTGGTAAAACACGGTGAAAAAATGAGGGTCTGTAAAAGTTCAAGTTGTTTTTGACATAGTTTGTGCATGTGTTCATCCATCACAAGTGATGATGACCATTTGTTATATCCACTTTTGAAAATTCAGTTAGAATTATGTCTTTGATTATGAGTTCGTAACTGGCTAATAAACCCTATTTGAGCTGCAAATGTCCTTGGACAGTTCGGGCATTGAATGACCACTGTAGAAATATTCTGTTCTATCCGTGACTTTCTAGCTACTCTCCGCTTTGGAGCTGCTGCATTTCTCATTTTTTCACAAGATGATTCGCCCTTTCACAAGATGATGTGCCCTTTTTGTAACCTCAAAACATCCTAGAAACATTTACTTCCATTTTAATATTTTAGAATGAAGTACTTGTTGTAAAAAATTGATTTTTGTGAACTAAAGTTGTGTTATTTAGTTCTGAAAAAATAGCAACAATATTTTCTGAAGTTTCTAGCCACCCTGATAAATATTGGTTTCGACCCTAAACATTCTATAAAAAACTTTTGGTCCACAAAAAAACACAGAAGAACCCCTGATTTTCAGCAGGACCAAATTTTTTATTGATTTACCTATCAATGCTTCATGTGGCTGGGACTAGTGCACAGGGTAAATGTAAAATAGAGCTGTTCATAAATAAATTAATTACAAGCTTTCAGAAAGCATATACATAAATGAGATGTTATAGATCACAAAGGAAGATTTAGGCACAAACAATATAATTCAAGCAAGCCAAAAAAATACCTTATAAAGTCATAGTGATTCTGTGCCTCCATCACCGGATATGTTTTCAACCTGCTGGTACATGTTGGTGCGGACACAACATACAGGCTGGCATTCCCTTGCACAGAGAAGCCTATGCCCCTTTCAAACTTCAAGAACATATTGATAGAGGAACTATGTAGTTTATTTGAATCAGTCACCTAACAACCTTGATGCTGCTTTACGTTCAAGCAAGGAAGAAAGTCAGTAAATACAGAGCTTGAGAGGTATCAGGGAGCCATCCATCTCATTGACTTCGGTGGAAAAGACAAGCAATGTGCTCATTGTGCTACTTAGCCAACATGAAAACGAAGTAGCTACTACGGCATCGGATGTTCACTTAAGCCACATCTGTGTGCTAAATCATGCTTTAGGGAATACCAGACATGATGAGCTCATTTGTAGCAAATAAAAACTTGTCAATAATAAAACAACGACTGGATGTAAATATTTTCATATTTGTATTGCTTCTGAAGCCATTAAAAAAAATTTACATAACTTTAACATTTATTGATATAAATTCACCAAATAAACTGCATAGTGCAGCTAATTGGATATTCATGTGTAAACATGCTAGAAAAATGGATATTAATAACACTAACTATAGATACATTTGGGTGAGTCAAAATATTTATACTAATAAATTAACATTTTCTTTTTCTTGTTTTGTGTTTTACTAACTCTAACCTTGTGAAGTAATCACATATCATCAATGTACTTGTATATTTATATTCTGTATCCATCACCCTTTCCAATGATATATTACACATACACTATTTATCAATATTAATATGTCAAGTGATACAATGAAAAACACATGTAGTGAAATTTTTCTACATCTGAAAATTAATTTGGTCTATACCTAAAAATAATCAAGTCCTGAAAGAGTTAATCCTATACTCTTAAAAACATCCGGCATGCAGTCAAGCATGTATGGATTAAGTATAATTTTAGGCCTAGCATAAATAGGGCCTATGTGCAGATGTGAAGAATAAAATAAATTCTTCCTGATGTTTTTCAAAATGTAAAAAAGGAAGTGACGTAGATAATTTTTAAACACTAATTACTCTGCTGCTCCTTGTAGTTTACACAAACAATACACAACAGCAGACATTTTAAAAATATAAGATGTACAAAAGAAAAATAAGGAACTGAACATATTGAATTTAAGACTAGACAAAAGTGTAGGCTATAGGACAGGATATGAAGCTTAGGCTTATCTATAATCTCAGGTAATTCAGATGCAGTGATAGTAAAAGTTAGATAAGGTTTCTGCTTGCATTCAAGCTTGAAGATTGTCATGTAATGTGATATTTACCACATTTGCAAAACTAATCATAAAGTGTAGGTGTTATATGCGTCAGATGTGTTCTAGATCTCCACTGATATGCCAGAAATTATTACTGACTCATGCAATGGATGTAAACATTTTCCTTTATAAAACTCATTACTTTTCTTTTACTTTTATCTGGTGTTATTTGTGTCATATGCTATTCAGAATGTAGCCACTGACCCAGCATTTTCTGGTTGTAGTGATTTTCTATGCAATATAAATATGTTTAGTAGTTTGCCATTGCTTTGTTAACAGTCCAGATGCACAATTGCCTGTGGCATGATTAGAATCCGGTACCATGGCTGTCACAGACGTGCACTGTACCATGCCACCATAGAACTACTTGTGTACATTAGCAAAACAACTTTGACTGAACATTGAAGATAGTCAAACATGTTGAATTGCTTTGATAGATTGTAATTGTAGAGGTCTGTAATTGTAAACTTTTTTTAATGTTATCTCTTCTTTTTTCATTTACAGCTTTTTTAAAACATCTCATTTCACATGTGGCAAGCTTATTCTTAAAAATCATATTTCACATATAATAAACTTCTTTTTGGCGACACAACACATTTCCATTCTGTGGATTACATCATGCTTGAAATCTAGTACAACAATGATCCTGCTAAAAGAGAGATCCAGCGGGAGCTTGAGAATGAACGCTTAAGAATAGAATATGCTTATTTTTATGTTGTTGTTGCAGCTCAATCTCTATAAGTGTTGTCGTACCCTGCTGTAAAGCATTATAAGTAACTATATAAAAATTTGCAAATAAGTAAATATTTATAAAAATTGGTAGCATATCCTATTCAGAACGTAGCTATCAGCTCAGCTATTTTTTGCTGTAGTGATTTTCTAGACAATATAAATAAAATCAGTATTTTGTCATTGCTTTCTGAACGGTGTTTTTTTCAGTTTATAGAAATTTAGGTTTTAGCAGCTTATTGGAAGAAGGGGTCTGCTTAACTGGCTGTTTTAGTGACTTCTAGGGATAAGGAGTCAATTAGTATCTACGTACAACACCAGTAGCATAATGTTGATATAGAGATATATTCTTCTTATTTTTCTGCGTTCGTTCTCAATCTCCTGCAGATTAGCAGGATGTAGTCCAGAGAGCGGAATGCGTTGTGTCATGGTTTACAGCATTGCTGCGATATATGCGCCTTTCAGCGCCTGACACATCCGACTTCAGCATGGCTTTGGGTCACTGACCCTATATGGGATGGGACAGCCAACTCCATCCCATAGCCTCCTTAGTCATCTTTTACGACATGCACAGAAGGTAAATAGTGTTGCTATTCTTTGCTCCATTTTCGGGCTCTGGCAACACACGGGTGATAGAGATAGATAATATTTATTATCTGGCTTTTCGTTTCCATGTGAATGGCAGGGTTGTTTCAGAATTGTTGCCAGTTAACCCCTTGGCTGCACTGGGTAAAATCAAATCGTAATTGCAATGCTGGGACATTTTAAGGGTTGTTGAATTTCTTCCCCTAACCAATTTACCAAAGGCACTGGAGAAAAAATTGAATTATTTTCAAAATAAATGTCTTAGAAGACTATTGGGAAGAATTCAAGTCAAACATGCAAGTAAGATAAGACACCAAACAGTAAAATCTTTCTACAATAATCAGAAGAAAATGATGGGCCTATATCAGACATGCACTTGGAATGAATGAAAATAGACTGCCACTACAAGCATTAAAATGGGTACCAGATGGCAAAAGAAAAAGAGGAAGACCAAAAGAGACTCTTCGCAGAGCAACCATCAAAAAGACTATGGGTCTCAACAACATACAAGAATTACACACAGTAGCATCACATCACTTGAACTGTAGAGCTCTGGTTTCTGCCCTACGCACCATGTTCGGTGCTGAAGGAACATATAGATAGATAGAACCAATTTACCCACCACATTCTCACGTTCAAGAATTTGAGTGTATTATTGCTGTGTACTCTAATTTATGAATTTACAAGCATATAGCTTCTTTATATTATGGAGGTGATGTAAAAACATTTACCGGGTATATACATTCGTCTCGCAAAATGAAACATTATTTCAAATAATTAATCATAATAATCTGTTTTATTCCGGACGCAAAGTTCTTGCTATCAGTAATATGCTTGTCAGCATATTTATTTGTCTCATCACAAATATGTTGAATAATAGTATCATGCGATGCACATTCAAAAGATTTTAAAACGTTTGCATGATCAATGTTCTGAATTAATAAAACACCATTATTGCAAGAAAATGAAAATGTGGACCTTACCTTATCACATGCCTGACCATGAAATTAAAATACATGCACTGCAAATATCATCCAAATTATACTATATTCTCCAAATCAGTAACTAGTATCACAATGCAAATAAAAACTTTGTAAATCACTTCCTGAATCAGATAATGAATTCTAGAATTATCAGAGAAACTTTCTTCCAAATGTTTATACATTTCAGATTCATTGAGTCTACACTTCGCCATAGTTGTAGGTCAAGGCAACTGGCTACACAAAGAAAGGTCAGCTGTGTCAACACATAGAAATTAGAAATTAGGCTCTGCCGAAGACGGATTTGTCAGGCCATTGGTGCAAATAAAACGGCAACACAACACATTTCCATTTTCTGGACTACATCCTGCTGATATTTGGTAGGACCATTGTCCTGCTTCAAAAGAGATCCAGTGGGAAATTGAGAATGAACGCTGAAGAAGAAGAAGAAATTAGGCTTACAAACGTGTACACATACTGAATCTCAATTCTTAGATGACCTCTAGACAGCTTGAACTAGCCACTCAGAGTATTTGAACACTTTGAGGTGCTTTCAGGGATAAATTATACGTATACATGGCCAATCACTCCTTAAGGAGATGTCCGCAAAATAGAGGTAACTTTTCATCATATCCTAAGGATGCCTCCGCAGCCAAGGAGTTAATAATTGACTTTGTTGGTTTGTTTATAAGTATCAATTTCTCTGTCTAGTATACTATTTGATATGAACAATCTGCTATTTATAAGTTATTTAAAGGCAAAGAGTCTTTAAAATTCAAAAAACATAAATACAGATTTTTTAAATAATCAAAATAAGGATTCAATATGACTTCTCATGCACTTTTTCACAGTTTACCTTTCCATTTTTGTCACTGGAAGATCTCAGATCTTGTTGTAGTGATTTTAGTGTGTCTTGAAGCCTGCAACAATAGATGAGGAGTATGATCACAGTGAACATTCATGGATGAATGCATTACTTATATGCATCACTTAATATTGTATCCCATGTATAAAAGGTATTGATTTGTGTGCGCATGTACATATAGGTGCATTCATGTACATGCACACATATTTCACATAAAAAGGAAGCAAAGAACATGATGGTTTTATAAAAATAATGCATGGTGCAAAAAAATTTAAAAATCAAACTAGACAGAGAAATGAGAATGATAGACACAGGAGTGACCAGGGGAGAGAGAAGAAAATGTTTCCTCTCTGGAGAGATCAGAAGAACCCAAAACCAACAACTGACTGGGACACTGAGATTTTATACTACTATATGGCTGACTGAATGGCAAACAAAGCAATTATCAGAATGCCCCTTTTGCAGTGATTTATCTATCTATCTATGTTCCTTCAGCACCGAACATGGTGCATAGGGCAGAAACCAGAGCTCTCCAGTTTGAGCGATGTAATGCTACTGTGTTTAATTCTTTTTGGTTGTTTAGACCCAAAGTCATACCCTCTTTGATGGTTGTTCTGTTAAGATTCTCTCTGAGTTTTCCTCTTGTTCCATCTGGTACCCATTTTAAAGTGTTTAGTGTTGAGTCTGTGTCTGTAATGCCAGTTTTTTTATGACAACAGCTTGTTAGGCCATTGTTCACCCCTGACTTCCAATCTGTCTTTTTTTTTTGCAGTGATGCTAGTTCTTTATGAAGAATCAAGAAAAAATAGATAATAACTAGTTCTCAAAAGTTTTGGTAAAAACAGACAAGAACTGGTGTGTACATGAAAGTGTAGATCATAAAAAATAATGGATGTCACATAATACTCAATTTAGTGTATTCATATTTAACAAATTTAAGTTTTATTTGCAGCACCCTCAGAATAAAGGTAATAACCATCTCACAGTTAATCTTTTACTGGAAAATTGATAATATGTGGACAAATTATCAATGCCCATCAGTCATATGGATAATATCTTATTCCGTCATTTCTCTATTTGTCTGGTTTCACAGATATTTGGTTGTGTTTTGTATATTTTCTGTTGGTGTTGTTTCATCTCTGACCTTCTAGTTTTAGCCCTTACAGGTTATCTCCACATTTAGCTGTGCCATGTAATGTCAATAGTGCCATTATTGGTCATCATTTTTTGTTGTGTATGTAGTCTTGATAAAGGACTTTTCTGTCTGTTTTACAGGAAAGCTCTGTATAAAATACAGGAAAGGTCTGTTACAAAACAGGAAAGTTCTGTGCACAAGACATGAAAGCTGTGTACAAAACAGGAAAGTTTTGTGCACAAGACATGAAAGCTGTGTACAAAACAGGAAAGTTCTGTGCACAAGACAGGAAAGTTGTGTACAAAACAGGAAAGTTCTGTGCACAAGACAGTAAAGCTGTGTACAAAACAGGAAAGTTCTGTGCACAAGACATGAAAGCTGTGTACAAAACAGGAAAGTTCTGTGCACAAGACAGGAAAGCTCTGTGTACAGGACAAGAATGCTCTATTTACAAGACAGGAAATTTCTGCATACAAGACCACCTTAGGAAACTGCTCACCTTTATCCAAAACGAAAATGTGAAAAACTCAAAATGTGACAAAATCAAAATATGATAAGACCAAAATGTGACAAAACTAAAATGTGACAAAACCAAAATGTGGCGCAACCATAGGAATCCAGGAATATTTCAACATCTATAATAATTTAAAGTGCACCAATTAAAAATATTCTTTATATCATCATCAGGTGAGATATACTGGAAAGAATATAGCAGTTATCATATCTTTTTAAAACATACCAATCTTGAACCAATCATCCTGCTTCTGTGAATATCACATTTAGGCTGTCTTTGATATTCTGTGTTCATTTTGTTCATGGCCTACCTCTTTGTTGTTGCACTGGCATCATCTCCTTGGTAATTATGGTCTTTTCTGAACTGTCATGTCATTTGATGTTGCCAAAATATATTGTAATTTTCTCCCAAAAATCTTGTTTTTTAGTCAGTTTTTCTTTTCTTTTCAATTCTCTCAAAATATCCCAATTAGTGATCTCTTCAGTCCACAGTATTCTAAAGATTCTTCTGTAACATTGTGTTACATATATATATATCAAGTAACATATTCTTTCCAGAACGTTGTGGATACTCTGAATGCCTCTCTGCTCCAGGCAAGCAGGCCTGCATTGGCCAGAGACATGTGCATATATTCTTCGATGTAGCTGGTCCATCATCTTTTTTATCTTCCTCTTCTTCTCTTGCCTAGCACTCTGCCCTCTAGAATCAGCCTTTCGATGTGTTAATTATGCTGCAATTTTATTTCTCACTTTATTGGTGATTGCCTGAGATTCTTATCCACACACTGCAACTGGGAATATGCAGGCTCTAAGGAAAGTTAGTTGTTTTTTTTGTTGCAGCCCAGCCATATATGAAAAATATATTACATCAGACAAACATGTATAAGCTGATACCTTTTATATCTTTCCTCAATCTTGGCTCTTTCTTTCTGTGCATCCTAAAAATATATGACAACTGCATATTAGAAATGGTAAATAATTATAATTAAAAAATGAGTTGCCAGGTAAATAGTAGATTTATTTAGAACAAATACAAAACTAAACAAATCGACATTTTAACCAAAGATATGTTGAAAAAGATATGGGAAAAGTATTGATTCATCGTAAAACTATTAATTTATCACATTTTATATTTTAAAATTATAATAATTATTTACCATATAGTACATAGTTTTACCTTTCTCATTAAATCACATTATTATAGATATGTTTTTATGTATGTATAGCCTTTTTTTTATCTTGCAGATTGTTATTACAGGAAAATGTAATTAGTTGAACAGTATCTCTCATGAATGAACCTTCTATGTGATTAGGTTGAAGGTTACAGGACATTTGTATATTTGTATTTTATTTTGTCCTCCATGTATTTTTATCATATTTTTTCATAAATGACAATGTGTAGAGTTTGTTTCTAGGCAGAGTGTTCATCGACTAGTGCTTCTTAATTTATGACGTAGCAGCACTATATTTTTGTAAATATGCAGTCACAATTTTTATTTTTCTCCTTTATTAAAAAAGGTATTTTCCCATCATTCTGCATAGTTTATAGAATTCAATAATTGATAGAACAAACAGCACACTTTGCTGACACTTTGCTGACTCATGGGTTTCTACCAGCTGACAGTAAAGCTATGCAAAGTCTATTATCGTTCCTGTGACTTGCTCTTTTTCATCTTTCACCCTCTTGTTTTGCGTATAACATAATCGCTGAAAATATGAAGAACACAGATTTACTTGCCCCTTGTCATTTTATCTTCTGCAAAAAATGTAGGCAGTTTACTAAACATGAACCCAGAAAGTAATCAGCAAAAAAAATGACTCATATCCTAAAAATCTGATGGTATGATTAATTACTGGAATACTAGCCCAAAGAAGTAAGGCACAGTGCTAAAGATGCTATACTGGCAAAAAAAAACCCATTAAATGTGAAAAATCAATGCCTTACAAGGCTCAAGAGTGTTCCTTATTCAGAATTAGTGTACCAGATAAACAAGCTCAGTGTCTGAGGAATATATCAAGGTTGAAGTCATCAATTTTGTATGACATTAATATACAGATATTGCAAACAGGTTGAAGAAAATCACGTGAATATAGTCCAACTATAGAATAGTGATTAGTATTGAGTGTTCAAAAATATAAATAACACAGCTTTAATTCGAACTATCAGTACAATGTGCTTACAGATTATTTATTCTCTTTCTAAGATGTTTTATTTTGCTGGTTCATCCTTATACAAAATCCAAATATAATTTTTTAGTATTTGTTGTTATTGGTTTACTCTTTAAATCAATATTAAGTATAGATTTCTAAACTAGAACCTGACTTTGAAAATGTGTGTACACTGGTTTCTGTAGTGCAAAGCATTGTTATACTTAGTGGTGTAAATACATGTAAAATGGCATGTGTACTTTTAATATATATAGGGCCTATACATGATTGTTTTGTTTTCTGTTAATTCTACCACTAGTAACAATTCAATCATTTGTCGCTTTTTATTCAATTCTGTGTTACAATTATTAGTTTTGCTGAGTGCCTAAACTTATTTAATGTATTTTTATATTCTTTCTATTGACAATGTTGTGAGTGCTAGTTTTATTTAGCACTTCAATTTATTAAATGCAGATCTAGTAGTCATAACCTTCGATAACAGTTACCATGTTGTTCCGGAAGGCCGATGTTGTGCTTAAACTAGTTACGGGCATGGCGTGGGTGGGCAGAATAACAAAGAAACCAGTCGCAAGGGCCAGAGTTGTGCCCTGATGTCGACGTCTGTTTCAGCGGCATTAGACTCGAAACACCATAGAGTCGGATGACTGCTAGAACAGATGGCAGAGCACTTATGAGAATGCCCCACATGCTGTGAGGCCAGTTTCTAATCAAGAATCAAGAAATGCAGATCTTCACATTAATAAAATAGGTGTTTATTTAATAATTTGCACTGTACATATCACATGACAATGTATAATTTTAATTCTACCCAAAATAAAACCAAATCCAAAACTACAGACACATATTATGTCATGTGCACTTCACTAACCAAATATTCTATGGAAACTCGTGTAGACACATTTCCAAAGTACAGTGTTATTTTAAGACCACATACCAGAAAACCTTACATATTGACAGGTATGTACAGGTACTCTTCTTCTACCCTGGAGCGCAAAGGTAATTCAGAGAGAACATCCCATACATAATCTGATCAGTTTTCTGTCTTCTGTTCTAGTCTATTACAAGAACTAGTCTTTGTTCTTCAGGGATTGTCAATGTTATCTTTTCACATCATTCTGTGTCTACCTAGAGGTCTGGATCTATTAGGCTTTTATGTCTGATGTGCAAGGATCAATATCCATTTAAACTGTATCAAACCCCAGTAACTATCCATTTGTAGATATTGCTCTCATCCAAATGAAACAGTGGAACACCTCCTTATTGTCTGACCTTACCTTTCAACTGCCAGGAAAAATTTTTTGCAGACACCCTTAACAGTCATTAATGCAATATATGGATCCCTGAGTCACCTTCAGAGACATACTTTTTCAAGAATGGTATTGTACTGCCAAGAATAGAATTACTCAACAGCTTTTGGATATCAACAGTAATGACAACATGTCTGATGTGAAAATCTTATTCTTACATTCTATAGTTAGTCATCAATAGTATAGGCTATCTATGGACAAAGATACACGTAGAGCAAAAATCTGCAGCTGGTTTATTTCAAATCTATAGATTTTACCGATACCATTTGTGACTACGTTAGATGCTAATATTTCAATCTGTCATACAATGAAGTTTGATAGGTCAAGGACAAGTCAATTTTCAACGATGCGGAAAAATATTTTGTCACTAATTTTGATCGATTTTTTTTCATTTATAAAACACTCTGCCTGTTATTATCATTACATCATGATGTTTCAAATGCTTAGACTGAAATGTATGTTGTGTTGTTAAGTTCTTAAGCACATTATCTTGTCATGCTACTTTATTTTTTCATCAGAATTTATGATAGTCTCTAACAATGTGATTTGGGGTAAGAAGCCGCACGCTATTGGGGCACAGAACCATATTCAAAATGTATGAAGAAAATGCTGATGTCATGAGGAAGTTCAGAATATTGAAAATAGAATTAATATTATTCCATTTAATAACATAATTTCCAAATTATTATGGAAAGATTAATAGCCGAAGGCAGAGTTAACGACAACAGGGGAAGAGGGTGCCAAAGATGATGATGGTGCAGTGATATATCAGATTGTTTAACATGTCTCTGGCTGCAGCAGGTAAACTTGCCCAGAATCATGTAGTGTTCAGAGAATGCAATATTACTTACCACAATGTCCTCCATTTCCTCAATAATATTATGTTTCTCTCTCACAAACATTTTTCTTTGTTCCTCTTCCTTTAGTTTTCTCAACTGCAGTTCGTCTGTTAAGTCTAGTACATGTTCCTGGAAAAGCAGAAAAGTTGGCATAATTTAAACACAGTGAAACAATAACAGCATCAAATGAAGTTGTTTAATAGTTATATTAAACACAGTGAAACAATAACATCAAATGAAGTTGTTTAATAGCTACATACAACACAGTGAAACAATAACATCACATGAAGTTGTTTAATAGCTACATACAACACAGTGAAACAATAACAGCATCAAATGAAGTTGTTTAATAGTTATATTAAACACAGTGAAACAATAACAGCATCAAATGAAGTTGTTTAATAGTTATATTAAACACAGTGAAACAATAACATCACATGAAGTTGTTTAATAGCTACATACAACACAGTGAAACAATAACATCACATGAAGTTGTTTAATAGCTACATACAACACAGTGAAACAATAACAGCATCAAATGAAGTTGTTTAATAGTTATATTAAACACAGTTAAACAATAACAGCATCAAATGAAGTTGTTTAATAGCTACATACAACACAGTGAAACAATAACATCAAATGAAGTTGTTTAATAGCTACATACAACACAGTGAAACAATAACAACATCAAATGGAGTTGTTTAATAGCTACATACAACACAGTGAAACAATAACAACATCAAATGGAGTTGTTTAATAGCTACATACAACACAGTGAAACAATAACAACATCAAATGAAGTTGTTTAATAGCTATATTAAACACAGTGAAACAATAACAACATCAAATGGAGTTGTTTAATAGCTATATTAAACACAGTGAAACAATAACATCAAATGAAGTTGTTTAATAGCTACATACAACACAGTGAAACAATAACATCAAATGAAGTTGTTTAATAGCTACATACAACACAGTGAAACAATAACATCAAATGAAGTTGTTTAATAGCTACATACAACACAGTGAAACAATAACATCAAATGAAGTTGTTTAATAGCTACATACAACACAGTGAAACAATAACAACATCAAATGAAGTTGTTTAATCGCTATATTAAACACAGTGAAACAATAACATCATCAAATGAAGTTGTTTAATCGCTATATTAAACACAGTGAAACAATAACATCAAATGAAGTTGTTTAATAGCTACATACAACACAGTGAAACAATAACAACATCAAATGAAGTTGTTTAATAGCTATATTAAACACAGTGAAACAATAACATCAAATGAAGTTGTTTAATAGCTATATTAAACACAGTGAAACAATAACATCAAATGAAGTTGTTTAATAGCTATATTAAACACAGTGAAACAATAACATCAAATGAAGTTGTTTAATAGCTATATTAAACACAGTGAAACAATAACATCAAATGAAGTTGTTTAATAGCTACATACAACACAGTGAAACAATAACATCAAATGAAGTTGTTTAATAGCTACATACAACACAGTGAAACAATAACAACATCAAATGAAGTTGTTTAATCGCTATATTAAACACAGTGAAACAATAACATCAAATGAAGTTGTTTAATAGCTATATTAAACACAGTGAAACAATAATAACATCAAATGAAGTTGTTTAATCGCTATATTAAACATAGTGAAACAGTAACAACATCAAATGAAGTTGTTTAATAGCTATATTAAACACATGAAACAATAATTCTCCTTCTATTCAGAGCAGGGAATTTTCACTCTTAGGCAACTCATTCATATAGAATCTATAGGATTTGGATCTCCGGTGCTATTGTTGCGATCTCCCGGTTCATATGAACTTGACCAGTTCCACACCAATGTCCATAAATTACGTCAACAATTCTTTACACACTTGTCAAAACTATCAAGAATTCAGGGTTCCCCCCTCCTGCTTAATAATGTTCAGCCCCCACTCCCCTTCAATTTTTTACTGAAAAATTAAAAAGTAAAAAAGAACTGATGAATTTTTTCAGATTTTTAGAATTTTTTTAATTAAAGAAATTTAAGTGATATTTTTTTGTAAATCAATATTATTGAAATCAACGTTATTGTCATTTCCATCCCCTCTTGTCAACAACTGTCACATTTTTTAGATCCCCATTCCCCCTTAGTTGTTAACATTGGTTAGTTGGTTAAGTAAAATGTACCTCTTATGATGAGATATGCGCCTTTCAACCTCAGTGGTTAGTCCAATTTGGTTATATCAGAGCTTTACAACATAACAAGTAGTACAGGTCATGGTTCTGGTAATCCAGTCACCACGACCTACAGAATAAGTGTTGACATAATTTATGACCTAGTTGTTGATATAACTTATCATTTTCTTTGCCCCTGCACTCTGGATTCTTTTATAATAATTGTGTAATTTTATATAAAATGACTGACTCACATGTTTGTATCTGGCTTATTATATTTATAAATTTATTTGATTTCCAACCTAACGTGCTCATAATATCTTCTGTGAAAATAATTAATATGTCTTATTTAATTATTAATTAATAAATAAAACATTTAGAAGTTAATTACCTTCTTGATCCAATCCTTAGTAGATCTATTAATTTTTCTTTGTGACACAAGGTGATGTATTTTCAAAGCACACTGTCCAGACATAATGTTAGTGATGTCATTTCATAACGAAACTAACATGTTCATATCTTCTTTAAAAATAAACACAATTCCCAACAATTCCTCATTATTAGAAAAACAATTCCTAAGACACTCACTATAAATGGCTTTCATGTCAACCTGATGTACATTGATTCACAACTTTTAAATTTTCTTCAGTGTAGAACTAAACCTACAGTGTAGAACTAAAATGGCTGTAGAAAAAATGGAGAGTTAGCAGAAGACGACATGTAATGACTATAACATGCAGATAAACACAGCCAAAAACTGATGTAATGTCAATCGCAAACACAGAAAGAAAAACAATTATTCACATTGATGACCAACAACTTTAACAGGTGAAAGAATTCACTTATCTTGGAAACATCATATCATCAAATGGGAAAAACACCAAAGAAATCCAACATAGATGCAACATTGCATACCAGTTCTTAGGGCAGATGTCTCCTATTATCAATAACAAATATGTGAACATGAACACCAAAACTGCACTATATAAAACAATCATCATACCATCACTATTCTACCAATGTCAAACATGGACACTAACAACAGAATCCAAAAGAAAACATATACTAGCAGGCAACAGCAATAATCCCATAACCTTGCAGGGACGTAGGTGTGCCACTCTGGGAACATCAACACAAAACTTTAGCCATGCCTCTCTGTGTTCTCAGTTCCTTGTTTAAGTATGGAGAATCTTAATCCTGTCCAGTCTTTAATATTATCAATCCATACTTTCCTGTGATTCCCTCTTCTTCTTCCACCCTCAACTTTTCCCTGTAGGATATCTTTGGAAGGGGAATCGTGCCTCATCATGAGATCAAACCACACAAGTTTGAGATGCATAACCACTGCCTTGAAATGTTCTTATTGGCCTGCAAGAGTATTTATTTTGCTTCTCATGTATACGTTGCTTTTATGTTCTGTATAATTGATGCGCAATAGTAACAAAATGGCATACATTACATTTAAATAATACTTACCTCAAGCTTTTCCACTATATTCTGACTCTGAATTTCCTTCAGAGCAATATCTGATGAAAAGAATTATTCAATGTTAGCAAACCACAGTAAGTATACAAGAATAATAGCAGCTTATTTCTTCACATACAACTAGATCAGGTACAGTACAAGTAAATGTCACCACCCAGTCGAGCTATTTCCCTTATATATGTTTCTAAATTTCATGTTAATCATTTAATAATTTGAATATTAATTTATTTTCGGGTTTGGGTTAGGATAGTTGTTTTTTACCTAACTAACCCTAACCCCAATGCTAAATAAATAAATATTTCAATTATTAATCGATGAACATAAAATGTACAATATAGACAAGGGAAATAATTATACTTGTGGTGGTGTCTACTTGTACTGTACCCTATACTAATATCTCTTTATATCATTAAATTAACTATACTTTCATCTATTCTTTTAATTGGACTATAATAAGTAAAATCCTTATGGAAAAGTGCTATACAATTCAAAGAATGCACTTCATTCACTGATGAATTTCTATAAGTTTCACCTTTTACTGATAACAATACAAATATGATGTTGCTCCTCTTTGATACATGAGAATAGCAGAACGACCACCTTTAAATTGCCATCATGTTATGACATCATGTTTTTCATCAGCATGTAATGGTACGTGCTGAACATTCTTGTTATCCCTGACAACATTATTGACAGGTTGCAAGACAATGCCGTAGCTATTCTAAATTATATCACACTTTTATGGTTTTAATTTAATGCACTGTTATAATTTTTTTGTATATATGACACATGATATATGCATTCAGACCTTGCTTCTCCTGTACCAACTCATCAAGTTCATCATCTCTACGAATAAGTTCTGCTATCAAGAATTGACGATCAGCATCAGAGGAAGATAATGCTATTCTAAATTCTTGTCGGAGTTGTCGCTCATGAACAAGCCTCTCTCTGAATTCTGCTTTCAGCCATTTGATTTTGTTCTAGAAAACACAAAATATGTACATTTCAGTAGTGTACTGATTTATTAAAAAATATTATATTTTGCATGTACAAAATGAAAATAGCAATAATTTAATCTTTCTCTTCTTTGTTCTATCTAATACTCATTTGGATTTCTCTTTGTAAATTTTGTGCATAAGCACAGAGTTCTGCTAGCGTAGAGCAGAGATGCAATATTTAGACCAATGTAGGAGTCAACTAGTAAGGATTTTCCGTATTGATATGGATTTGGCCCCCCCTCCCCAAAAGTAATTTGGTGTTAAATTTTGGTAATTTTACTAATATATCCTATCAAGTGTACCACTCATAGTTTCTCTATATGTAATTCATAGCTTCAAGCGATAATCCCCAGGAATTTCAGAAAAAATCCACATTGCAAACAAGATGCCATGAGCTGGATATAAACCATGAAGGTATTACATTAAGCAGAAAAAAACACACAATTAACAAAGTAATATTAGTTTACCTTTATTTCAGTCAGTAGATGTGTTGGAAGGGCTGAACCAATAACTGCTAGGTTTTTTAGTCCATTTATTGGCTGGAAATAAAAAGTTAATGTAAAATTAGACTTAGGCCTATGCATCTTCCTTTCTAAGTTCTGAACTAAATATAGACCTAGTATTTGTTAACTAACTGCGATAATTTTCAATTGCATAAATAACAATTTCTGCTATAAATTATTGCATGATTGACAAATTTGAGTTGTATCATAAAACAGTGGCCAAGAGAATAACATCATTTGAATTAAAGTGTTATAGAAGAGTTTTGAGAATACCATGGACAGAGAAGAAAACAAACCAGGAGGTGTTACGAACAATGAACGTCCAGGAAGACTGGCTTCTGAACACAATATTAAAGAAAAAGCTAGCTTTTTTCTGTCATATTAAGAGACATGACAGCATGGAGAGAGTGTTAATGGAGGGGATGATAGAAGGCAACAGGGGCAAAGGCCGACCAAGACGCCGTTGGACAAAAGACATTCAAGAATGCCTGCGGATGTAACTTTTTATTTAGAAAGCTTACATATTTAATATAAAATTTACAAATTTTATATCATTTAGATTTATTTCTGTCAAATATGTCAGATGTGTCCGGATCTGTGGTGGTGTGGTAAAGGGCACGTCTGTGACGAACAAGGTACCAGGTTCAAATTACGCCACAGGTAATTGTGCATCCAGACCATTCAGAAGGCAATGGGAAACTACTGAATGTATTTATATTGCCTAGAAAATGACTACAGCCAACAAATGCGGGGTTAATGGCTACATCCTAAATAAGATATGCTATGAATGTTACACATGATTTACCTGGCAGCGACTGGTAGCACCTATAGAAGCAGCTTCCACAAGAGTATCAATTTCTATAGCAATTTCTTGAATTAAGGTCTGTGTATGAATGGGAAAATGTAATTTATAAAAGTGCTTCAAGCATGTTTCAAATAATACTTACATCAAATATTAATGCACTAATGCAGAGATCTTAACATAGAAGAAGACTTGCTCCTCAAAACTATCAAAAAATGCAAACTTACATATTTCGGACATATAAAAAGACACAATGGTTTGGAAAGATTAATCATGGACGGAAAAGTTCAAGGAAAGAAAAAGATGCAGACCAAGACTACAATGGACACACGATATCAAAGACCTTCTGAACATGACACTGGAAGAAGCTGGGCAGCTCACATAGAACCATGAGGCTTACAGTGGCAGAGGACAAAGTTCTGCAAAGGACACGTCACATAGATGACAGGGTCAAATAATATACCATGATAAGTATCTGACTAAGTTCTTAGCATAAATTAATAGAAAGAGTGGACAAGAAACATAAATAATTGATACTGGTTATGAAGTATAGTACACACATAAGTGCTCAATCTTATAGAGCCAATATTGTAGAGTATGCATGCTGATAGTTATTGTGCCTAACTAGTTACACACTTGCCAAGCATTGTCCTGGAGGTGTCCTACTTGTGCTTCACTAATTATGAATATTAACAACCATGTCCTACATGTGTCCACACTTGCAGTGTCTACATCCAGCAAATTTCCATTATTCATCATTATATGTTTGTTTTAATCCCCAACAACTTTGAGCAAAGAAGCTCTTATACAATGGTTGCATTTTATTGGGGATGGGGCGGGGGGGGGGGTGGTCTCCCCCAGAATGTATCTCATACCCAGAATACTCCTACTCTCAGCCGTGTTCAATTCTTTGAAGTGTAGCCTCCTACTCTCAGCAGTATTCAATTCTTTGAAGTGTAGCCTCCTACTCTCAGCAGTGTTCAATTCTTTGAAGTGTAGCCTCCTACTCTCAGCAGTGTTCAATTCTTTGAAGTGTAGCCTCCTACTCTCAGCAGTGTTCAATTCTTTGAAGTGTAGCCTCCTACTCTCAGCAGTGTTCAATTCTTTGAAGTGTAGCCTCCTACTCTCAGCAGTGTTCAATTCTTTGAAGTGTAGCCTCCTACTCTCAGCAGTGTTCAATTCTTTGAAGTGTATACTCCTACTCTCAGCAGTGTTCAATTCTTTGAAGTGTAGCCTCCTACTCTCAGCAGTGTTCAATTCTTTGAAGTGTAGCCTCCTACTCTCAGCAGTGTTCAATTCTTTGAAGTGTAGCCTCCTACTCTCAGCAGTGTTCAATTCTTTGAAGTGTAGCCTCCTACTCTCAGCAGTGTTTAATTCAGCTGTTGTTCTGCTTCATATAAGGTGTTCTGTTTATCTGGCCTTGGAGGGAGAAGCAAATTTCTGACATCATCAGCGTTGAACATTTTAAAAAATGGTGGTCAACAGTTTCCTAAGGATGAGCACATAGTCAGCATACTGGAGTGTTGTTGCTATATTCTGCTCAATTGTTAAGCTGTGCATGTTGTGTTCAAAGTGAGAAGATAGTAATCTGGTATTTCCTTTCCAGAAGGTTGATGTTGTCTTTGAGATTTTGGCTGGTCATATGTTTGTAGATTTCTCTACAAACTTCTCCAGTGTTTTCCATGGCCGATCAGTTTAGCCAAGACTCTTTGTTCACATATTTTAATGTCTTTTTAATTGTGTGCATGGTCGCTGGTGTTTATGGCTGTTCTTGTCTGGTCCCCTTCTTTGTTAGTCTGTCTGCCTTGAAATTTTCAGGTGAAGGACTAGGAATCCATTGCATAACAATATTGACTTAATGAGACGTAAGCAGCTGGTTGGAATGAAGATGTATCAGAACTAGTTCAGGATCTGAACAATTCTAGAGCTTAAGGAGTGGTCATTGAGTCTGTAAAGATCACAATGTTTTGGATTTTTGATGGAAAGGCATCAAATATGGTCTTCAAGGCACAAGGTACAAGGCAACTTTTAATGCTGTTATTTCAACTTCATAGAAGATATCTCTCCACTGATATAAAAATGTATTCTGTCATTCTGTAATTCTGTATATAGTCCAGACATTCACACTATGAAAATTTAGAGTAAGGATATCTAATACATAATCAATCACAGATTGTATGCAGCTAGAACCTGAAAGGGGAGAAAAGAAAAGTTTACTGTGATCTGCCATGCAAGTCATAAGAGGTGACTAAGGAAGTTTGTGGTTGGATTTGATGTCCCATCCAAAGAAGGCTCAAAATGATGCTGGATGTGTTGAGTCAAAAGGTGCAGTTATTGCAGTTAAGCTGTAAACCATGAGACAATGCATTCCACTCTCTGGATTACATCCTGCTAATCTAAACGGCCACAATAGCACAATTGTGGCCTGGAAGGTATCATGTCATAAGAGAAATAAGTGTTTACCAACATTGTTAGATGGGTATTGCCAGGAAAGAAGACATGGCAGAATGTAGCCATCCTTGTGCAGGATGCTTTTGAGAGGTTTGATTAGCACATGGAGACATGTACAGGCACAATAGATCACAATAGACACAATGATGGATCAACTATTAAATCTTACAGTAAATCCTTTTGTCGTGCAGTGGGTTGGTGCAGCCCTGTTGCACAGGCAAGTAGTTCTTAAGTGTGATAACTGGGTATCAACACCAATGGTTATCAGCCTGGGTCTGCCACAGGGAGTGCCTCTATCACCTGTGCTTTTCAATGTTTACACAGTAAACATCACTAGCAATAAAATCACAGATGCTGGCAGAATGATGTCATACGAGGATGACATCCTGGTGTATAGGTAGTATAGAAGTCGAGAAATGTGCGTCGTGGAACTACAGAGGGAACTGGATAGACTGACGCATTGATGTAGAGATACAAGAGCAATGGTAAATCCTTCTAAGGCATTCGTAACTTGGTTTTCCTTGAACAATCACATGGTAAAGACATTCATGCCATTATTTCATTGGCCTGGAACAGGTTACAAAGCACCAGCACAATGAGATACCTGGGTGTGGTTTTTGATACAAGTCTGAGTTTCAAAGAACATGTTGACCATGTTATCATAAAGGCTTAGCAGCAATGAAGGTTATGGCTACTGCGCAGTGTGAACAGAGGTTGTTACTTCTTTTGTACCAGGGTTTTGTGGTGGAATATGACTGGAAATTCTGACTCTTAGCCAAACAGATCGAAAGACTGGATAGAATCCAGAATGCAGCAATGCATATCATTCTTGGATGCACAAGAGACACATCGACAAGAGCTATGCAGTACCTACTCGACTGTCCAACGGCAGAGCACAGATTACAGTATTACCATACATAGGTGTACCTTCAAATACATGCACACAAGGAACACCCATTGAATTCCGAAATACAGAAAGTTAAAGGTAGCAGACTTAAGAGAGGGAAGTTGAGGATGGGATGTGCTGAGGATATATAAAGCGTGTGCAGATTGCAAGATGTGGCAGCAGGTGCAGAATGGATAGGTTTACACATAGATTTTGAAATTGTGTGAGAGTAGTAATAAAACTTAGCAGGGAATGCAGAGAATGGTGTCCCACGGCTGTGGAGCAAGAGGTGCAGGCTTTGGTCAGTGAGAATGCCAGAGATTATATACACTGATAAATTTGTGGTTAGACATGTTCACAGTGTTTGGGTCTTCACAGCTCAGTGTGCAGGTAAAATAATAAGGGAGGAGAATGGGGCCTTTGCTGTGACTATGAGTAGCAACACCATGGACATTATGGTGGTGACCAGGGCATTTGAGTGGGTAGGCACACAGAAGGCAACACAGGTTTGCATCTAGAGTGACTCTGCATATGATTAGGAAGGTATAAGTGGATCTTGTTCGCGAACAGTGGATTGAGGTCTTGAAAAAGACAAGGGTGAGAGTATTTACATTTATTTACATTTTGTGCCGGGACATGTGGATGTTTGAGGTAATGAAAGAGCAGATCAACTGGCATCATGCACGATTGTGGCACAGGTCAATGGATCAAGCTGATGTTTTGAACTACATAAGAGATATAGCATGCGAGAGTGAGACTAGAGTAGATGATGATTCCTTTTCAATGGCTAGGATTAAAGATCAGGGTTTGAAATGCGATGTTGCTAGAAGTGAGTTTTTTGGAGGGTGCAGAAAATGATGGTCAACCAGCAGAACACAGATAATATCAGCAGAAGTGTAATGATGGATACACTCAGGGAGAGATCAGAGCAACTATGGATATGTCCAGTTTGCAGATGATGATCCAACAACTAACTAACTAATTAACTAACTATCTAATCTAAAGGAATTTAGAATAAATGTAGAAGATGAAAATCACAGAAATAATCAACTAATGAAAGAGGAGTAGAAGCATTCACTTCTAATGATGTCCAGTCACAATTTCTTAAAGTATTGGAGTTCCTTGTTATCAGCACTGTAATGTTTAGAATTGGTGCATGAAACATTAGAACAATTTATGAGACTTCATACAAATTGTACCTTTCACTGAAAGTTAAGAAAGAAATTATTAATACAAATAACACATCAAAAATGTCACCATAAAGAAAACACACAATGACAGTGTCAATATAGAGAAGTTTCACATTGACTATATGAGCACAAACCACACTAACCATGCAAATGTTAACTAAGAATACAATGCTGACACTTACAATCTGTTGTTTCTCCAATTTCTCAAGGTCAATTTGTGCACCACTCAACTGATTTTCCAAGCGTTTTACCCTGAAATAGCAAGTCATTCCAGATTTTTATCTGACTTCAATTACATGGTCCCTACTTTACAGCAAGTAGATGATTGTGTGAATATTTTCTATATAATTTTTGCAAATATTAATGGAAACACACACACAATAATGAGTTAACAAAACAATATGGTAAAAAAATTTGATAAGAGCTATAAAAAAGATTGAAAACTAAAAGGTCTTTATCAAAAAGAAACATGACAAAGAATAAATAATATAAATAATACTGCAAATGGGCTACAGTGCTGAAATTTAATAATGGAAAATATAAACACTGACAAAACACATTCTATTCTCTGGACTTCATCCTGATAATAATCAGAAGTTTATAATAAATGTAGAAGATGAAACATTTCTAACTTTATTTTCCAACTTTGTTTTTCTAAGATGCCCAATTTTTGGTTCATGCAATCTTAGATCTAATTTAAAGCAAAAACATAATTATAACCGATAGCATCTGTAATTTTTGGATCAAAATAGGGAAAGCCTACACACATTTGATGTTTTTTTTGCTATATAATAATGCTGAGTGTGAGCTTCATTCATGATTGTATAGGGTAGCAGGGGGCAAGACAGCGCACTTTTCATATTTTAGCATATTCTGACAACTAGACTTAACTATGAGAAACAAAACTGCCATTAGTGTATAGCTTATCCATCCAACATTAGTGAGAGTATTGAAACATACAACTATGTGTAGACAGTAGAATGAGATTTTTTGAACACATGTAAAAAAACAACATCTTGCCCCTTTTTGGGGGGCAAGATGGTGCAAGAAAAAAGGTGAAATAAATAAAATCGAAATCAATGGAGAAATGATAAAAACTGCAAAATAATTGGAAAATTATAGAACACAAAGACTAGGACTATGAACTGCAAAGATCATACATCTATGACTGATGGATATCATGCATCTATGACTGGTGGATATCATGCATCTATGACTGGTGGAGATCATGCATCTATGACTGGTGGAGATCATTCATCTATGACTGGTGGAGATCATGCATCTATGACTGGTGGAGATCATGCATCTATGACTGGTGGATATCATGCATCTATGACTGGTGGAGATCATGCATCTATGACTGGCGGAGATCATGCATCTATGACTGGTGGAGATCATGCATCTATGACTGGTGGATATCATGCATCTATGACTGGTGGAGATCATGCATCTATGACTGGTGGAGATCATGCATCTATGACTGGTGGAGATCATGCATCTATGACTGGTGGATATCATGCATCTATGACTGGTGGAGATCATGCATCTATGACTGGTGGATATCATGCATCTATGACTGGTGGAGATCATGAATCTATGACTGGTGGAGATCATGCATCTATGACTGGCAGAGATCATGCATCTATGACTGGCGGAGATCATGCATCTATGACTGGTGGAGATCATGCATCTATGACTGGTGGAGATCATGCATCTATGACTGGTGGAGATCATGCATCTATGACTGGTGGAGATCATGCATCTATGACTGGTGGATATCATGCATCTATGACTGGTGGAGATCATGAATCTATGACTGGTGGAGATCATGCATCTATGACTGGTGGAGATCATGCATCTATGACTGGCGGAGATCATGCATCTATGACTGATGGAGATCATGCATCTATGACTGGTGGAGATCATGCATCTATGACTGGTGGAGATCATGCATCTATGACTGGTGGAGATCATGCATCTATGACTGGTGGAGATCATGCATCTATGACTGATGGATATCATGCATCTATGACTGATGGATATCATGCATCTATGACTGGTGGAGATCATGCATCTATGACTGATGGAGATCATGCATCTATGACTGATGGAGATCATGCATCTATGACTGATGGAGATCATGCATCTATGACTGGTGGAGATCATGCATCTATGACTGGTGGAGATCATGCATCTATGACTGGTGGAGATCATGCATCTATGACTGGTGGAGATCATGCATCTATGACTGGTGGAGATCATTCATCTATGACTGGTGGAGATCATGCATCTATGACTGGTGGAGATCATGCATCTATGACTGATGGATATCATGCATCTATGACTGATGGATATCATGCATCTATGAATGATGGATATCATGTATCTATGAATGATGGAGATCATGCATCTATGACTGATGGATATCATGCATCTATGACTGATGGATATCATGCATCTATGACTGATGGATATCATGTATCTATGAATGATGGATATCATGCATCTATGAATGATGGAGATCATGCATCTATGACTGATGGATATCATGCATCTATGACTGGTGGAGATCATGCATCTATGACTGGTGGAGATCATGCATCTATGACTGATGGATATCATGCATCTATGACTGATGGATATCATACATCTATGAATGATGGATATCATGTATCTATGACTGATGGATATCATACATCTATGACTGGCGGAGATCATGCATCTATGACTGATGGATATCATGCATCTATGACTGGTGGAGATCATGCATCTATGACTGATGGATATCATGCATCTATGACTGATGGATATCATGCATCTATGACTGGCGGAGATCATGCATCTATGAATATATATATGTACACTTGTAATTTAGTGATACTGTTATCTTCATGACAAATACTTTGACTGTGTTGCAATCTTAGTAAGGAATTTTGCAATTCTTTTTTCTGTTAGATGTTGACCAGCAACAAGAAGTAACGACAACTAAACTTGTATTAATTTTACCATTATTGACAGAACATGGAAAGTCTGACCAGTGGCCCATCAGTTTAACCACTATGTAAAGTAAACCTCTAGTAAATTAAATGCTTACATAGTAAGACTGTTCTCTTTTATAAGTCACATAACAGTTCATCTATACAATTATGTTTCTACATGCTCTCAGTATGAGGCTTCTTCTCTAAGCATTACACACAACTGAGAGTTGAGGGGTTCTGGGTATTAAAATAAACTCTGAAGAAACCTCCCCACTGCACTAAAGGATACAAGAGAGCTATTGTCTTTAATTCTTGGGTATCGAAACAAACGAATCATTAGTTCACATACAAAAAGTTTATTACTTCTAAATATAAAATAACAAACACTGACAATCTGAGTTACCTGTTTAAATCATCTTCTGCTAGCTGACTCTAGACAGAAATAAACAAAGAAGAACAAATTAACATGCATTAAAACATATGTAGAGCAAAGAGAATATGAGATCACCAAAAGGAAGTACAAAAGACATGTTGTTTTCATGATAAAGATCATTGTTGATCATGCTGCTGCAATTTCTTTAACATGAACAGGATCTTCCTGGTATGGTGGTTAAACTACTTATAATAATAATAATAATAATAATAATAATAATAATAATAATAATAATAATAATAATAATAATAATAATAATAATAATAATAATAATAATAACAATAACAACAATAACAATAATAATAAAACCCATAACCTGTCAGAGTCATAGGGGTACAAAAAATTGAGACATTTGGATAAGAAAGATCTCCCTGTATCTCTATTCTCTACCATCCTGATGAGTTTGGAAACTTCACATCCTGTCCAGTCCTTGATGATATCCAGCCATGTCATCTTTTAGTATGTTCCTCTAGAGGTAGCCAGAAGAAGACAAGCCACTTGCATGATGCCAAAAAAATTATGAGTTCAATCTAGCTTCGTGACATCTTGTTTACAAGTGCATTTTTTCTGAGATACCTGAGAATTATTGCTTGACTACAAAATTATGTGTTATGAGGGGGTACTCTTGGCTGCTGGCATGCCAATCCATTGTGAGGGGCATAGTACATATGGGAAACCCAAGTACAATAAAGTGAATCCTCTATGCTTTTAGAGCATTTAAAAAATTTAATTGGATATTGTCAGGAAGACCTTGCTATTCTACCACTCTCTGTACATAAAACATGCACACAACTTCCATAATGAGATTCTGTGTAGAATAGAAAATAAGTTTCATAATTATTATCTTCAGATTCAAAACATCATTGGGACAATCCTGACAAATTTTAACAATATGGTAACTCTCTAGCCTTTGGGATTCGAGATCAGTGTCTGGGAAGTGTCAAAAAATACATTCTGATAAATTGCATTTAAACAATACAAATATAAATAACCCAAATATCGGAGGATGGCCGACAAAAAGGAAGTGCCGCAGTAACCATACAAATAGAGGTAAAAGTAAATAGGTTACTAGAAAACTATCAATATAAAATAATAAAATATAGAAAATAACAATAAAAAAAAAGAACAAATACAATTGTCAACGTGTCGGTCCAATTGGGACCTTTAAAGACAACAAAAACAGTTAAGAACAAAAAACCATAGCAAATATAAACAAAATGGATTTCTCCCACCAGGAAATCAACATTATGGAAGTTGTGCAGCTGTTTGTTGATTTCCTGGTGGGAGAAATCCATTTTGTTTATATTTGCTATGGTTTTTTGTTCTTAACTGTTTTTGTTGTCTTTAAAGGTCCCAATTGGACCGACACGTTGACAATTGTATTTGTTCTTTTTTTTTATTGTTATTTTCTATATTTTATTATTTTATATTGATAGTTTTCTAGTAACCTATTTACTTTATTTGCATTTACCTCTAAACAATACAAACTTGTCTTGTGTTAATGATACACTAATTTTTAAAACAGATATAATAATATAACACAATATTTACCACAGAATTGGTGGTACGGTAGTCACTGAAAAAAACAAAAATAGGTCTTGATGATGATGATGTTCGTCCGTCGTGATCGACGATGACCAAAAACTCAACCATAATAATAATAACAATAAATAATAAAATAATAAAGTTAATAGTGCGTTTTTAAATGACTAGCAAGTCCAATGCGCGCACAAAATGTTCTTTTACAGAATTGACAACAATAGAAGGTATCTGTGTGAGGTTGAGATGTTTTTTCTTTTCTACGTGTCCGCTTCTGTCTTGCAGTTTCTTGTCTGAATTCTTCTGCCGCTAGTGCTCCCGTTCTAATGCTGTAACGCCAAGCCGTTCTATCCTGAGCGAGGCTCTCCCAAGCGCCTACGTCAATGTTAAGATGTTTCAAGGATGACTTGAGCGTGTCTTTGAAACGCTTTTTCTGTCCACCAGCTTTTCGAAATCCTGCCATGAGTTCTCCATAATATATTTGTTTTGGCAATCGCGAGTTCTCCATACGCACAAGATGGCCTGCCCAGCGTGCCTGCGCCTTCATAAGTATTGTGTGGATGCTTATTGAGGTTGATTTTTCCAAGACCTCGTAGTCTGGTACTTTGTCCCACCAATGGATGTTTAGTAATTTACGTAGGCAGGTAAGATGGAAATGATTTAACTTTCTTGCATGTCTAGCATACACTGTCCACGTTTCGCAGGCGTATAGTAAGGTTGGTATAACAGCAGCATGATATACTTGTAGTTTGGTGGTTGTTCTTATACCTCTTCTGTCCCATACATTTTTGCGTAATCCGCCAAATACAGCACTAGCTTTTGCCAGTCTCTTGTTAATTTCCACATCAATGTTGACATCGCGAGAGAGAGTGCTTCCAAGGTAAGTAAAATTGTCGACTACCTGCAGTTTTTCCTTATTGACGATGATGGAAGTAGCAGTATGTTGGCTATTTGATGTTGCTTGGTGCATGACTTCTGTTTTTTTGGTGTTAATAGTGAGACCAAAGTTGTTGCAGGCCTTTGAGAAGCGGTCTATGGTGCTCTGCATGTTTACGACAGAGTCAGCATACAATGCACAGTCGTCAGCATAAAGTAATTCTCTAACAGTACTAGATTTAGTTTTCCTGTTTGCTTTTAGACGACGTAAATTGAAAAGACCACCATCCGTTCTGTAATTGATCATTATGCCTGCTGTTTCATTACTATGGTGTGTTTCCGTTAACATGGCTGTAAATAACAGGCTGAAAAGAGTAGGGGCCAGCACACATCCCTGCTTTACACCATTTGTGACAGGGAATGCAGGAGATACTCCTCCGTCGCAGATAACACTAGCCATCATACCGTCATGAAATTGTCGTATCACAGTGACAAGTTTTGGGGGGCATCCGAACTTTGTAAGCACCTTCCACAGTCCTTCTCTGTTAACGGTATCGAATGCTTTAGTTAAGTCCACAAATGTTGCTAAGAGTTCACTATGTTGCTCTTGTGACTTTTCCTGAATTTGTCGTGCAGAGAATATCATATCAACTGTACCACGACCTGCACGAAAACCGCACTGACTCTCTGGGAGTAGCTCGTTTAGTAGAGAATTATTTAATCTGTTGAGTATGACACGAGCGAGAATTTTACCAGCTATAGACAAAAGTGATATTCCCCTATGATTATCGCAAGATTGTTTGGTACCTTTGCCTTTATATAGGTGCACTATAGAAGCATCTTTTAGATCTTGAGGCAATGTACCTGAGTTCCAGAAAATACCAAAAATGTCAGTTAGTTTTTTAATCAGCAGTGGTCCGCCATTTTTATAAATTTCAGCAGGTAAGGCATCCAAACCTGGAGCTTTATCATTTGACATTTGTTTAATCGCTATAATAACCTCTTGACTGCTTGGAGGTATATCGAGTTCTTCTCTTATCCTAAGTTGTGGTATTCTGTTTATGACTTCTTCATTTATTACTGATGGTTTGTTTAGGATTTCTTCAAAATGTTCAGCCCAACGATTTAAGATGTCATTTTTATCAGTGAGAAGCTTCGACGAATCGGCATTTAATAGAGGTGGTGATCCCGATGAGTGTGGACCATAGATAGTTCTTAAAGCCTCATAGAATCGCTTATAGTCCTTTCTGTCTGCAAACATTTGAATTTCTTCAGCTTTTCGACTTAGCCATTTATCCTTTGTCTCTCTAAGCTTCTTTTGGCAAGTGTTACGGATCTTGTTATAGGCTACTTTCTTGGACGGTGAAGATGCTGCCCCTTGTAGTTTCTTGAAAGCTTTGTGTTTCTCTTCTAACAAGGATGTTATCTCAAAATTATTATCATCAAACCAGTCTTGGTGTCTATGTACCTTCACTCCCAAATGTTCCTTCGCTTTGGCGTAAATAATTCCTTTAAACGAAGCCCAGCTATCTTCAGATGTGGTATTAAGAAGATCTAAGTCTCCCAAGGCTACGTCGAGATCCTTGGAGAGATTATTTTTTATATCGTGGTTACTCAACCGATCAGTGTTTAGGCGTTTTTCTATCTTTTGTCCCTGTGGACGTCTTTTTCTTGCAATGGTGAAATTTAGTTTGGATACTATAAGCCGGTGATCAGTCCAGCATTCAGCTCCACACATTGCTTTTGTGACACGAACATCCTTGATGTCCCTTTTTCTGGTTATGATATAGTCTATAAGATGCCACTGCTTGGAGCGTGGATGCATCCAAGAGGTCTTTTTGCGCGTTGGCAAACGAAACATAGTGTTGGTGATAGTGAGTTCGTGCACAGAACATAGCTTTAAAAGAAGGGAACCATTGCTGTTACATTTACCGATCCCATGACGTCCAAGAACACCTTGCCATGTCTGGGAGTCTTTGCCAACTCGGGCATTGAAATCACCCAGGATAATGAGTTTATCAGTTCTCGGTGTACCAGATATAGCGGCATCTAACTCTTCATAGAATTTATCCTTTTCCTCATCAGGATTTGTCATTGTCGGCGCATATGCAGAAAGTAATGTGGCAAAGTTATTTTTGCTCACTTTCAATCGCAACGACATCAAGCGATCGCTAATTCCTCGAGGCAGACCTGGAAGTTTCTGCACCAGAGATGATTTTATAGCAAAACCAACACCTGATTCACGCCTCTCTGTGTTTTTACGTCCTATCCAGAAGAATGTATACCCTCCACCTCTCTCTGTCAACTGACCCTCATCTGCAAACCGCGTTTCACTAAGTGCAACAATATCCAGATTATAACGGGCCAATTCTTTAGCAATTAGTGCTGTTCTTCTTTCTGGTCTGTTTACATCTGAGATATCCGTAAGTGTCCGAACATTCCATGAACCAACTAGGATTGATTCACACTTTGTTCTCTTCATATTTAATTAATAAAGATAAATAAATAAATGGGTTGAGAAATGACTAGCGCTGAAGTTGGTTTATAGTGTGGAAGAGTTGCGCTAATCGTCAACCACACTCTCTCTCCTGAGTTTTATCTTGGTCCAGTGGCAAGACAAAGTCGAGACAACTGGGAGAAAATCAGGTGCAGTGGATGGCCAGAGCGTACTATGTGTCTAACTGTGCCCTATGCTGTCCACACAGCTCTGCTGTTAGCGCCTATGTACCCGTTGAGTTACCTGCCAACTTCTTCCGAGTATTTCGCCGCTAACAGACTTTTTAAGCCTAGGTAGACAAAGCCTTTGTTAACAATGCTAGGTTGACTTATTTCTTAGCACTGTGAGTGTCCATAGTAGGTCTTACAGCAGAGGTGTGCAGCTTTTTTTGGTTGATGGGCCAAATTTAGAGTTGTTCGTCAGAAATGAGGAGGGGGTGTGGCCATATATGCGAGCTGGAAGATCTGAAGAGCTATTCATTATGTTTGCACAATGTGCTAGTCTATATATTAGTCAATGTAATATTTCTCGCCATTAATTAAAGAAAGAATGCTTCTGATCAAAGTCATAGCATTCACTTTCATCCTGAATATGTATTCATCTCACAGAAATAAAGAACTGACATAAAAATGTATTTTTTATCAGTGTTTAACATCATTGTTTACAGCTACAAAATACACATAATACAGTAGGAGGTTGTGGTGACTGGATTTCCAGATCTGCTACCTACACTATTTTTTGATGGTTGTAAAGCTCTGATATATAACAAATTGTCTAACTTCCACAGTTGAAAGAAGTGTACTTCACCATAAGAAGTACATTTCCCTTAACCAACAGCTTGACTGCTATGGCTCGAGATTTAATATTATGAGAGCTCAGGAATTAGTGCATATAATAATTTGTATGCTTGGTGGGCCAGTAAAAATGGCTTGATGAGGTCGATTTGATCCACAGGTCATGCTTTTCCCACCCTTACTTTACGCATAAGTAGTTTGAAGTAACAGAACGTTCAACATGTGAAGTGTGAAAATATTGAAAACATACAACAAACTAATCAGTATAACCAATATCTTTTAATCATAAAATAACAGGAGGATAGAAGTATTTTATCTTCATGTTACCTGTGCTTCAAATTCATTTTTCACCAGATCCATCTTTCTCCTCAGAATACAATTCTCTTCTTCAGTCCTATAAAATAATATTCAAAGTAATAAATATTAGTGAATACCGCATTGAATAATTATTGTGATATAATTTCAATGAATATTTGTGTTTATTTCAAATGCATTAAAATTAATAATTTGTTTAAACACCTGCTTCCAATAATATACTATTCTCTAAATAAAGGCAGCAAGAGTTTTATAACATTGAAAATGCTCTCCTTTTTAATTATACCCACTAAAAATTGGCGGCTATAGAATATCTGAGCAAAGATATACTGATGATACAACATTTACTGTCACCCAGCAAAGAAGGTCTCGAATACATCACAAATTCCATTACAAAATATTGCTAAAAATAAAACTTGTGTGACATGACAAGTGACTAATAAGTTTTCAATCAGTAATAGAGAGCAAGAATGACTCAACATATTTTAATATATTAGTTCTCTTATCACAGGCACACAATACGTCTAATTACACAACACGGGTTCACTGGCAGCAGGACACCTCGTACTAGATTAGATTAGTTGACCCAAGCCTAAATCCCTGACTACCTTCTTCACAAAGACTGCTACACAGGGACATGTTTTGGCCTGAAAAGTCCAAGGGAAAAGTGGATGGAAAATCATCACAGTATAGAATCTATACACATCAATCGCCTGGCGACAGATAGGAAGGTTGTTACAGACTAGGAAAGCCCATTACTCTAATTAAAAACATGATAAAAACAGATTTGCTGGGCCTTCCTAGGTGCAAATAATGCAGCTATGCTGTAAACCAGCAGCACAATGTACTTCATGCTCCCTGGCAGAAAATCACACAAACTTTCATGCTGATTACATATCAGAGCGAATGCAGAAGAAGAAACATAATGTTACAGAAGAATCCTCAGAATATGCTGAAAACTGATGTGCTGGGCTGGTAGATGCAAATAATGCAGCTTCTCTATAAACCAACATACTTCACACTCCACAGTGGAAATTACACAAAAGTTTGTGTTGGTTATCAGAAAGTGAGTGCAGAAAAAATCTTTAGAATATCATCTCAAAAAGATCACCAATCCATTCTGAGAGAGCAGAATGTAAAGAAAATTACTAAACAACAGGATTCTCTCCAGAAAATTACAATTATTTTTGCCATATAAAAACCCATGACAGCCTATAAAAAAAATAATGATGGAGGATTTGATGTCTGGTAAATGAGAAAAGGCACTGACAGAAGTGATAAGATTAGTTGAACATCTCATAGCTCTCAATATATTTTTTTCATAAATTCATATTATTTACAATTTATATGCGTATTTGAATAATAACGTCTGAATTTAGCACCAAAATTAACTTTTTTCTTTCTGGTCCATCAATATGTCCAGGTGAAATAAAAACATCCGCATTTTGCAATTACTGAAATGTAACAAATGACCTTTGTTTTGTTTTTTGGGCCGAAATCCGTATCAATACAAGATCCTATGAGATGTGCAAGGAGCATGAAATGCTGTGATCTCTGATACATCATAACCTGAATATGCTATCTGGTAACAAACTCTTTCAAACAAAATGCAATAATATATAAGCTATAGCAATATTAATATAACCATGGACAGATATAGATCAAATAAGTAGCAGTCTTGTGAGGATACTGCAGAATAAAGCTTATCATGTAGATCAAGCTGAAATAGTTTTGTTTCTTTGAAGGAAGAGATATACTAAGAAGAAACATGTTGTTAACTCATTCAATCCCTTAGTGACCGAAATCATTGGCTATATATACATTACAGTAGCGGCCGTTCTCGTCAGATTGACACACGGTCATTGCAATTGATGGCTGTTACCGGTTCCATGCGAATATACATGCTAAATTTAGCGCTGACATGATTACCAGTAATGGTGGCATTCAGTGTTGTTTTCCGAACATTTCTAATAGCTGTCATTTTCGAACTGCACAAGGTTTATTATGACCTTCACTTCAATTTTCGTCAAAACGTGGTAAAAATGGACCTACTTATGACTCAGATAATGTTGACATGCAGTTTTTAAATGGAATTCTAGAGAACATGAATGAATCCAATGTTGATGGGGTAGTAGTTCAGTATGTAGTAGGCCTAATTGAAATTAGCGGTAGTGTAGGCCTAATTGATGATGTGTGTGTCCAGCTCTGCACGCCATAGACCTAGTAATGATTGAGAACAGTCAACACAGCTGGTCTATGTCAATATTGATCCGTTTCAGGAAAAATTAGGTCCTGCAAATGATATTGATCGAGAATACTCTGCTTTTGAGGCTAGAACTAGTTTTCATTATTTCTACGTGATATATTATGTGAGTCATTCTTTGGGGGTATGCACAAAACAAATATTGTGTATGCCGGTATAAAAATTTTCTGAAAAACAAGATTCGTTTTTGGGATCCTGTTTCACCAGATATCTAGGGCTTTTTGTGAACTAGACCTATATGTTTGAAGTAGTTAACAGTTACAGACTGTTGTTGTCATGCTGTGCAGGGGAGACAGTTTTGCAGCTGTCATCTGAATATTTATCAGCAAACATATTGACACAAGTAAATGAAGTCGACATGAAACTAGTGTTCATTTTTTTTTCTCTTGCATGTTACATGACAAGTAAATTTATATAAATGATATATTCACAAAGATATGTTCACTGATCAGTACCTCTTCTATTTTTCTGTTAATCGGACTTTGAATCATAAAAATTGACTGCAAATTGTATTTTATATTAAATTTCTTGCACAATCCCTTTTTATATATGCTGAGTTATTCCCCTTGCCCTGGGAATTAAGCCCAGAGTTTTTTCTGAACAGTTGAGATTGAAAGGGTTAACATTGACCATAGGTGTCAAGTAGTACAGATTTTCCGTATTAATACAGATTTTGGGTGTGGGACCCCCAAAAGAAAACACACAACCCCACACACTCCCCCCCCCCAAACAGAATTATTTATATAATTTTTTTAATTACTTTTTTTAATAAAAAAAAAAGGTCTCTTGGTGTTAAATTTCCTGGTAATTATTACTAATTCTGACATTTTTATCTAATAGGCGCATCGTGGGGGGTTAGTGGGGTTTGGAGATGGAGGTTTGTGTTAAATATGGACATTTTTATTGCATTACATAAATAAATTGTTAAAAGATGGATTTATGAAAAAATAAGTTGCCACCTATGATAGACTAACAGTAAAAATTAACAGCAGAAGTGCTAGATAATGACAAATAGTGTAAACAAGAGTGATTAAATATGTTTAAAGTAAATATTTACATCCTAAATCTCTTTTCCATGACTCCCATCTCCTCCTGCATCCTCTCTATGTTTCGACTGACAATCTTTGAGCTGGACTTTTCTTCAGAAAGTTCCATCTAACACATAATGAAAATACATGTTTTAAATAAGTAGATAATGAAAAGAACAAGCAATAATGAGATTCTTTAGCATTCATTCTCAAACTCCCAGGGAAACTCTTTTGTTGCATGACACTAGTTCTACTAGATTTCCAGCAAGAATGGAACATGATGTCCCATCACCATTTTATCTCTGCAATGGCCCAACACATCCAGTTTTAGTGGCTGAGATGCGATTAATAATGCATTTTGAACTTAACGGTACGATTCAAATATGAAAATTTGTATAAACTTTTACACAATAATAAATTGTGTCTGTGTGTGTGGTCCCCCTTGAAGGAATAATACTAAAACTATCTAACAATATAGGATCTTTTTTGGTAATCTCCTTATCATCATCATCAAGTGCAGTCTCAGCAACGAAGGTTGGCTGCAACAGACCTCAAACATCCTGTCTCTTGTTTTCGTGGTACACTCTGCTAGACTGTAACCTGTCCATCTTGTGATGTTACTCTCCCACTTGCATCTCTACCTACCTCTTGCTCGCTCCCCTTCGACTTTACCCTTAAGTAAGGTCTTCAATTAGATGTCATGTCTTTTAATGTGTCCAAAATATTTTATTTGCCTGATCTTTAATTCTTTTAATAATTATTTCCTCATATTAAGTGATGTTAGAACCTCTTTGTTTGTTTTCTTCTCTTTCCATGATGTTCTCCCTATTCCTCTATATATTCACATCTCAAAGGCATCAATTCTGTCTTCTAATTGTTTGTTTATTGTCCATGCTTCTGAGCCATACATTAATATAGAATAGATATAGCATTTTATAATTTTCATTTTTAACTTGTTTGTAATTTGTTGAGATGTTAATAATTTCCTCATGCCATTGAAGGTACTTTTAGCCATTCCTATTCTCCTTTTAACTTCTTTCACATCTGCCATCATTTGAGATTATGTTTCCAAGATATTGATAATATTCTACTTGTAGTTTCTCTCCATGTATGTTTATGATTAGCGCCTGTTCTTCTGTGACTTTGCTGATTATAATGATTTTTGTTTTTTGGATAGTGAGCTTGCTTGCTATCATCTGGTTACAGCGTGCCAGGTTCGAAACCACGTCTGGACATTAAAAAAAAAAATCCGGGTTGTGATTTCTCACTTTACACGACCACTCCTCCAGTCGAATGAGTACTTGACAGCATGAGTTAGGGAAGGTAAAAAAACAGCAAGGAAGGGAACTGGCCACCCCACCTAATAGTTGCTGTGGCTTAGTACATGAAGAATTATCTTCATCCCCGACGGCAGATGCCATGGGACCTACCTTTACCTTTTATATCCAGTCCATATTATTTACTTGATTTATTGACTTGATCTATTAATCATTGTAGTTCCTGCTCACTTTCTGCTAAAAAGAACAGTGTCATCTGCATATCTCAGGTTCTTTATTATTTCCCCATTGATCTTGAGTCCTGGCATTTCTTCTATATTTTAAAGATATTCTCTGTGTAGATATTAAATAGACTTGGTGATAAAATGCATCCTTGTCTTACCCCTCTTCTTATTTATATGCATGGTGAGTACCGTGGTAGCTGTTTTCACACCTTATTGATGCAGTTTGTTCCCAATATATATTTCTAATCAGCCTGATGTCTTTTCCATCTATGCCTATTTCTTGAAGACATTTGATTAAAATTTCATGTTGGACTCTGTGAAAGGCATTGCTGTAGTCTATGAAGCAAATATAGATACATTTTTTGGACTTCTGTATTTATCACTACTCTCCAACTATTTTATCTGTAAAAGAATCTGGAAAAGAATGTGTATATATATATATATATATATACACACAGACACCATTACTTCGGAAAAATTGTATAGACATAATTCTATAAAGCTTAATCCAAGTATCCGCACAATTAACTCCAAATTAAAAATACATTTTACTTTAGCATTCAAGGAAGTCCAGAATTAAAGTTCTAGGGAAGGTAAGAATAGATTACTCCATGGAGAATAATCCAGACTGCAGATTCCAAACAGTACCACTTTTCTGGTCTGGTCATTTGTCACTCTGGTGTATATTTTTATTCGTCAGCCAATGAAAAGCATGGGAAAAGTTGAATCCGTAAAGATAAATAATATTTTTGTAGGATTAGTGTGCAGGCTTATTCTGGAGAAGGATTTTGGTGAAAGGCTTGTCCTCACTGATTTTAAGGGAAAACTAGATTATAATTTCATTAGAACAAAAGTGACAATCATATGTTATATAAGTTTTATGGGTAGCAGTACAAACTTTATTATTTTATTACTAAGTTATTCGTTTTTTTAGTACCAGTGACATTGAATTAACTTATCCATAGTATTAGCACTTCATATTTCTATTTCTGTGACACTACTTTGTTAGGTATCCTCTGGAATTTGAGCTACTGTATAGCTTTGAAACAGTTTGTTCTCTTTTGAGTTAGTAATATTTGTTTATAACATTTGCTCTCAAATTCCTAAAATATAAGAATAACAGATTGTACCTTTAAAGACTGTATTGTGGCATCTTGCTCAGCAATGTGAGCCCTAAACTTTCTATTGACTTCTTGCATGTTGTGGGACTCACGGACCTGTATTAAGTGTCAAAAATAAGAGACTGGCTAAATTATTTCAAAACTATCAATATTTAGATATTACAGTGGCTAATGCACTTGAACAATGTGTGGCAACACTGATAAAATTTTCCTAAATACCTATGCCTGTTGTATATATGTTGTTTTATAACCAAACTATCATAATATGGACTGAATTAACACATTTCTTCTTCTTCTTCTTTCACTAATTTGAAACATGTCTATATCTGTAATTCTGTCTGCTGAATAAAACTCACTGTCTTTTGTAGTTCATACAGTGTCCCATAGAGCTTTGATTCCAGTGTTGTTTCCTCTGGCCAATATGTCTGCCTCAGCGTTTCATGCTCAGAGCACTCTTGAAGTATATGTTTGGCACTCTGTGCTGCCTGTCCACTGTACACATGGCAGTATTGCCAATCTTAAACTTTGTATACATGTGACTGCGGAGTCGGTTGTGTCCTGTTCTGAGACGTAGAATTATAACTTGTTCTGATCTATTCATAATGTGATAGTCATCTTGTGTTGGTGTTTGTGGCTTTATTATTGACTTGATCATCTGTTTTTTCTGATGGTAGGTGATTGGTACATCTGGTTGGTCTTCAGCAGCACCTTTCTTAGCCAGTTGGTCTGCTTTTTCATTTCCTAGTATTCCACAGTGAGAGGGTATCCACTGCATGGTTACCCTATACTGGTAAGACAATTCACTAAGTAGTTTTTGCAAGTCTGTTAGTTTTCCAGACTGGAGACAATGTTTAGACAATGTAACCTTATGAAGAACCCATCATCAAGAACATGTACTCACAAAAAACAGCAGCAGTAAGAGTAGGAAATAAATTTGGCCCTTTTCAAATTTTAGACAGGGATGTGTAATTTTACTACACCTGTTCTCTTTATATAGTGAAAACATAATGTGTGCAATAGTTGACATCCAAGGAATATCAGTGGGAGGACATAGCATAAATACTTTGAGATATGTGGATGACACTGTTCTGATTGCTAAAAGTGAGGAAGACCTTCAAGATTTAATTAATATGGTAGTCGCAGAAAGTAAAAAAAAGCCTCTTCCTAAACATAAAGAAAACAGAAGTAATGGTTATTTTAAATAAACAAAATGTAACACAATGCAAGATCAAAATGAATGAAACAGTATTAAAACATGTCCAATAATTCAAATATTTTGGTACAATGATTACAGCAGATGGAAGAAGTTCAACAGAAATAATAAGCAGAATAGGGCAGGCAAAAACAACATTCAGAAAAATGAAAAATATTTTGTGTAATATGACCTTGTCATTAGAGGTGAGAGAGTTCTGCAGTGCTATATAACCCCTATACTAACATATGGATGCAAGTCTTGGACAATAAACAAACAGGAAAGTGGGAAATTAGAGGCAATAGAGATGTGGTTCTACAGAAGAATGCTGAGAATACCATGGACCATCAGAAAAATGAATGTGAAGGTGTTCAAAGAGTCAAAAGGGAAATGGACCTTAATCATAATAGAAGAAAAAGACCATGTTCATTTTTTGGCCACTTCATGAGACAAGGAGGTTTGGAGAAACAGTCACAACAGGCAAGATTAAAGGCAACAGAGACAGGGGGCGACAACATGAGAAAATATTAAACAGTTTGACAAACTGGCACAGCAGGGAAACAACAATGATCTTGATACATAATGCTGGAGATAGAGAGCTGTGGAGAGTCATGATCGCCTACACCAGTTGGCTTGGCACCTGATGATGATGAAGATTATGAATAAATTGCAAAATTCGATTGAAACAGATTAAATGCTGATAAAAATGCAATTATACATATTTCTACCACTTAGTAGACTTAAGACATTAACAGTATTTGTTTAAAAAAAGTTTGACATTTTTTAATAGGCCAGAGGTAAAAGGTTATCCAGTCTTATCATTAGTTATCATTTGCTGGACAAATGGACAGTAAATAGAAATTCTGCTAATCCATTGCCTTTCTTTTGAAATGTTTTATAAGTGTGGCAATTTTTATTCGTGTGTGTTACAAAATGGGGGTTCAAAGAGAAAGGGTTCAGTACCTGATCAGCTCAGGCATAACTGTGACAAAGTCGTTTAGCTCGTCAACACGCTTTGCTCCCAAACTCATGGTGTGACTCAAACTTGAATGAGGGGTTCATGATGTTGGTGAAGGACACCTCGGCTAAGAAGGTGAAAAAACCCAGGTCAAACTCTTCTGTTGAGTTCTTAGTAAACCGGAACCAGACTCGTGGATGAGAAAAGGTTCAGTACTCGATGGACACAAGCACAAAACATCTAATTACATGAGGCAAGTTCACTGGCTAGGGAACGCATCATGCGAGATAGACGGGAACAACAATCATCTTAGCGAAAAGTCATTACACACCCGTTGCCTGTCGACAGATAGGCAGGCTGTCACAGGCTAGGGAAGCCCACTACCCAAATTAAAAGCATGACAAAAATGGATGTGCTTGGCCTCAGATGTTCGGGTCACAGTGTGAGTCAACCGAGGTGCAAATAACACAGTTCTACTATGGAACTAACAGTACAACATACTTCACCCTCCCTGGTGAAAATCACACTATTTATCCAAGGTGAATATCAGAGCAAACACAGAAGAAGAAGAAGGAGAAATACCTTGGCATCATTCAGCTCCCGTTTCATTGACTCACAGTCTTTACTCAGCCCATTTCTCTCTTGATACAGTTGTTTCTTGTACATCTCTACTTCCTCCTTGGCAGCCCTCTCTCTGTGCTGAAGTTCTATTACAGCCTGCTTTAGGTCCTGATTAAGACACAGTATATTTTCACAAGTTATTCATTACAAGATGAAGATGAGAGTTCTCTAGCGCTACAGAACTCCCGTTCTAACATATGGAATCAAGTCTTGACAATAAATAAACATAATGGATAATTAGGGACAATAGAGATGTGGTTCTATGGAAGAATGCTGAGAGTACCATGGACAGCTAGAAAGACAAATAAGAAGGTGTTGAAAGAGTCAAGTATGAGATGGGAGTTACTTAATAATATCAGAAAGAGACAATCTTTCTTTTTGGGATATGTTTTCAGACAAGCAGATCTGTAGAACAGTTACAACCGGCAAGAGAGGCTGAAGACAACAGCTTGAGAAAATGTTAGACAGTCTGACACAGCGGCATGGTAAAGAATCAGCAGCAATGCTGATAAAAGATACTGAAAATAGAGTTTCCGGTTGACACAGCACCTGGTGATGATGCTTCAGTTAAACTCATGTTTAATCATTTGTTCAATAAGATACATATATAATTAACGTGAATCTCAAGGTTACACAAAAATCAAATATGGAGCTTGTCGAGTAGAGTTGTGTGTAGTCTCAATCTCTGTAAATGTCAAAAACAAATATGGAGCTTGTCTAGTAAAGTTGTGTGTAGTCTCCTCCTCTGTAAATGTCAAAAATCATTCTGAAATACTAATTAACCTAATTTTATGAACCAATTTGGAATTTTGATTGTAAAATAATCTTAAATTTCAATTTGTATGTAGAAATGAGTATTTTTTTTCTGTGTCTATAACTGACATTGAAAACATAATGTTAGAATGAATATTGAATTTATTATTTGCAGACCAGTAAACACTATTTTCAGAAAATTGTATTGCAAGACAAACATTAACAACCCATAAGGAAAGAACAAAACAAAGGTCTAGAACAACTAAGAGTGATGATGAAAGTTCTTAGTGCTAATGGCGGAAAATGGAAGGTTCCGGAGAAGAAATCTAAGGACAATGTTGACTGGAGACTGGGTCTAATGATGTGAACTGATTGCTGAACTTACATGATTGTTTGCTACTGTTTCAGCAAGTTGGGCAGCAATACTCGCTTTAATACTGCTCAGTTCCTTTAGCTCTTCCTGCAATATCAATGTAATATTTTTTAATGTTTGATTCTGCAGAAGATTTTAATTTTTGATAAAATAAAATTACAATTTATTAAACCCATAACCCCTCAGTGTTGTAGGAGTGTCACTATAGAAACATCAATATAAAAAGTGCTGCCATGTCTCTCTGCTCTCAGTTCCTTGTTTAAGTGTGGAGAATTTAATCAGTGATACTTCCTTTTGAACCCCTCTTCTTCTTCTCCACTCAACTGTTCCCTGCAAGATAATTTTTAATTTTGTAAATGGAATAATGCCTCATCACTTGGTAAAAATTACACAAGTTTGATGCAGTACTTTTGGTCAAAATATTCATTATGTTTGTTACATGTAGTTTTTTTTTAGAATGCAAAAATTAACACAAAGAAGTTACAAAGTTTAATAATAAACAAAGTGTCAGAGGGTAGGTATATGACAGAGAGAGTGCAGCTGTAAGAAGATTCAGAAATGATAACAGAAAAGATAATGTACTAGTTGTTATTGTTACTAATAAACTAATAAATATTTAAAATACTTAATGTAAAATATTACCACAAATAAAAGGACATTCAACATTGTGGGTCAGTTGAGACCTTTCTAAAGAAAATAAAAAAGCGAACAGGAATTAAAACAACAACAGAGCACCCTTACCAGAACAAACAGAATCTTTGAAAATGGACATGTGAAAAGACACAATCATGATTGTGTTTAGTTTAAAAACAAAACTGTTGATTGTTACAAGAATGCAAGCTAGTGCACTGTTGACAAACATAAATAAACAGAGGTAAGTGGTTAGGGGTGGGAGGAAGAGGGGAATTATGCAAAAAAAGGAGTCATGAGTGTCAAACCTGATTAAGTGAATGCTCCACTTCAATTATCTTAAATATACACCCAGACATACACAAACATACATACATAAACTGCATGTGTAACAAACACATAAAAACATTTATACATATATGGCTGTGCAAAAATGTGTTGATGTAAATTTGTTTTACTCAATTAAAAAGTATAAATAAAAACTACCGGTAAATTATAAATTTATTTGATAAATTTCAAAATTTTTAGAAAGTCTCATAACCAACCTTCAATGTGTGAGATTGATCCTGAGCTAGCAAATGAGCTGCTTCAACAGCTGACAGCTTGTCTTCACACTTGTGCCTTTCCTCTGACAAAGAAGCCATTCTTGATCTAAGGCTATGCAGTTCAGCTTCCATCTGAAAATAATTGTTATGTGTTGAATATGAACCAATACAGTAGAAGATATTACTAAAAGATGAGACAGAGACAGATTTTCCTATGGCGACAGATAGGAAGGCTATCACAGGCTAAGGAAGCTTACCTGAATTAAAAAGCATGTAGAAATCAGATGTGCTAGGCCTATGTGGTGAAATACCCAGTAGTATGGGTACTTCATTCCCCAGTAGAAATCACATGAAATTAGTGTTGGTTATTAGAAAGCAAATGAAGACAAAAATACAAGAAAGAATAAGTCTATAAAATCACATAACATCTGAATAATACTCATGGATGATACAAAATCAATATTACAGGTCATCAGACACCCTCATGAAAGAACTCCTGTGTACTGAAGTCCAGAAGTATCAAGAAAGAAACCGTACTGTAATGGATTCAAGACCACTGTAGCATGATAATTAAAAAAATGCTGACTCCTTTACAGAATACCACAATTGTCATAGCATGTATAAAAGATTCTAATTCCCAACAAATTATACTGCTCTTCCATTTTCTTGTCAAGGGTTTCTTTAACATCCAGCATAAACTGTCTTTTTAATTTGTTAATTAACAGGCTCAGCTATCTAATCCCTTGTTCTACAGGGTCAACACGTCCAAGAAAGACCTGATTGTTGCCCACAACGATACAGTCTCTACTACAATCCAGGGTTTAATAGCTGACAACCTTCTGCCCACTTCAGCTGCAGCTCTATGCCTCAAGGTAAGCAGTGTTGGTAGACCTGCATTCTACGAGGGGGAGTCAATAAGTAAGTCACAAATTGATGTTGGATGGCAGGAAAATGCAGTAGGTGGTTTCTAAAGCTGTTTATAGTTGATATCATCATAGAACTTTATGTTTATGTTCGCTAGATGGCGCTAGCTGTACCTTGCGCATGCGCAGCACAAAAAACAAAATGGCTACTGTACTTACAGAGTGTACAATCAATGAACAACGTGCTGTTGTGCGTTTTTTATGGGCAAAAGGACTGCCTGCAAAAGACATTCATAAAGAAATGCTTCCTGTTTATGCTGACAATTGTTTGTCCCGTAAAGCGGTGCACAGCTGGGTAAAAAAATTTTCTCAAGGACACTCTAAAATTGTTGACGAAATCCGATCTGGTCGTGCTGTTGAAATTGCAACAGACGCATCTGTGCAGCGGGTTGAGGAGATGATTCGAGGTGACAGACGAGTAACGATAGACGCTGTAGCAGCTGCAATAGGGTGCTCACATGGTTCAGCATACAGCATCATGCATGACCGATTGAAATTTAAGAAAGTGTGTTCAAGGTGGGTGCCCAGACAATTGACGGACGAACACAAAATGAACCGATTAGGCTTGTCATTGGAGCATCTCTGTCAATACGCAAATGAAGGAGAAGACATGATGAACAGGATTATTACTGGGGATGAATCATGGGTGCATCACTACCAGCCTGAATCAAAGCGTGCTTCAATGCAATGGAAACATCCTTCTTCGCCTTGTGTCCAAAAATTCAAGGTTACACCATCAGCAGGGAAGGTTATGCTGACAGTGTTCTGGGATTGTCAAGGAGTGCTTTTAACCAATTTCAAAAAGAAAGGTGACAATGTGAATTCTGAATCATACTGTGAAGTTCTATCAGTGCTTCGGGATGCAATTCGAAGAAAACGTCCAGGGCTGCTGACTAGAGGAGTGCTACTCCTTCATGACAATGCTAGACCACATACGGCTCGATTAACTCAGGAGAAAATAAAAAATCTTGGTTGGAAAATTCTGGAACATCCTCCTTACAGCCCCGATTTAGCCCCTAGTGATTTTCACCTTTTTGGTCCACTAAAAACCAACCTTGGCGGGAAGCATTTCGCGACTGACGCAGAAGTTGAATGTGAAGTGAAAATGTGGCTTAAAAAGCAGAGCACGCAGTTCTACGCAGCAGGTTTGGGAGGACTCATAAAACGATGGGATAAATGCATCAATGTTGGTGGAAATTATGTTGAGAAGTAAAGGGATAATGTATGTGTAAAAATAAACAGTTTTCAGGTTTTTATCGTCTTCAGTTTTTTTCTAAAGAGCCATTTGTGACTTACTTATTGACTCCCCCTCGTATATGCTGCCCAAAAACCATAAGCCTTTCAACCAGGGCAGACCCATTGTCTCTGCATGTTCCTGCCCTACTGAATACATCTCTGACTTCCTGGATAGTGTCTTCAAACCATTAGTGGAGCAACTCCCTACATTCCTGAAAGATACTAACCATGCCCTGTCCATCTTTGTCTCTATTTCACTGTCTCCTGCTCACAGTCCCCTGTGCCCCTATCGTTTCTTTCTGCTAGATGTCTGCTCCCTTTACACCTCCATACCACACTCAGAGGGTCTCATGGCTGTGAAGTTCTTCCTCAACAGCATCCTCACCCCTCTGTGGTTAATTCTACCCTTATCCGTCTTGCAGAATTTGCGCTTACTCTCAATTTCTTGGAGTTCGATGGGCACTCCTTTTACCAAATCAATGGGGTCGCCATGGGCACTAAGATGGGGGCCTAGCTATGCCTGCTTGTTCATGGGCCACCTTGAGCACCAGGTATGGGAATCCTATTGGGGGGGGGGGCCCTTCCCATCAGTGTTCCATAGGTACATTGATGATGGTATTAGTATCACTGAAATGTCTGAGGCTGACCTGGCATGATTCATACACTTCATTGACAATGTTCACCCAGACATCAAGTTCACATCGGAGATCTCCACCTCCCATGTGAACTTTCTTGACATATCCATCACTATCCAACCATTCTGTCATAGCACATCGGTACACTACAAACCGACTGATGCCCATAGCTTTCTTCTATACCCCTCTTCTCATCCCTCTGCCTGTCGTGATTCCCTTCCATTCTCTCAACTTCTTCGTCTTCGGCACTTGTGCAGTTGCGAGGACAACTTCCCCGAGAAGGCCTATGAGATGATAGATTTCTTTCGCTGTCGCCTGTACCCTGAGAGTGTCTTCAGACCTGCCCTTCTTCGAGTGTGCAGTCTCTCCCATCAGCACACCTTCTTGAACACTCAGAAGTCTTCCTCCTTCTGACAGGGTCAAGCTTGTTCTCACTTTCTACCCCCATAGTGCTGCCATTCGTTATGTCCTGCTTCGTCACCTTCCTCTTCTCCAGTCTAACCCAGAGACAGGGGAAGTGTTCTGTGACCCCCCTCTTGTTGCTTACAGACAACAAGAACCTCAGGGATCTACTGGTCCAGAGTCACCTTCAGCCTGACATTCCTAATCATTTCGGCACCATCAGATGCAAATGCTACACTTGTGCCTATTTCACCCAGATCCGGTCTATTACATTCCCTAAAGCCACTTTCACTGTTGAGGAGAGCTTTACATGAGTGTCCTGCAACATCATCTATGCCATCATATGTAAGCGCTGCGCCATGACATATATAGGTGAAATTGGATGGACCAATTCTGTGAACATCTGTATGGCATAAAAAAACTATTAAGGTTTTTCTGCAGATGTTTATTTCAATGGCATGGGGAATCAAGGCGCCCAGGACATTTAGGTTACGGCCATTAAGTCATGCTTCTCTGATGACAGGACCCACCTGGTGCTTGAGAACCATTACATTTACCAATATGACACTCTTAAACCCAACTACATTAATGAGCGTCTGTCTCATGTATGATTCTAGTTGATCCATAGTTTCTGTTTGTTTCATGTCACATGTTTGTAGTCATTTTTGTATTTTCCTTGTCCAGTGTCATTTCACCTCTTCCAGTAGATCTATATTCCACATGCCAATGTGACCGTCCATGTCCTTGCTATTCGTTTTCTGATGTATGTTTTAATTTCCTTTCAATTTTTGTTTCGATAAAGGCCTTTTGGTCAAAACATCAATTTGTGTGTGTTATTTTGTGCCTCTAGTTATTAGCAAAACTTTATTACCCTATTCCTGGATTTACCTGTTAATTTGTGCCTACTATGTTTTATTGGAATCCTGCCTTGCATTGGATACAACAGCCAACACCACCTCAAAATATTTCCTTATGTAGATCTTATTACATGCATGGCAGGTCACAGTGTTGATATTATGTAACATACTTAACTGATAGGAATAAGTAATAGGTATATTGTTAAAAATAGAAACTTTAAACACAAAACTCATGACATTTACCTTCTCAACCACAGTTCTAGCATCCCTGTATTCTCTGTCCAGATCCATTCTGATAGACTTGAGCTCATTCACCTCAATATCCTTCAGCCTAAGCTGTTCATCCTGAGCAGCACGGACAGCCTGGTGATAAGAAATACACAATCCATAATAATTTTAGTGGTAGCGTATAGTATGGAATTTTATGTATACCATGGATAGCTAAACAAAGACAAATTAAGAAGTGTTAAGATCAATGAACGTCGAAGAGGGCTGGCTCCTTAACATCCTCAATAATGTTGATTTTTACCCCGGGTAAACTTGGATCATATAGCTAAGACAATATTGGTTCTTCACTCAAATCTATCTTATTCAAAATGTATTGGTCTAGGTATTTATCTTCTGTCATTGTCCAGCTCAGGCACTCTGCAATTTCTTCCAAGAACTAAAATTTTATGAGATTTGTCATAAAAACAAGAATTTTATTTATTTTCCAATCTGAGTTACCATCAGATAATCTTATTTTGCTAGTCATTTTTATATATTTAATAAATAATTAGAGCAGCACATTTCTACACTGTCTCATCTGTACATAGAACTTACTAGTGCATCAGCTAACTCTCTCTTGAGGTTCTCAATCTGTAGCTGGAAGTAGCCACCATGCTGCTTCTGTCCCTCCATTTCCTTCACCAACTGCTCATGGCGTGCTAGCATCTGACTTGTTCCATGTTTCTGTCTGTCTAGATCTCTCTCAAGGGATTTCACTTTGGCCTTCCATCTTCAGAGAAAATAACAGTTTAACAGTGATGTATAGTTACTTATATGAGCTATTATAATCACACAGTGAATACATTTTGCTATTAAAATTTCATAATTTCTTCATTTTATACATATATTGTTATGTTATGTTATGTTCCTCCAGGGCCATAGGTGGCGCATAGGGCAGAAACCATAGCTTTCCATTTCTGTCTTGTGTTGCCAGGTCTTTCAATTGTTGCGTGTTGTTTAGGTTCATTGACATGCCTTCTCTATTAATGGTTCTTCGTAGAGTTTCTCTAGGTCTCCCTCTTCTTCTTACTCCAGGTGGCACCCAATATAGTGACTGCTGGGGAATTCTTAGGCTGTTCATTCTGAGAACATGGCCGATGTAAGTATGATGTAATATATAAGATACATATATTATTAGACATTAAATTGAATGTTATTAAAGAAAATAATATACCCGGTAGTCAGTTAAAAAATTTTAATATCTTCAAAGATCAAGAGTGTCACTCTCAAGATCAAGATCAATTTCCAAAATGTTTATGCCGTAAGCATGGACCAAACCGTCAGACAGTATACTCCGGCTGGTATGATCTTACGACCAAATTTTACAGGTTCTGTGGGTTACCAACTTGAAGCAAAATTATAAGCTCTGCTATAGTAAATCAAAAGTTGATAGAAAGAGTAAAGTTAGATGTAAAGTCTGTAATGCATATTTATGTTTCCATATGGTGGCAGAAACTGCCTATCAGAATATCACAAGGCATAAAAATGCAAAACTGCATCCATTTATCTCCAAATTGTTTTATTTATCAGAGTTAAAACAATACAAAAACACAATAACAACACAGTACAAACTTGCAGTACTATACTCAGCAATGTTTGAATTAATCTTATACTCTTGATTCTTGATTAGAAACTGGCCTCACAGCACGTGGGGCATTCCCATAAGTGCTCTGCCCTCTGTTCCAGCAGCCATTCGACTCGATGGTGTTTCGAGTCTAATGCCGCTGAAACAGACGTCGACATCAGGTCACAACTCTGGTCCTTATGACAGGTTTCTATGTTGTTCCGTCCACCCACGTCGTGCCCATAACTAGTTCAAGCACAATGTCGGCCTGTCGGAACAACATGGTAACTGTTATCGAAGGTTACAACTACGGGATTGTATAGATAATCTTATACTCATCTCATTATTAGCTGTTTTCCTAATTTAAACTTTATATACCGGTAGTTGGTATGATTTTTTTTCCAAAACTATCCTGAAAATGGTACAGTTGAAGGTGATCCAATATAACAAAAGAAAATCTGACAAATATAAGGAGTGGAAAGCTGCTGTAACACAGATCTTCTTCAGCATTCATTCTCAAACTCTTGCCGGATCTCTATTGCAGTAGGACAATGGCCCTATTAGATTTCCAGCAGGATATAGTCCAGAGAATGGAAATGCGTTGTGTCGCCGTTTTATTTGCGCCAATGGCCCGACACATCCGTCTTCGGCGGGGTAACACAGATCAAATACGTAATATGAAGAAAGATAGATAGTATTAATAATGAAAATAACCCATTGAAGTTTGCAAACGAACACAGAAGAAGTGAATTTTTCTTACAAAAAAAACAATAAGTGATGATTAGAGAAATTATTTTTTAAATATTTAAAATAAAGGAAATGAAAGAGCTAAAGAAAGAGACTAAATGAAAGAACATAATAATATTTTATTTATTTCTTGACAACATCTAGTTTAGAAGAATAACTCTTACTGTCTGACAGTTTCCTGTGCCCGACCTTTAAATTCATCCTTCTTTTTCTCACTGCTGGTCAGTGCAAGCTGTGTGTTGCGCAGCTCATGCACTGTTTTTTCAAGTTCTTTACTTACATCCTTGAGCTTCTGTTGCACATCTTCAAGCTGCTGGCTTAGAAAATTTCTCTGCCTGTCTGAACCCTCAAATTTGTCTGTTATTTCCTTGAGCTGAGTAATTATTTTGGCACTTTGTCGTTCTCTGTTATCCAGGTCTTTAGCTAATGTCTAGAAAAAAAATATAAATTTCATACCAAGAACAAAATTCGTTATGTCACTGATATAGAATATACAAATATATCTGTCATGGAAGACAATGGATAAAAGTATTAAAAGTATATATTAGCTCATGCTTCACCTATTCTAGTAATGTAGATATCTTTTGCTACATGATACATTTTGTAGACATTAGCTTTGGTGGTAAAGTCGTTAGTGAGCCTCTCTCATGAAAATAATAAGCTCAAACTTATTCATGGATCTTCTTCTTCTTCTTCTGCGTTCATTCTCAAACTCCAACTGGATCTAGCTGGATCATGGTCCTGCTAGATTTCCAGCAGGATGTAGTCCAGAAAATGGAAATGCTTTGTGTTGCCGTTTTATTTGCGCCAATGGCCCGACACATCCGTCTTCGGCGGAATTCATGGATCAAAAGCAGACTGTTCACATTGTGTTGACAATGCAATTGGATATATGAGCAATGCCTAAAGAGTGACAAGTAGTTGAAAAGCAATGCAATACAGAATGTGCTACAATTAAATCTTGGAAACAAATTGTAGTAAATGATACAAAGATGAACATGATCTCTACCATGGTAGACCTTGCCGAGAACCTATCATGGCTCTTAAGAGAGAATTAACCCTTGAATTAATTTCACATGCCAATTTGAGGTTAAAAGAGAGTATGCAGAACTGCATTGTAGTCTTCTAGGATTTGAAATAAAACTAATGTGTATTGAAGGGATCCACAAAGTAAAAGAACAGTGAGTATTTGCATGTAATCTATGCATGCCATCTATTAATCTAGAAACCCGCAACCTGTCAGGGTCTTAGGGGAACAAATTGGATGCTTCAGCACACAGAGTCCTCCAGCTATTTCTATCATCAACGATGTGGATGAGTAAGGAAAAATCTTGTCCTGTCTATTCCTTGATGTTGTGTTTCCAAGTTGTGTTCTCCCCCCTTCAATGCATGTGATAAGAGATGACTAAAGAGGTTCAGCATGAGATTAGATACTCATTCCATAGACCATCAAAGTGGCTCTAAAATTATTATGAAGTTGAATGTATCCAGTCAAAAAGTGCAAGTATTTGCATTCTGAAAATTATTCCTTTCTCCTGATTAAAAAAAATAAAATAAATTTAACACATAATATTTATTAATGCTGTAGGAGTGTCAGATGTTTGCGATCTCATATTTCAGTGGATCTGCTATATGAGGGCGGTAGCCATCTTCTCTCCCTCGCAGTCTTTACTTCCTGTATTAATCCAGTACCCAATTACGGCTGGGTTCTCCTGATTACATCATGCTAACTAGAATGACTTTGAGAATGAACACAGACAAAAATATAATTAGAAATGGTTCTTTCCTAGAAGCCAGATCTACATATTATGTGGGATGTGGAATGAAAGACAGCAGAATATAGTATAAATGGGAGAATAATATTGTCTTCGTGTTTTTATTGATTATTTCCCTGGCACTATAAACTAAACACAACCAGGTGTTTATTATTTACCCACCAGCTCAATCTGTTTTTTAAACAGTGAAGTACCAGCAAATCCTTACAGCAGTGTAATAGGTTAACATCATAGTATATTCCCCATGCATATCTTTGCAAATGGGAACACACCATGCACAAATTCATCAATCAAACACAATTATAGAAGCCATTTTGTAACTAGGAATAATGTGGTAGAATGACATCACAAATCACTAAAAATTTTGGATCCGCTCAGAATTCTTAAAAAGTGTGAATTGTAGGCCTTGCTTCGAGGAAATGACCTTAGAAACTAATACTGTATATGTGCTATAGTCATCATAATTATACTTTTAGTAACATTTATTTGTACTCCAATCTCTTTCCTTTACAGGAAGTTCTCAGCAAGTGCATTAACACTGTACAACAAGCAAGAGTTTAACATGCCATATGTGTTGTTATGATGTCCTCTTCTTTTGCATTCATTCTCGAAGTCCTGCACGATAGAGTTTAGAGATAAGAATGTGTTGTGTTGTGGTTTACAGCTTGGCTGAGATATTTGAACCTTTTCACCTGATATATCGGATTTAAATTATTAAAGCTAATGTGTCTTAAAAATATAAATGATAAAGACAAAATCCTTTTGAAGGCAATTACATTTATTAAAATTGGTATTTATTTATTACATTTTTATCAATAGTAATATTTAATTACTTATCCTTGTTGGAATCACTTTCTATTTGTATTACTGTGGCCCTTTCCTCTTTGTTGGAAATCTATAGCATCTTTGTTATTATATTTTTCTCACATAATTAATACTGCAATCTATATGCTCATATGGTTAACAATATCAATATATTTTTAATTTGACAAAGTCACATGTCAACGATATTTAGATATAACATTTTAGTTTAAAAGGCATAGAGGATTGATTTCACTGTACTTGAATTACTCCATATGCACTATGTTCCTTACAATGATCCAGCACTCTACCTACCAAGAGTACAGCTCAAAGCACGCAACACTAGCTTTAAGTGATAACCTCCAGAGGTCTCTGAAAAAAATCCACTTTGTAAACAAAGCATCACAAATGGGATTCAAACTCACAACATTTTGAGCACAAAGTGAACTGTCTACCACTACACCAGGGAGATTTAAATATTTTATTTATATTTAAACAATTATGAGACCAAAAAAAACCTCCTTTCTGAAGCAAAATAAATATTGGTGAAGCAAGTCAGCTAAAAATGAATGTACATTTTAAATAAGATCACATCTTGACACATACCTCAATGTGATCTGAGAGTTGTGCTCTTTGTCTTTCACTCTTGTCAAGCTTTTTACGCAAATCCTCTACCTCAGTCACAGCACCAACAGACCTAACCAGATGACTCTTCATCTCCTGAAGTTCTCGTTCTAAATTTTGAGCTTTGCTTTCCTCAGCTGATACATAATAAGGTAAAATTAATTATAATAATGAACTTTTTTCTCCAACAATTTTTCACAGGTTTTTAAGACATTGATTCTTTAACAACTGCATAGGTTAACACTTTACCTCCAGTTAGCCACTGTAACTGGCACTTGACCCCCTCACTGTGCTGCTAAGCTAATACAAAATTCAATTTTAAGACTTCTAAACATATTAGAAGGCAGGAGGCAAGATTTGAACTCATCTGCAAATTTAATTTTTTCCATAACTCCTCGATGTTTTCTAATGATATTATTCATCTACAAAATATGGTTCATATTAAGAAGATGTCGCCAATTTTTTATGGAACTAAATATAGTCTTAAAAAATGTAACCGGTGTTAGTGTACAAAATTCAATAGGATAAGATAAGCAGTGTTAACAAAACCATTACATTTATTGTGTCCCTTTTTTTGAAAGCAGTTGAGGAATATAGCTTGGAAGGGAGATAGCGTATTTATTTTGGGGAAGGGGCAGGGTTAGTTAGTTGGGGGGGGGCGGTGTCATGGAGGTGAAGGGGGTTAAGATTGGTGTTAAATTTTTAATTTTTTGGGGGAGGATATTTAGTTGTTGGGAGATTAGGTATTATATTAGCTATATTTAGTTGGGGGTTAGGACTGGTGTTAGATTTTTAGTTTCCAATGTGTCTTCGTGGCAGTTTTGTTAAGCTTTAGACACAAATTTCACTTAATGTATAAATGAGCTCCTTTCTACAACTGTGGTCTTGCTAATTTGCAACTCACAAGTGCACCATTCAATAGATGTCATTTCGAAAGCTCATGCAGAGATGAATCAACATATTTTCACTAGCGAAATCTTAGTGAATTACACACAGGTGCCAATCTTTACATGCGTGAGCTGGCGGTGTCAACTACTATTGCATTTCCACTGGATGCATCCATTATTATAGTAAAATAAGTTCATTAGGTGACCATGACCACATATCTTTTCTCAATGTAGCAGCCCTCAAGTCTGTAACAAATGTACAGCATCTTTCTCTGTAGCTGGCAAGCTCAGCAAACAGAAATCATAAAAAGATGTATATTATTATAATAGTAAAGAATTGTACATATTGATGTTGATGGTCCTTTCCACAACTTTCCATATCTTCTTAGGATATTAATACCAGTTCTTCTTCTGTATTCATTCTCAAACTTCTGCAGATTATATGAATGTAGTTCAGAGAACATAGCCTAGAGGTTAGAGTGTTGGTCTAAATTCTGTCAGGACTAGGGTTTGATTCCCAGTTAGGGCTGGATGTTTTTTCCTGTCAGAGGGTAAATTAAGACACTATTCCTATACATGACATGGTGACAGCAGGGTATGTGGCCTTTATTACACAGTCAGAAATACCACCTCCCTAATGGGAAACATGCAGTACTGACAGACAGTTAATAGAACAGAATGTGTTGTGTCATGGTTTGCAGCTTAGCTGTGATATCTGTGATTTTCAGCCTGACACATCTGATTTCAGCATGACCTATGGTCATTTTAACCCTCTATTGGAGAGGGGAGTCAAATCCATTGCCAAACCTCATTAATTTCCTCTTACTGTGAAAGATAACACTGTCACTATTTCTTTCTCCCCTTTTGGGCTTCAGCGACACAAGGGCACCCATCAGTCAATTTTCACAATGAAAATAAACATTTAAGACATAAAGGGCTCAAAAATGGGCTTGAAAGGTATAGAGGATTTACTCAATTTTACACATGGCAACTCCATATATACTCCATCCCTATTAAGGACATGGTATATCACTTGCGGAGAGTACCACTCATATAGCACATAACTCCATAGCTTCAATGATAAACTACAGGGATCTAAAAAAAAATCCCTTTATAAACAAGATGTCTTGAGCATAATTCAAACACATGACCTCTTGAGCACAAGTAATACAACTTAACAACTGTTCCAGGGAGATCAAAAAAACAAAATTAATTAGGCAGTTTTTAAAGGACTAACAAACATTAACCTGCTCTTCTCCTTCGCTGCTCCCGAACTTCAGATTCTATCTGTGATTCGTCCAAGTCAAGTCTCATCCGTTGACGTTCCTTTTCTGCTCTAGCTAACTGAGCTCTGAGCAATTCGACTTGGTTCTGCAGTGCAGATCGGTTTCCCTCAGTTTGATCTAACCTGCGTCTGACATTCTCCAGCTCATTCTCAATCTGTAATGCACAGATAGAATTCTCTTTTTTTTTAAGGTTAATATATTCAATCATAATGTTTAGTTTTATAATGTCTTGCAACAATTCCTGGACTTCTAGTTCCGGGTGCAAAGAATATGGCCAAGGTCTTCTTTCCAGGCATGTCATAGGAGATGACTAGTGAAAGTTGGGGGAAAGGCTGACAACCTGTCACTTGTAGAACAATTATCATTGACAACCTGTCACTTGTAGAACAATTATCATTGACAACCTGTCACTTGTAGAACAATTATCATTGACAACCTGTCACTTGTAGAACAATTATCATTGACAACCTGTCACTTGTAGAACAATTATCATTGACAACCTGTCCCTTGTAGAACAATTATCATTGACAACCTGTCACTTGTAGAACAATTATCATTGACAAATTTTGTAAATTAGTTACTTTTGTCTAATATATAATAATCCCCATGGATGAAAAAGATTCTTCTTGATTCTTGATTAGAAACTGGCTTCACAGCACACGGGACATTCCCATAAGTGCTCCACCCTCCGTTACAGCAGCCATTTCAGTGTATGTAGACTCAGAGTCCTGGTCAGATGTTGATTGTGTGATCTTCAGAACTTTTAAAAAAATGTACTTTTTCTTCCCTCACCTCTAGATACTCCCATTTCTAACATTCTCTGTATGTGTACATTCTCAGCCTCATTGACATCATCTTCATCTTGAAAAGAATTTATTACTGCCTTCATTAAGTCTGCTTTATCTCTTCTCAGCAATGTGCCGTCTATCGCCACATTGCCTACCAATAAGTCAGCTCTCTTGTTTCCTCTGATTCCAGCATGATCAGAACAGTATATCCATGTAATACTTTGGACAATGTTGTGGAAAACAACATATCTTTGTTCAGTGACTTCATTTTAGGAATTCTCTTGTCATGTCATGCTTGGAAACTATGAAACTCACTCAAATTTTACTGTGAGGAATCATGTTAAATTTGTAAGGAGAATCCTGCAAATAACAAGTAGGGAAGACAGATTTTTAGATTGTTTAAAAAAAGGAATAATGTTACATGTTTCCATATCTGCATAGCAAAATAATAAAAAACACATATATGAATTAATACACTACATGTTCCAAAAAACAAAATTACCAATACAATTAGAATAAAATATTAAAAATGACAATTTACTGCAGCCAGAAATCTGAGCACATCTGTGGTGGAGTGGTACAAAGTGTATCTTGGATGGCCATGGTACCAGGTTCAAAACTGTCTACAGAAAACTGTGCACTTGAACCATTCACAAGCAATGGCAAGCTACTGAATATACTTATATTGCCTCGAAAATCACTACAGCCAAAAAATTATGGGGTGATTGCTACATCCTGAATAAGATATGCTACACATTTTTAGAGATCTTAGATGCAGCAAATAAACATAATCTAGCAAACCACAGCAAACAAGTGTGCTACTTCATGCCCAAGTGGTGGCGACACTAACAGGCTGCATCACTGCAATCTGGCTAGGCAGGAACATAAGTAGGGATTAGAGAGAGAAAGCAAATGCAGTTTCACGAATTCTGTGCTTAAAGCAAACATATCAGATCAAAATGCCCATGCATCACAGCTTAACTGTAAACATTAGAAACAATATATTCAGCGTGCATGATGAAAAAGATATGCTGCCTAAATAAATTGATAATACTGTGTTTTTATCATTTAGTAGTCACCTTCACATGGTATGGTAGAAAAGGTGGAATAGAAAATCTTGGCTTTATAACATAAAAGATTGGTTTGTCGGGGTGTGATTTTTTCCACACTAGTTCATATCAAATTTCACACTAGTGACGGAACAAATTTCCAGTATTTGGGTACAAACATAAATAGCTCAGGAGATGCGCTGTCTAAATCAAAAGAAGAATTGCAATTGTGACACTGAAACCTGCGCAAATGAAAAATCTTTGGCAAGGTACCAGCAAGATACCCTTATTTTCAAACAATGGAGGGAAGAGTACCTGGGAAGAGGAGAAGGGGCAGACCAAGAAGACGATGGACTGACGACATTAAAGATAACATGAATACATCGCTAGAAAATGCAAGCCACATCGCCCAAGACAGAGAGAGGTTCAGAGAGTTCATTGGGAAGACAACGTCCTGGAAGGAATACGCCACATGACACACAAGGTACCAGCAGCAAAGCCAAACTATGTATGATCAGAACATGCATACTTCCAGTGGCAATATATGATTGTGAGGCAGTGACATTAAAAAAAACAATAGCAAAGACAATCCCTGCTTTCAAAATGAGATGCTAGAATTTTATGTATACCATGGACAGCTAAAAAGACAAATCAAGAAGTGTTAAGATCAATAAACATTGAAGAGGGCTGGCTCCTTAACATCATCCTAACAAGAAAGTTGTGATTATTTTTGGTCATATAAAGTGACATAACAGCATGGGAAAATTAATAGCTGAAGGCAGAGTTAACAACAAGAGAGGAAGAGGGCACCAAAGATGACGATCGTGCAGTGATGTATCAGATTGCTTAAACATGTCTCTAGCTGTGGCAGGTCATCTCATCCAGAATCCCTGAGTGTTCAGAGAACTCATAAAGAAAACCAAGTTCTGGGAAGACTATATCACATGAGAGTGAGTTCATATCACCAAAGATAAGCATGTTTGGCCGAATTTGTGCTAATATTCCAATGTAGTACCTCAATGATCCTAATGAGTTAAGAGTTTTATTATTACTTACTTTATGTCTGTGTGATTCAGACTGCAAAAACTGACTCCTGAGCTTTTCATCAAAATTGCTGCTGGACTGAGCTGAATGAATAGCATTTCTAAGTTCACTTGACAGAGTGTTGAAATCTCCATTACGGTCTCGGTCTAAGACTTGCCTCTCTGCTCTAATTTCAGACTGAATAGCTTGTAACCGTTTTTCCACTCTTGCTGAAAGCTGTGCTGACACAAAACAATTCTTCTTATGAGGTCATATCACTTGTGCATGGCAATTATTCTTTAATCAATATATTAGAAAACATCATTACTCTTGAATCAATATACTAGAAAAAAATCACAGACGTCGGTGGACAGAAAATATATGGAGTCATAAATATACTTCTGTCAATAATAAAGAAAAAGTATTTGGTATAAAGAATATTTCATAAGAGATTGAATGTTATGGTAATTACCATGCAAACCGATAGTTATCAAATTCTGTTTAGAAGGGGAGGCCAAATAAATAATAAACAAGTCCACTGTAAAACAGACAATAAGTTTATAGTATTTTAATGATTTATAGACATTTATGTGAGAAAACCAATCATAAATAGACATATACTATGTATATAAGCTGTGCCTTATGGCTCAGAAATATAAAACATATACAAAGATTTAATAAATGACTTATAATATATAGTATTATTACAGAATGTAATGAGTAAGCTAAATTTATAATTAAACATAAAATAAACAAGTTATTTTTAAAAAATTAAGACCACAAAGATAACTACAGAAATTGCTGCAAGCCCTATGTATATAGACTATTGACTTCATTAGAAAATGCGACAACTATGTTTGATACAAAAAAATATTGAGTGAACAGGAAAATATTGACAGGTAAAATCTAAAGTAAGAGTTGGAGAGGATGATCAAGGCCTAACTTTATTGGGCAGACACTTGTAGACACTGAGGTTTACAAGACTTATTTTGTCCTAAAGAGAATTGTTAGAATGGCTCCAATAGAAAGTCATGGTCAATAACTAGCTCATCTTGAAATTATCTAACTTGAAGATGCTCTTGGAACCAAAAAAATCATGGATGTTCCCACACATAATAAGTTTTATATGAATCCCTTACTGGATCTAGGCCTGCTACTCCTTTCAAGGTACTGTTCAAGTCTTGAAGGGAACGTCTTGTTTCACTTTCAAGTCTGCAAAACCAAATACTAAAGTTAACATAAGATACATGAACAAAAAATGCTAAAAGTAAAATCATGGGATAAAAAAGTTTTATAAATCTGTAAAAACACCACAAATTGAATGTTTTGACCAAAAGGCCTTTATCAAGAAAAAATAAGACACAACAGGTAGAAAACAGTATTTTAAAAGCTTATCAACTAATATAAACAAATGGAATGTGAATAGAAAATGACAAACAACTATAAAAACTACAAAGAAATCTCAAGATGAAATAAAAGGAATGAGATATTAACAAAGGACCCTGCAAGATATTACATGGTTAAATGGAGGGTGTTAAGGCTGAGTTTTTTTACAGTAAGGTACAAAATTGAAAAATAGAACATCTCTCAAGGGCATAATGAGTATGATCATTTGATAAACACAAGGTGAATCACATTATTTGCAAACTGAGTGGGATTTTGAGAATTTGTAGCTGTGGTACAAGATGGCAAACAAAAGTTTCCCACTTATATCTGTTTCCTACACTTTCCTACAGAAAAGTCTCCCACTTATATCTGTTTCCTACAGAAAAGTCTCCCACTTATATCTGTTTCCTACAGAAAAGTCTCCCACTTATATGTTTCCTACAGAAAAGTCTCCCACTTATATCTGTTTCCTACAGAAAAGTCTCCCACTTATATCTGTTTCCTACAGAAAAGTCTCCCACTTATATCTGTTTCCTAAAGAAAAGTCTCCCACTTATATCTGTTTCCTACACTTTCCTACAGATTGATGTTGCACAGGTTCTTCATAATTATTTTACCTGCAGTTTCTTCTCTTTCTCTATTTAAGAAGGATAGGTAAGACACAAAAAGAACTGGATAGAAAAGGTAAAGACATGAAAATATAGAAGTTTGCTAACTTTTCTCATTCACTGAGCCACTAAAATCTACATTTTGGAGATATGCAGGCCGAAAAGCTGCTCAAATCTACATTTTAATAGGAATTTACTATCGTGTTCCGACATAGCAGGAAAACCTCAGGGAGAAAAAGAGTTAAGATTTGTGCTCCACATGGGAGATCAAAAGGTAAATGGATAGATAAAAATATTATGGTGAATATTAACCTTTCTCTGCGATCCATTTCTTTATTAAAGCTCTCTTCTAATTTCATCTGCTCCGAAGATATATCTCTCACTGACTGATGTATTCCATGAAGTTCTCTGTTCATGTCATCTGCAAATCTCACAGCTGATCTGCGTCTGTGGTGTTGACTTCTTGATGGTGAACTATAATTTTCAGAGTCACTCTGAGAAAATTAGTTTAAAGTATAACTTTAAAAATAATGCTATTGTTACACAAGTTATAGATCTAACAAATTCCTCATAAAATATAAGAGCATTCACATAGCTTTATTTTCCCTATGTGTCAATTTACACATAAATTTATGGGAGAGGCTAGCATAATATTACTGACTGCATTGCAGACTCAAGATTGGTGCAGCAGCTAATCTTACTTCAGACAATAGAAACATGCTAGAAGAAAGGCAAGAGCTGCTCAATTTTCAACAGACTCATCCAAAAATGTTCAGATTATCAAAAGAAATTGCAGGCATGAAAAGAACTCACTAGCCACAGTTGAACACAATGTAATCATCATCATCACCAGCCTCCCTCCCAGCCAAGCTTAAATGATCATCTTCGATTTCAATGGACAAAAAACAACACATTTTTCACATTTCTCTTAATGTTTTTGATTACACTCCAAATTAATATAGAGACAATTTCCTGAGAAGGAGCTTTTTCATTTCTTCTTCAGCATTCATTCTCAAACTCCTGCTGAATCTCTCCTGTAGCAGGACCATGGTCTAAGATTTCCAGCAGGATGTAGCCAAGAGAATGGAAATAAGCTATTCTGCCGCTTTATTTGTACCAATAGCCCAACACATTCGTCTTTTGCGGAGCTTCATCATTTAACAATGGTTATAGAGAAAATGGTTGTTACTGCAAACAATGGATCTGAGCCAGTAAATATCACCATTTAGGGCTCACACCAAAAATTTCTTCTGTACCTGATGCTAACTCGCAAAATAAGAAACAAGAAAGAAAAAAAAGGAAAATTAAGATCATGTGTCTTATTTCCCTGATGAATGCATCAGTAAGTCAGTTTTATTGATCTTTTGTGTTTTAGCATTTTCCCATAAACTATCCTTTATACCAATTTTTTTAGTCATCTACTTATTTATTTACAATTTTACCACATCCCATACAAAAAGTATTTTCCAGTGAAAAACTAATGCAAACAAATTTTATAGATGCACATTCTGACAATGTTTTTTTAAACTACCGGTATCAATTTTTAGGGACCACTTATATGTTTCATCAACCTTGCCAGAGCTTCATGAAAAACATGACACACCCACACTATATAACAAACTGTGATGAACTTTAAGCGAGTTGAGACTGTTTGGCTGACTGCCACCATTGAAGTAGTACAAAACTGAATGATCATTTAAAATAAAGTTGTCTGTGTGTTTCCTAGGAAAGAAAGGGGAGAATAGAATGGCAAACTTTTACTTGCCATGCATGTCATAGGAGGTGATTAAGTAGGTTTTGGAGGAGGATTTGGCTGTGCTGTCCTGTAAAGGGTCAAAGTAACTTAGAAGCCATACTGAAGTCAGATCGTCTGGCCAGTAGGCACAGATATCACAGCCAAGCTGTAAAACAGCTCATTCTGTTCTCCATACTACAGCCTGATAATCTGCAGGAGTTTGAGACTGACTTGCTATAACTTCTGTAACATTCATTCTCAAATTTCTGTCTGTTAACAACATGTAGTCAGGAAATATATAACAAAGAGATTTCTTTGTGTTGCCCCATTCCTCACATATCTAGTATGTTGTGTTGCCCCAGCCCTCACACGTCTATAGTGTTGCCCCAGCCCTCACGACTCTATTATGTTGTGTTGCCCCATTCCTCACACCTCTAGTACATAGTGTTGCCCCAGCCCTCACACTTCTAATACATTGTGTTGCCCCATTCCTCACATCTCTAGTATGTTGTGTTGCCCCAACACTGGAGATTTATCTCATTTTTGGGTACTTGGTTGCCATTCCTCTTCAATCTTCTTAGCCAGACTGTTCTTATTCTTCTTCTTCTCTGTGTTCATTCTCAAACTCTTGCTGATTAGCAGGATGTAGTCTAGGGATAGAATTAATTGTGTCATGGTTTACAACGACTGTGATATCTTCACCTGTCAGGCTATCATGGCTTTTGGGTTACTAAGAGATGGTACCAGAGTTGGCTAATCTTTTTTTTGGATTAGCAGACCAAATTTGGCATTATTCGCTTGAGACGTGGTTAAATATGCCGTCTTTTAGCCCTTTTAAAGTTTCAAATGGTGTTTAAGAATTTCTTGCTAACCACCAAAAATGCCGTTTTAAACCTTCATAAGTAAATTGAACTGCCCATTATTTAATTTTTTTAGATTCCATTCTCAAGCTCCTGCTGCATCTCTCATGTAGGACAAAAGTCCTTCTAAATTTTAAGAAGGATGTAGCCCAGAAAACAGAGATGTGTTCAGTTTTCATTTTTTATTTATGCCAATGGTCCGATACCTCAATACTTTGGCTGTTTATTTCATTCTGAACACTGTTTAAATTTGACTAAGATAACCAAGCTATTAGAATCTGAAGAGAAATTAATATATTGTCTATTGTCTTTCCCCAGGTGGTTTGTGATCCACTCTTGCTGTTAAGCGTAGGGGTGATTGGAGCTCGAGCTTGCGTTCTAAAGCCAGATGTGTGGCCTCGGCTGTGCTATGACCGTGTCTGTTCAGGATGTCCCTGACATTTTCTATCCATCTTTTCCATATTTATTCGAGAAATTAGTACAGACACGAATAAATAAACAGGAGTTATCTATTTTAAAAATGCAAAGACAAATGTGAAGTCACACAAACAAATACAAATTTACTTACTTCATAATCTCTGTCTATAATGTGGCCTCTGTGACTCTCATAACGGATATCATCTTGAGTCCTGTCTAAATCACCTCGAATCTAATGATATAAAGATAATTTTTCTAAGTATGAACTTGGAACAATATAGTTATATTTACTGGTAAAATGACAGAAAATTTATTTAGTCATAAATCTAGAATTAAGGAGAAACAAGTGATTTTAGGATATATGGCTGGATGTGTCAGGATGAAAGAGGCATTCCTGATATGTTATGCTGTAGGCCTAAACTACTAAGCAATACAGTCCATTTTTCTGGACTAAATTTGCTAACTGACAAAAACCGGAAAATTAACACTATTAAGTAATTAGCTAAAACAGTTCTGAGCTTGCATTTTTTTATATCCAATATTAAAACCAGCACCTTCAAATAACATTCTCTTCAGATGGAAAGATAAGACACTGAAATAGACATTCGTTGTAGCAAAGCGAATCAAATACTGGGTCAATTATCCCCATTATTGCAACACAAAATGCTACCAATGTCAACAAAATAACATCTTATCCAAAGTATCTTCATGCCAACCCTGTGCTACCAATGTTAAACATGGTCCTTAACAACAAAACATAAGAGACAACTGATTACAACAGAGATGAGATGTCTGAGAAATGCCACAGGAGTGACCAGAAGACACAGAATTAGAAATGATGTCATAAGAGAAAGAGTGGGTGTCATATCAATTCTACAATACATAAAAAAACCAACAGATACAATGGTTTGGTCATCCGGAAAGAATGCTGCGTGATTCATTAGTTTATAAAGCATATATGAAGAGAAGAGAAACAGAAAGAAGAGCCAGGGGTAGACCTAGAGTACACTGGATCGACAGCATCAAAGAGATATTACACGAACACCAAATAACATTATCTGAAGCTGCCAGAAAAGCGAGAACAAGAACATTGTATCTCCCTTGACACCTGTAAAGAGTAAAAGAGGATGGAAAGAAGAAGAAGAAGAAGAATAGCACCCTATTGTAAGCAACATGTTGGGTTATATACCTGTCAACTGGTTTATATATTTTTACATTTGTAAAGAATATATTCATGTTTTATTGAATATTTTATAGCAAAAATCAGAAGCAGACAATCAAGATTTTTAGGGTGTGTGACGAGAAAAGTAAAACATAATTAAACATTTAATAACCACCGGAAAGATCAATGGGAGAAGAGACAGAGAAAAACAAAGAGAGAAATTTCTGGATGTGTTGTCACTGTGGTACAAAAAGAAGTTACCAACTGAACTTATTAACAACAAAAAATAGAGAGAGTTGTGGAGAAGCATTATCACCTAAGTCACTCTGCATGGCACTTGGTTGGGTATTGTACAAGTATACACCACCACATATTTAATTATTTCCCTTGTCTATGTTTTTAAATTTTATGTTCATCATTTAATAATTGAAATATTGATTTACTTAGGGTTGGGATTAGGGTTAGTTATGTAAATCACAACTATCCTAACCCTAACCCTAATCGTAATCTAAACCCTAAAATAGATTAATTTTTAAATTATTAAATAATGAACATGAAAGTTACAAACAGGGAAATAACTCGACTATGTGGTGTGTCTACTTGTACTGTACTTGGTTGATTTATTTATTGAATGTGCCTGTGTTAACATTTAGTATTTAATTAAATACTCTTTATACAGAATGTTAGTAGAATTTTGGGGTTAAAATACAGATATATAAATGTATGAGTATTTTAGACTGAAATACAGAATTATCCTTCTGGAAATTTACAGGTTTAAGGTTGTGTTATACAACTATGAAAAAAATTACAAGAGATCAGAAATTAACATACCCTATCAATTGCAGACTTCTGATTCTGTCCTAGCGATGTATAATCATCTAGCATATGATCAAGATCCTTCAGATTTCTAGTAGTTTCCTGAAATTAATCATATTAGTTTTAAAATTTTCTCTCAATCAATAATGTTTCATACCAATAGAGTAAATTTGAATGTTTATTCTTTTTTTCCTCAGCAGACAGTACAGAATGTGCATGCTAATAGTTTCTAAGACCCATAGACTGAAAGATTTAAATGCTTATGTCCACTCTTGTTTCCCATTTCACTTATGATACATATGTTTCCAATCATGCAGTTTAAGGAATATGATTTAATCAATTGCTATACCATTCTATACAGGCAGTAAGTGACTTTATTATGTCTCCCTTACTTATAAAAACCTTTATAAAACCTTTTTAACTGTACAAATATTCTATTATAGAAGCTATATGCCAGTCTGACTATTTTTTCCTTATCACAATCACATGTAAATCTCACCATCATCATCAAAAGTTGTCTCTGCATTGAAGATTGGCTGTAATAGACCTCCAATATATATCCTGTCTCTTACTTTGGTGATGCAATCTGATACACTGTATTTTGTCCACCTCATGATGTTACTCTCCCATATGTATTTCTGCCTACCAATAGCTTGCCTCCCCTCAACTTTACATCTACCTCCAAGTAAAGGTGTCAACAAGGTATCATGTCTTTCTATTTTTCCAAATATTTTATTTGTTTTATTTTTATTTTCTTAATAGTTCTCTGTTCATACACAGTGTTACAGAACCTCTTTGATGCTTTCTATCTATTTTACCATGAAGTTATTCCTATTTTTCAATATATCCATATCTCAGGCATCAATTATGTCTTGTAGCTGGTTGTTAATTATCCATGCTTCTGAACCATACATTAATGTAGAGTAGGTAATGCACTTTACAATTCTCATTTTTAAATTGTGATTTGTTTGGATGTTACTAGTTTCCTCATGTCATTGAAAATACTTTTAGTAATTTCTATTCTCCTTTTTAACCTGTGTTTCAAATCTACCATATTTTTTTTTAAATTATCTGTCCAAAATATAGATAACTGTTTACTTGCTACAAAAACTCCATACATTTTTAGTTTTAGCATTAGTTTCTTCTAAATTTTTCTGATTATCATAATTTCTATTTTTTTGGCTGTCAACATCTAGTTTATATTCCCTACTTGCCATGTCTACTTTTATATATATACTCTTTCCAAAACGTTGTCTTCGCCGTTGATACTCTTAATGCCTCTCTATCCTGGCCAAGCAGGCCAACATTGACCAGAGACAAGTGCATACATTCTTTGATGTCAATCGTCCATCATCTTCTTGGTATTCCTCTTCTTCTCTTACCTGGCACTCTGACCTCTAGAATCAGCCTTTCGACATTATCATGTCACTTTAAGTGTCCAAAATACTGTAGTTTACTTCTTATGAGGGTACTTAGAAGCCACCCTTCATTCAGTTTAAGTAATTTCAAAATTTCAATATTCTCTGGCCCTGATATTCATAGGATCTTTCATAGCACTTCATTTCAAGTAAATTTATTCTTTTGGATATTCTTTTGTTTAAAGTCTCACATCCATATGTTGCAACTGGGAAAACACGATCTTAAAAGGGTTTCAAATATATATACAAATTCACATAGTGGGTAAAGGTAAGCTGAGCTATGAACCAATGTCATAGCACAAAGTTTCTCATAAGTGTTCGGCTGTCTAGTCAGAGGTTGACCACAAACTGCCTGGCTAGCCTCCCTTGCTCAGTAGAGATAGCATCATTCCTTGATCTTCCCAGAGCATGAGTGCTGGTACCCTGCTTCCTGGTGGTTGAGTACTTTATATTTAAAATCACAAATGGCAAGTAGACTTGAAACCTGCATCTGTTAGTCAGTGGAAAAATGGCTTTACATTACACCAACATGGCTTTTCTTCTACGTTCGTTCTCAAACTCCTGCAGATTAACAGGATGTAGTTTGGAAAACAGAATGCACTGTGTCATGGTTTACAGCTTGGCTATATTTGAGCCTTTCGGCCTGATACATCCGACTTCAGTATGACTTCTGGGTCATGTTGACCCACTAAGATGGAATAGCCATCTCCACACTCAAAACCTCTTTAGTTGCCTCTTACAACATGCATGGCAGGTTTAAGTGTTGCTACTTTTTGCTCAATTTTTTAGTCCTGGCAACACAAAAAAAATCCATTCTTTGATATTATTCATCCTGAATTTTCTGTCCTTATCTTCTTCTTTCATCATTGCCTGTTTTCTGCAGAATTGTTTTCAACAGGGATCATGTTTCTTGATTCTTGATTAGAAAACTGGCCTCACAGCACGTGGGGCATTCCGATAAGTGCTCCGCCCTCTGTTCCAGCAGCCATTCGACTCGATGGTGTTTCGAGTCCAATGCTGCCGAAACAGACGTCGACATCAGGGCACAACTATGGCCCTTGCGACAGGTTTCTTTGTTGTTCCGCCCATCCACGATGTGCCTGTAACTAGTTCAAGCACAACGTCAGCCTGTCGGAACAACATGGTAACTGTTATCGAAGGTTACGACTACGGATCATGGCTGAATTACATATCCAAACCATGCAAGTTTTCATATTTTTACTATTGAAAGTAGTATTTCTTATGGAAATTCCTCAATTTATTAAACATACATGCAAATTGGAAGTCAGCCGATAAAGTCTGTCATCATTTGCTTGAGAATGGTGCTGCTGTAATTGTGGCGCAGAATAGTAATCATCACTTTCACTTGAGATGTACTGGGCCATTATTTCAACATAATTGGCTTTTATGCAGATAGGTTATATTTAACCAAATTAACTTCTGTAATTGAAAGAAAAATTGTTTGACAATTTTCAACAAAAATGAAGGACACGAAGAAGTAAAATACAACTTTAATATTTTTTTGAAAATTATGATTAACATGACTTCACAACTTTGTCAGCACTATTATAAATCCTGATTATGATTGAGCTGATATTGTTCCATTTGTTTATTATAAAATCGGAGGTCAAGGTAGCAAAATTACCTAATTCATGACCTCCATTATTTTTTATGGTCATCAATTAATCAATAAACATGTAACCTTTCAGGGTCATAGGAGTACCACATTGGATGCTTCAGTACACAGAGTCCCCTCATGCAATTTCTATCCTCAGCGATGCGGATGAGTGAGGAAAAATGGTCATATGTTATGACATAACCAAATTGGATTCAAGTCATGGTTGAGCAAGGTGTTTTTCACCAGGAAAGGTAAACTTTTTATATCTTTTCCCCAAAAACATGTTCCATGTGCTTCCTACTTTCAATTTGGTATCTATTATTTCTGTTACAATATACTTTAAAAATATTCTTAGAACACCATGTCTGTGAACTTCCTCTAAATTAAAAAAAAAAAAAACTCTAAATTATCTATTTTGACTCCTAATTCTACCCAAATTTGGTAAAAGAGTGCTTTATTAAAATTAGCTATAAGGAGATTATGGGTACATTAATTGAACATAGATTATTATTCTGTACAGTATGTCAAATATAATAATGTTGCATTACAGTCCTTAAGTATTGTTATATATGTAGAGACAAATACAATACAGTGCAACAAAACAACAAATGATTTTGAATATCTCGTATTTTTCAGCAATTAAATTTTCTATTTCAGTAGATCATACCAGCAAAACATAAGAGACAACTGGTTACAACAGAGATGATGTCTGAGAAAAGCCACAAGAGTGACCAGAAGACACAGAATTATAAATGATGTCATAAGAGAAAGAGTGGGTGTCATATCAATTCTACAATACATACAAAAACCAACAGATACAATGGTTTGGTCATCTGGAAATAATGCAGTGTAATTCCTTAGTTTATAAAGCATATATGAAGAGAGGAGAAGCAGAAAGAACAGCCAGGGGTATACCTAGAGTACGCTGGATCGACAACATCAAAGAGACATTACACGAACACCAAATAACATTATCTGAAGCTGCCAGAAAAGCGAGAACATGAACATTGTATCTCCCTCAACACCCATAAAGAGTAAAAGAGGAAGGAAAGAAGAAGAAAAAGAATAAGAATACCAGCATCCTCTCATCACATTAATCAACTCTCCTTGGTCTTTCTGGTGGTTACTAAATGCTCAAGTTTTGTTCTTCTCATCACATATCATAAGAATATTTACTGTTTTCTATTTTACGATCCATGATTCACATCCATAAAGAAACATTTATTCAACATAACATTCTAGCACTCAAATTCACGCATTCATTGCATAGAATGTTTTTCATTTTTTAAATGCAGATTTAGATTGTGCTATCCTACTCTTTATCTCAATGGAACACAGGCCATCTGATGTTAAAATGGCGTCAAGATCATCATCATCAGGTACCATATCCTGAACAGGATGTAGCAGTCATCACAGCCTTTCGAAACTTCTGTCAACCTTGAGCTATTCTTCCAGCTTCTGTTACTGTCATGTTCAGGTGGTCTTACATCCATCTTCTTCTTGGTCTGCTTCTTGTTCATCTACCTGGCATCATCTCCTCCATTATGATCTTCTCTAGGCTGTCATGGCCTAGAATGATATGGCCAAAATATTGTAGTTTTCTGGAAAGAGCCATGCTTCTTCTTCTTCTGCATTCAGCATCTGTGGTCATGCTATATCATCAGGCCTGTCGTCAAGACGAAGTCCAGTGTCTTCTCCAGGTCAGAGTGGCTGCCCCATAGCTTTTGCCTCAAGTCTGTATCCTCTGGCCAGGTCTGCTGTCTCTGCTCTTTGTATGTTGGGCAGTCCTGAAGTATGTGTTCCGGGGTCAGGGTTCCGGATCCACATGGACATTCATCTGTGTATGAGATCCTCAATTGGTAAAGGTGACCCAACAGTCTGCAGTGGCCTGTTCTAAGGCGAAATATTGTGGTCTGTTGATATCTTTGGAGGAGATGTACTGCATCATGTTCGTGGAAAGAACCATGCTGTTTAGCCAGTTTTCTTTTACATTCATTTCTCTCAGGATGGCTACATTGGGGATCTTTTTGGTCCATGGTATTTTGAAGATTTTTCTGCAACATTTTGTTTAAAAAGCTTCTATTTTATTTTTCACTTTGTTGGTAATTGTCCAGGATTCATATATTGCCACTGGGAATAAGCAAGTTCTTAGGAATGTTAATTTTGTTGTTTTGCAGCAGCTCAACCATATTTTTTTCATTTGTATCAGCTTCTTTGACATGATAGCCAACCTTCTGACATCTTCATAGCAATCTCCATTACTGCTGATAAGAGAACCAGGATATTCAAAACTGGTGATTCTAATTTGCTGTTGCAGCTACTGATTGAGAACTTGCTAGTGGTTTTGTCACTATAATCATGGTCTTGTTTCCATTCAGAAATAGGTTTTGTTTTTTCACTATGTTCTTTAATGAAGTTTATGAGGTGTTGGAGACCTGCTTAATTGTGTGCCAATAATGTTGTATCATCAGCATATCTTAGTTTTGGTATCTCTGACTTCCAATGTTGAGTGAGTTGAAGTTATTTCTCTGTTGGTCATTTCTTACATTCCCCATTATGTTCTCTGCATAAATGTTGAAGAGATATGGTGATAGAACACATCCTTGTCTGACTGCTTTTTCCATGCTGAACCAATCAGATGTTTCTCACTATTTACTCTCACGGCTGCTTGCTGGTCTTGATATAATTTGTTTTATGAGCTGGAATAAGTGTGGTGAGAATCCCTGAGAAGAGAGCAGTCCTGCTTTCACATTATATTGCAAAAATTGATCAGAGGAACCTGGGAGCATATAAGAAATTGACGAAAAATGTTAAAGACATGTGCAAGAGCCAAGAAGGAGGAAATAACTGAAACATAAAAGAACACAACACCAGGATCAGATAGTATTAGGTATGAAGAACTTAGTAAAGGACAGATGAGGGACTGGAGGGGCTGGCAATCATGTTTAACAAGAGCATATTAAAAGGCATAATTAAAAAGACTTGCTGTATGGTTACTTAATTCTGTTACCCAAGCCTGGTAGAGATCATACAAAGGTACACACTAATTACCATGAAAAGCACAGTTGGCAAAATAATGGAAACAATAATTGCATGGAAATTGTCTTATCACCTAGAGAATAATATGCTGCTATCACCAACACTTGGTAGGTATCATCCTAATAAGCAGACATGGCATAATGCGGGTTATCTTTGCTCAGAATGTATTTGAGAGATTTTACTCACAAATGGAGATGCGCAGCTGCAATAGATCTGAAAGACGTTTACAACATAGTGCCCTTGAATTACTTGATGACTCAGTTGTTGCATTTTGATTAAGTCTTTATCTTATTAACTGGATTGTTGCCGTTCTATTCCAGAGATAAATGTGGTAGTTGGGCATCGGTACCAACTGTCATAAGCCCTGGAATTCTGCATGGGCACATTGTTTAATGTGTATTCTGCACAAATTACAGGCAGAAAGATTGCAGAGGTTGGTAGAACTATGTTGCACACTGATGACATACTGATGTATAGACAAGGTAGATATCGAGAGATGTGCGTCAAGGAGTTACAAAGTGAGTTGAACCACTTAGGGTAGTGATGAAGGGACATTCAACAAAAGCATCTATTATGTAGTTTCCCCTTAAAGACCTTTTTGATAAACAAATTCACTCCATGTGTTACTCTGTGCAGGGACACTCTTGAAAGAAATAACACAATGAAATATTTGGGAGTGCTTTTTTAAGTTCTTTTAATCTGGACATGGAATAGGAATCATCACTTTTTCATTTCATTCATCCTAGTTGTATCTTGTAAGGAATTCAACTGTCAATTACTCTATGCTCAACACAATAGTAGTGAAAACCAGCTGTCTATTCCACTTTCTATTCCAACCAAGAAGTGATACTTTGATTGGTAACTAACCAGATCTCCAAGATTGCATCATGAATTTAAAGCTAAACTCACATTTAAAGAATATTTGAAGACCATATTAAAGCCTTGCCATCATATGAACTGTGTGGTCAAAAATGGCAGACATTGATAGCACTAAATGGTTGTAGACTTTCCTGTAATTTCTATATAAACATATAGTGAGCTGGAGAAGGGTACATGATCTCAAGATGGCAAAAAAAAAGCGCTACAAAGACTCTTTAAAGACCTCACTAAAAGACTTTGAAATAGACCAAGATACATGGGAAGAACTTGCACAAAATAGATCTACATGGTTCTCTACAGTCATAAAGGATGCATCATCTTGTAAAAAGAGGAGAAATACAGCAGCTCAAAAGCGGAGAGTAGCTAGAAAGTTACGGATAGACCAAAATCCTTCTTAAAGTGGTCATTCCATGCCTGAATTGTCCAAGGACATTTGCAGCTCGAATATGGTTTATTAGCCATCTACAAACTATTCGGCATGAACATAATTCTAATTGAATTTTCAAAAGTGGATGTAAAAATGATAACCATCACTTGTGATAGACGAACAACATATAAACACATAGGCAACTCTGAGCAGGATGTTTATTATTTTCTAAGTACTGCATGCCACTGTGAGTTGGAGTCTCTTGGGTATGAAAGAAAACTAGGAGAACTCTCCTCCCCCAACTCACAAAAAAAATTTCACATAAGCAACATGAGCCTTTATTGTTCCTAATTCCTGTGGATTTAAATAAACAATATATAATCATTCTTCTTCTTCTTCAGTGTTCATTCTCAAAATCCTGCTGGATCTTCTTTGTAGCAGGACCATGGTCCTACTAGATTTCCAGCAGGATGTAGTCCAGAGAATGGAAATGTGTTATGTTGCCATTTTATTTGCGCCAATGGCCAGACACATCCATCTTCAGTGGATATATAATCATTCAAAAGTGACTCGTGAGCAATGCTACAGGCCTATGTTATATGTTTAAATCAGATTGATCACTTAGGTGTATTGGTGCAATTATCTCATAATGATAACAGAGTACATGTATTTATAGCTACTTGAATTAAAAACTAACCTGCATTTAATTAAATTTTATTTCAAATATCAAGACTACATTTTCTTATCAGCAAACACATGCAATTTGATAGAGAATAGAGACCTATAACACAATAAGGCATTGGTCCTACACTTCAGTAGTACAAATCAATACCCAAACGTGTAACAACTGTATGTCCACTTATAGGGCCTAGCAGAAGATAGTGTTAAAAATATTGTAAAAACTCAAACTTTTAAGATTGGTGAAAATGCTTTCTTAACTTTCTAACAAACCTTGAAATGCTGACATATTTGTTAAACACAACTTTATAAATTGTCTGCCATTAGATCCTATAATTCGCTGCAGCACAGTGTATCTGAAAAATCAAACATGCGCCCTCCCCACAATGCTGTGTCAGTGACATTGACAACCACAAGTTCAAGTTGCCAATTTATTAGTGTAGAGTAGAGACTGATTGTAGGTATTGATTGTGTGTTACATGCTCCAACACGCTTCTCCACTTACAAAATGAGTACAGCTGTCTCTAAAACCGGTGAAGACATCATAAGTGCGTTTGTCTTAATTTCTAATTTAAACAAACAAATTTCAAGAAAGATGCATTATTTAATTTACCCAAAATATGAGCGGAAAAAAATATTTAACCCTTTAACCCATTTTTGTTTATCCTGACAACCGGCTTTCCCAATACGTTAGATGACAATAAATCAATGGATGTTAGCTTACCGTCTACTGAAAATAAAAATGTTATTATTTGTAGCAAACGCACATTTAATAAACTTATACAAAATCATCCAATCTTTAAATAAAATTATTTATAATTAAATTATGAAAATAAATGTCCCGCTACGAATGATGTGTACGTACATGTTTACTTAGTAAACATATATGAGAGTTGCTGCACTTGCCTGCTAAAATAGCATCATCAAGTGCCGTCTAAGCAACGAAAGTTGTCTGCACAAGACCTCCAACATTCCCTGTCTCTTGTTTTGGTAATGCACTCTGCTAGACTGTAGCCTGTCCATCTTGTGATGGATAAAGCATCCATCCTCTCCTACGTGTTATTCTTAATTAAAAACTAGAATCGCAGCACATGGGGCACTCCCATAAGTGCTCTGCTCTCTGCTCCAGCAGGCATCACAGTATATGTAGAGTGTATGTGTACTAGGGATACACCCATCTCTGCAATGAGATTTCTGCTTGATCTCCCCAGTATTAGAGTGCGATATCAGGTAGCACAGATTAGGTCGTACCTTAAAGTAACAGAATACAACCACCACTCATTACGCCAACGTCTAGATGAATCGAAGGGAAAACGAATCAAGCCTGGCAGAGCATTGATGGCAGAGGCTGAAAAAACAGTGAAGAGTATGTGAATTTGAAGAAACAGGAAAGGGCAGTGAATGGGTAGAAAGAAGAAATCAGGGACTAAAGTAATAATAAAACTAGGTAACGCGTGTCGAAAATGGACGGGTATCAGGACCCAGGTTACAATGTATGAAATCGCCCAGCTAAACTCGAAACGATAAGACTCTCCCACTTGTATCTCTGTCTACCTCTTGCTCGCCTCCCTTCGACTTTACCTCAAGTAAAGTCTTCCACAAGGTGTTATGTTCAAAATGTTTAATGTAGCCAAAATATTTTATTTGCTTGATCTTTATTTTCTAAAATATGGGCTTATAAGTCTATTTGTTCAGATGTCTGCTGGTCATATGAAGCTATACAGTACGGTCTGCTGGTCATACATCATACATTAAAAACACTAATATACGACAAGAAACAGATAGGAATAAAAATAAAGATACAAGAACGTATAATCTACCACGTAAGTCACATACAATACCTAGGATAACGGAGTCTAGCACATTACACAGACTATCCAGACTAACACTACTTAGAAACTCTATCATACACTACTTTGTCACATTTCTTACTGCAATCACTTAGCAGGGAATGCAGAGAATGGTGTCCCACAGCTGTGGAGAAAGAAGTGCAGGCTTTAATCAGTGAGAATACCAAAGAGGAGGATGTGATTATATACACTGATGGATCTATAATTGGGCATTTTCGCAGTGCTTGGACCTTTACAGCTCAGTGCGCAGGTAAAACAATCAAGGAGGAAAGTGGTGCCTTTGCGGTCACTACGAGTAGTATGACCATGGAGACTATGACGGTGACCAAGGCATTTGAGTGGCTACGCACACAGAAGGTAGCGCAGGTCTGCATCTTCAGTGACTCTATGAGTATGATTAAGAAGGTACAAGTGGGTCTCGTTCGCGAACAGTGAATTGAGGCCTTGAGAAAGGCGAGCTTGAAAGTGGTTACAATTATTTTCGTGCCGGGACGTGGGTGTTCACGGCAATGAAAGAGCGGATCGACTGGCATCGTGCGCGATTGTGGCACAGGGCGATGGGGCAATGGATCGCGCTGACGTTTTGAACTCCTTAAGAGATATAACACGCGAGAGTGAGACTAATGTGGATGATGATTCCTTTTCTTCTTCTTCTTCGTTCATTAAACTCCCGCTGGATCTCCCTTGTAGCAGGACCATGGTCCTAATAGATTTCCAGCAGGATGTAGTCCAGAGAATGGAAATGCGTTGTGTCGCCGTTTTTTTCGCGCCAGTGGCACGACACATCCGTCTTCGGCGGATGATTCCTTTTCAATGGCTAGGATTAAAGATCAGAGATTGAAATGCGGTGTTGCTAGAGGTGAACATTTTGGAGGGTGCAGAAGAATGATGGTCAACCAGCACAAGACCGGTACTGTCAGCAGAAGTGTAATGACGGATACACTCAAGGAGATATCGGAGCAACTATGGACGTGTCAAGTTTGCAGTGATGATGATCAGACGACTAACTAACTAATTTCTTACTTATTCTTCTTCAGCGTTCATTCTCAAACTCCCGCTATATCTCCCTTGTAGCAGGACCATTATCCTATTAAATTTCCAGCAGGATGTAGTCTAGAGAATGGAAATGCGTTGTGACGTCGTTTTGTTTGCGCCAATGGCCCGACATATCCGTATTCTGCGAATTTTACTTATTAAAAGACATGAGTAAATGGATAATATAGGCTAATATAGAAACATCCAAGATTTATTAATAATAAAGAAAAATCATGCAGCAAACGGGGTATGAACCAGATCTATTTATGTTATGGTGTGTCCTCTGTGCGAACCTTTTTCAAATCCCGTTTCATTTACTAAAAAAGCATGCATTGACGCCATCAAAGCACGTGAATATCTCATAAACAAGCCAATAAACAGAATATACAAACATTTAGTTAAATTACCAGTGAAATTACTAGTGACTGGTGAATACAATTTTAAATAGAAAACTGAAATACGAGTGCGAATTGAAAAGTTTTGCCTCATTGGCGATAATTTTATTATAATTTTACAACATAGTCCCCATTCCTGTCCAAGCACAAACGCCAGCGTCGGACTAGTTGTTGCATCCCGTCGATGTAGAAATCAGACGTTTTCCCCCGAAACCAGATACGCACGACTGTTTGTACCTCCTCGTCAGAAGCGTAACTGTTTCCCTTGAGGTGTTCCTTCATCTTCGGGAACAGAAAAAAGTCAATCAATAAAACCCATAACCCTTCAGGGTCATAGGGGTACCACATTGGAAGCTTCAGCACACAGAGTCCTCCAGCGAATTCTATCCTCAGAGATGCGGATGAGTGTGGAAATATCTAGCCCTGTCCATTCCTTGATGTTGTCTGTCCATGTCTTTATTTGTCCTCCTCTGCTTCTTCCACCCTCGACAGTTCCCTGCAGTATTGTTTTTGACAAGGAATCGTGCCTGCATACATGTCCGAACCATGCTAGTTTTCGTCGTTTCACTATTGAAAGCAATGGCTCCTGGACACCTGCACACATCTCTACTTTATTTCTTACATACACATTGGTCTTATGTTCCCCATAGGAAATTTGTATAATTATTCTGTAGCATTTATACTCGAAAGCCTGTAATCTTCTCTCCATGTCCGCAGTGAGTGTCCAACTCTCACAACCATACAACACAACGGAAAGCACCAGCGACCTATACAGTTTGATTTTCACTCCAACACTGATGTTGCTTTTCCAAATCACAGTTAGCCTTGACAAGGACGCTAAAGCCATCTCCAGCCTTATTTTTAGTTCTGCTTTGCATTTACCATCGCTGCATATACTGGATCCGAGGTATTTGATTATCCATTGTAGTATTTCAGTGTGCAAAAGGTTTAGCTAGTGGTGCCCATCTCCTCTCCAGCTGTCCTTCTGATGTGGTTATATGGATGTGTTTTCTCTCTCCATCTCCATTGCACTTTTCTGATGTTGACACTACATCACATTTTAAAAGTCACAAGGTGCCAGATCGGACTGTACGCGACGGGTGCGGTAAAATGTCATTAAACGTGAGACACTCCAAACACACTGTTTGTCAACTCATGTGTGAGCGAGCATTGTCGTGATGTAGAACTGCGGATTTGCCCACACGAACACGCAGCAGTCGTGCTCGGAGTTTCATCAAGGTTGTCACATAGAGATCGGAGTTGATGGTATATTCCCATATCTTGGCAGGGCACTATCACAGAATGCCACTGTTGACTCAAGTGTATGCTAGGATCTCATAGGCAAGCATCATCTGATGAACAAGGCACAGATGATTCAATCTTATACTTCTGAAGGATCTTCATGTCAAGAATATGATTCTACAATCGCACACCATATTTTCTCAGACACCGAGGGTGAAAATAGTACAGTAGCCTTGTATGTCTAGCATAGACAGTCCAGTTGCATATAGCAATGAAAGCAGAACGACTGTCATTTTAGACCTTCAATTCAGTTTTTCGGGCACATGATATACTGAATCAATACATTTTCATAGAGACTCCAAAAGCTATATTCGCATGAGCAAGGCAATATTCTGGTCAATTATTGTGAATTCATTGGAAATGTCACATTCACATGCCATAAGATCGTCTTCCAAAGAGATTTATATGGTGAGATGTGCGTAAGTCTATTGTCTATCCCAGGGTGGTGTTGTTGTAGCGTCCACACTTGTCATTGAGCGCAGGGGTTTGTGAAGGAGATGTAGTCTGCATCCCAGAGTCATGTGTGTTGCTCTGGTTAAGGTGTAGTCATGTTTATTCAGGATGGTCTTGATGTTGTCTATTCATCTTTCCTAGATCTGCCCTTAGCCCTGTATCCTGTTATACACTCTTATGGCAAGTTCATAGTTTATCCTCATAAGATGTCCAAACCATTTTATGTTTTTTCTCTCTACGTAGGGTAGATTCGATGCATGGCGGGATTATCTTTCTGATGTTCTCACTGTGCATTTTGTCGAGTCTGGTGACATTTCATTTTCCAAGTTTCGATCTTTCTCTTATGTGTAAGTGTAAGTTTCGATCTTTCTCTTATGTGTAAGTGACTGTACGCTGCTTTATGCTGCGTCATCTTGGACTATCTATGCGAGACACGCTCGACAGCTTAACTCTTTCCACCTTCAGTGCCTAAGAAACCTCATGGGAGTACGTTGGCAGGATCGAGTACCAAACACGGAAATCCTTCAAAAGTCCCACATGCAAAGCATCTATGCCCTGTAGAGTAGTTCCCAACTTTGCTGGACTAACCACATCGTCCGTATGCCAGACAAGCGCCTTCCAAAGAGATCCCTATATGTGTAGCTGTGTGTAAACGTTCAAGCGGAGGGCAGAAAAAGCACTTCAAGGATCACCTAAAGAACTCTTTCCAGCACTACAGCATCGATCTTAGCTCCTAGGAGACTACAAGTGTTGATCGCTCAGCTTGGCACACATGGATCACTAAATTTGAAAAAAGAGAGAACACTGCGAGCAATTTACAAACAGCGGAAGTGGACAGACAACTACTAAAACTCTTCTACTCCGTACGCTCTGCACTCCTGCATGCACTGCAATAAAACTTTCCTGGCACGAATCGGACATATGCGAGCTCACAAACCCAAACTAAATTAGACAATCACAAATGTTTTTTTTTATACTTGTTCACCCCATTTCTATTAGGCCTATTTTTCATGCCAAGCTCATCTTCGCTTGCGAAGGAGGAATACTATCAGCATCATCACGTGTAATCATCATCATCAGTTGTCAAGTCTGGCATTGGTAGCATATGGCCTAATGTTGGTATCTTCTTCAGCCGTCATTCTCAAACTCCCGCTGAATCTCTCTTGTAGCAGGACCATTATCCTTCTAGTTTTCCAGCAGGATATAGTCCAGAAAATGGAAATGCGTTGTATCGCCGTTTTATTTGCGCCAATGACCCGACATATCCGTCTTCGGTGCTAATAGTATTGGTATAAAGATGCTCTTAATCATTTTTTCTTTACGTCCATGTTGATTTTTTAGTGAAACAGCATTGGTGACAACTGGTATGTCACAGCATGTTCCTTTTGACATCATGTTTCTATCTCTCTATCAAGTGATTCGTCCTCTGTGAAGGTACTTTAACTCAGTCTTTGACGTATTTCATTTTTGCGTTCTCTATTTGGATGTTTAATTGATCTGTTGATCTCGCTATTTGCATATGTTCTGTCTTTTGTGTGTTAATCCGCAGTGAGGTAAGTGTAATCCATAAAAAACGTTTAAAGGATTACTTGAAAACATCACTCAATAACTGCAGGATTGACCCTAGCTCTTGGGATAATACAGCTCTTGAACATCCAGCCTGGCATGATCAGATCTGTGGGAGTAGTAAAAGCTTTGAAAACAGTAGAGCACAGATAGGAATTAAAAAGGGACAAAGAGGAAGCGGGAAAATCAGTCAGAAAGTCCCTTATTTCAAGATTTTAATTCCTGTTCATACTGCAACAGGGTTTTCTTAGTCCTGGGTTACTTAATCATCTAAGAATTCACAAACACAAAGCTTAATTGACTTTTTCAATGCCATGCTCAACATGAGAAGAAGGAACACCATCATATTGACATAGTGGAAAGTTTCATGACAGAGTGTAAGAGTGAATGTTATATTTTTTTTTTTAATTGGTAGCATATCCTATTCAGGACGAAGCCAACCACCCATGATTTTTTGGCTGTAGTTATTATTTTTAGACAATATAAATATGTTCAGTAATTTGCCATTGCGTTATGAATGGTTCAGATGCATAATTGTCTGTGGTGGGATGTGAACCAACCACCTTGACCATCACAGATATGCTCTGTACCTCTCCGCCACAGAACCGGACTGTTTAACCTAGTCACAAGGGAAAGACAAGGTACCATGACACATTACATTCCATTCTCTGGACTATATTTTGGTGCGCAACAGGAGTTTAAGAACAATCACAGCAGAAGAAAATTATAAGCATGCCAATTCTTTAATTCATACATATGTGCTCACACAAAGAAAAATATAAAACAACACATAGGCCCTATATCATTGTTGCATATGATTGCCTATCCCCAGGTGAAAGATGGTTGATAGTATCCACACTTGCCATTAAACATACGGGTGAAAGCTTCAGTTGCCGTTCCAGGCCAAATGTGTTGCAATGGTTGCATTAAGTCCATGTTTATTCATGGTTATCTTGATGTTTTCTATCCAACGTTTTCTTGGTCTACTTTTGGCTTTATGTCTGGATATTCTTTTGATATATGCTCTTATTGGTATTTGGTTTGGATTCATACTCATAAGGTGCTGAACCATTTTACTTGCTGTCTTTCAATATGTTTGATACATGATAGTATACCAACTCTTTTCCTAATTTCTTCATTTATTATTTCAACTAGTTTTACATATGATTATATTTTATAAATGACAATAATTATATTATTTATAAATAAGAATGATTATACTATTTATGAATGACAATATCAATATCTCCTTAACATAACAGATCTTTTCACAATAATATAGCAATCTTTTTCTGTGAAAATATTTTTATATCACAGTCCACTTCAATGAAAGATATTTTCGTTATATATCCCACTGTATTGAGTGAAAGATATTTTCATGAGAATGGCACAACATACTAGAGTAAAAGATCTCATGATATCACAGTTTACTCCAGGAAGGTCTGGAGAACATAATTATAGCAGGTAAGATAGAAGGCAAAAGAGATAGAGGACCAGAAAAATGAATGGAAATAGGTATAAGTGTTAACAATATTATAAACAAATCATACCAATATCGATGCAGCGACGGATGACATTTCGACTAAATAGACTTCATTAGGCATGTGAATTCTTATGTAAAGTATATTGCTTGTTTGTCTGTTGTCTTACATCCTGCACATTCAGCAAGGCTTATGGTTCACTTTAACCCTATATGGAATGGGACAGCCAACACCCTATAACCTTTAGTCGCCTCTTATGACATGCATGAAAGGTAAACAGTGTTGCTATTCTTTGCTTTCTTTTTCAGACCTGGGCAACACGTGTGGAGGAAGAGTTAAGCTATGTGTTGACCACACACTCTCTTCCTGATCCAACAATATTCCAGTGGCAAGATAAATCAAGACCACTAGTGACTAAATAAAGTGTACCAGGATGCAGTGAATAGACAGAATCTTCTATGTGTCTCACACAGCCCTTTGTTTTCTACAATGATTTCCTGGCAAGTGTCTTCCACTCCAGTGTTTCATTCTCACTGTCCAACAATTATATATATATATATATATATATATATATATACGAGGCGTGTTCAAATGAAAACGGGACTTGTTACACCACGCGTGATAGAGCGCACTGATATTGATGACATTTTGCACTAGTAATGAGTATCCAATAATTTACATACGGTCACGTGTTCATCTTCCCAGCATGCATATGTGCTGCAGAAGACTGTTAACAATATGGCGGGTGTGATTCCGAACCCGTCCAAAGTGAATCAGCGTGCTGTGATCCAGTTTCTTTCATTTGAAGGATGTCAAGCAGTAGACATTCATCGGAGAATGAAGGCAGCATATGGTGACAAATGTTTGTCGAGGACCAGAGTGATGGAGTGGGTGCGTATGTTTAAAGACGGACGTGAGTTAACGGCAGATCTTGCACGGCCAGGTCAGGCGCATATTGTTGCAACAGAAGAAGCCATAGCCGTGCTTGATAAAGCAGTACTGACTGACCGTCGTCGGAGCATTCGTTCGCTTGCAGAAGAATTCCATATGTCAATTGGGACAGCCCACATGGTTGTTCGGAAGAAATTGAACTATCGGAACAGCCACGCAACTTTTTCTCGGACGGCATTCGACGTCTACCTAAACAGTGGGATGCTTGCCTAAATGCATACGGAGATTTTTTCTGATGAACCCAGGTGCATTCTTATTCACAAGTGGTTGCTTTGTTCAATTCCGTTGAAAATATTAAATTGCGTATGATACTTTTTAAATAAATCCACAAGTCCCGTTTTCATTTGAACACGCCTCGTATATATATATATATATATATATATATATATATATATATATATATATATATATATATATATATAATGCATACATAAATGATAAATTCTCATATTTCAAATTACTAGTACATAATAACTTTATAATTGATTATATTTTGTATTTGCGGTACAAAACATGCACTTAATTAAAATAGTGTACATTAAGGATGATGATTGTGGTAGCAGTTAAAAATAGATAATATAACAATTTCTTAAGATTACAGGAAAAATGCAGTAGATGGAAACCAACCAGATCAAGTAATGAGAAAGTCAAAGAAGATATGGCATACAGGTGTGTGCTACAGTAATGCAGATAAATAGACAATATGAACAAAGATGATGTTAGAACCCTGAAGTATGAGTTTGTAAATGTTGATGTAGTGTGTAATACTGAAAATGGTAGCCTCATATTCAGTCATTAAATGAGACCTGACATATCACAACCCCAATGTCTGACCTATTTTATTGGCAAGTGTTCCAAATAAATCATTTTCCCAGTTGTCTATAACATAGATTATTTGTCTCAGGGCTTTTATTTCCTCATCATGTTCACTTCATGGTAGTCTTTTAGATTAACAAGAATCATTATAGAAACTTCAGTTACCAACACTGTAGTCCTGTATAGAGCTAAGTTTTCAATAGTAATCTCCATGCCCTATCACAGAATATTCAAGTGGATTGGCCATGTTGAGAGGATGAACAACAGTCATATCCCGAATACAATGCAGTATGCTGAACTCTTGCAGAGTGCAAGAAGAAGAGACTTACAGAAGTTACAATACAAGGATGTGTGCAAAACATCAATGTTCTGTTGCCATCGCTTCTGACAACTTGGAAAATTTGGCAGAAGATCAATCACATTGAGGACAAACCTTTGTGGTGATGTTAAGACATCTGGGAACTCAATAATAAGTGAAGCAGAAGAAGGTCATATATGGAAACTCAATCTAAACCTCATCTGTTGCTAGAGTATACATTATATATTTAATAATACAAATGTGTGCGTCCGTAAGTTATGTTCTTTTGTGGATTAAATTACATATTTTTTATTGTGTTCTGTCCTTGATAAAAGACTTTCAGTTTAAAAGCCAGTTCTGTCTAGTTTTATTATATAAAACTGTAGTACCTACTATATTTCCTTAAATATGCTACCATTAGCAATCAATATAATCTGAAATATTTTGTTATATATTTTGCCCAATTGGGTTGCAAGGAATAGTAATGCTGTCACATACAATTGGTAAGCAATCAATAGTAATGCTGTCACATACAATTGGTAAGCAAGTAATAGTAATGCTGTCATATACAACTGAGATGCAAGAAATAGTAATGCTGTCACATACAATTGGGAAGCAATCAATAGTAATGCTGTCACATACAATTGGTAAGCAAGTAATAGTAATGCTGTCATATACAATTGGGAAGCAATCAATAGTAATGCTGTCACATACAATGGGTAAGCAAGGAATAGTAATGCTGTCATATACAATTGGGATGCAACGAATAGTAACACTGTCACATACAATTGGGAAGCATGGAATACTAACTATATCACATATAGTGCATAACAATATGTGATTGAAGAGGCATGGGGTTTGCCAGCCCAATCTGTAGGAGTTCAAAGTGACCCAAAAATTTTCTTTTGTCTAGCCTCAGGAAGATAGTGACACTACTGGTCCACACTTGCAGTTAAGCATAGGGGTGGAGAGCTTTAGTTTTTGTTCCACTGCCTGATGTGTCACCTCTGTTGTTCTATATCCATGTTCAAAATGCTTTTGATGTTACTTACTTCTTTCTTTTTTTTGGTCTTCCTCTGGCTCTATAATCGGATGTTTTATTATAGGCACCTGAAGGAAATTGAGTGTATTCCATTTTCATAAGATGTCCCATCCATGTGTTGCCAGGCCTGAAAGGGGAGCAAGGAATAGCAACATTGTTTACCTTCCATGCATGTTGAAAAGCGTTACTATGGAGTGAATGGGATGGAATTGGCTGTAGGGTCCCATATAGGGTCAAAGTCACCCACAAGCCATGTTGAAGTAGATGTGTCAGACTGAAAGATGCAGGTATCGCAGCAAAGCTGTAAACCATGACTAAACACATACCGCTCTCTGGGCTACATCTTGCTAATCTGCAGGAATTTTAGAAAGTACGCAAAAGAAGAAGGATGAGATGTTCAAACCATACTAGTTTTTTTCCCTTTCAATTAGGTCAAAGAACATGAGCCGATAGAGCATTGGATCAGCAACCAATCAACCAACCTGTCTCTCAATATATTCAATACATAATATCTATTCTATTTCTTATCCAAAAATACCATGCTAAAACTGATATTTTGGCAGAAAGATACAAGTATTTCAGCCATGGTATAAATTATTATAGAACATATTCCGTTCTCTTTACTACATCCTGCATATCTGCAGCAGTTTGAGAATGAACACAGAACATCTCCACATTTTATTCAATAAAAATATATTTGATAAAGTTTATAATTTTATTCATTAAAATATCAATTATCATATTTTGATGAGTATTAGAATTTTCCACTATTATGTAAAAAAAACTTGAAAATTAGCAGAAACAGAGGAAGTCTCAGAAATGGTGGGTTGGACGAGTGATTAGAATACTAAGATGTCAAAATTGTTTATCAAGCAAAATACTGTGATATGGACCAAAAAAGCCACTCACCAGTGAAGGCTATGACATTGCAAGGCAGAAGCAGCACTTGACAAGACTAAAGTAAAATGTTTTAAAGGAAACTTCATGATAGCTCTGGAGAAACCCACACATCTAGTTTCAAATACAACATAAATGTTTTATTACTCATAATTCCTGGGAGATAGAAACAGTAAAATCTCCATGAGAAATGAGCCATTTCAGCTAAGTAAGAGAGTATATTGTGCTGCTAATGTAACATTCTGATATCTAAAACTGGGAGAGGGGGTTTGCTTCATAACCCTAAATCTAAGGAAGTCAGGACACAACATATAACATCAGGAAGCAAGGTATATACTGGGTAAAACCCCCATCACCCTAAATTTTATTTCCTGAAAAATAGTCACCAAAAACTCAACAAAAATGAAGAAATTACCTTTTTATAAAGTTTAAACCCACTCCCACCAAAGACATACTTATGACCTGCTTAAATCCATTTTTGCATTCTCTTTCTTTAATTTTGTACTGCCAACTCAACTCTCTCTTGCTCTATGCATGTCTGATCACAATGTTACTATTCTCTGCTCTTCTTTCATACCCAGGTAATGTATGACTGAATGTATAAATAAAGTAGAAAAATTTACAAACATTCATACCCAGGTAATGTATGGCTGAGTGTATAAATGAAGGTGAAAGATTTACAAATATCATTCATACCCTGGCAATGCATGACTTAATGTATAAATAAAGGTGAAAGATTTACAAAAATCATTCATACCCAGGTAATGTATGGCTGAGTGTATAAATAAAGGTGAAAGATTTACAAACATCTTATTCTTGGAAGTAAGATTTACAAACATCTTATTCTTGGAAGTAAGATTTACAAACATCTTATTCTTGGAAGTAAGATTTACAAACATCTTATTCTTGGAAGTAAGATTTACAAACATCTTATTCTTGGAAGTTGAAGCAGTGGGAATATTTAACAATTTATTATTAAAGCAAAGTGCAGTCTTGTAGCAACTGAAGAAAATTGTGTTTCTGTGTACCAGTAAATCAAAATGTTTGCATTTATTTTATTCATTATTTTGTTCCTGGTGCAAAAAACAAATATTAGAATCATTATATATCAGATATGAGATACCAAATATCACACACATCTGGTGTCAAGCCCATAGATTTGTGGGTGGATTGGGGAGAAGGGGGGTTGGAATTCACTATGAAGTGAAACCAATCTGAAAATCCAGTATAAGTATTAAAAAAGTAAGTTCAGGCTTAATAATAGCACTAAATTACTGGTAGTACTTTATGGATCAGAATACTGGAGAATGAACAAGAAAGATGTTCATAAGTTATCTACATTTTACTACTAATCTTTCATCATCATCAGGCACATCTTCTGCAGTGAATATTGGCAACAACAGACCAACATATTGTCTCTTGCCTTGGTGGTGCACTCTGATAGACTGTAACCTGTATATCTCACAAAGTTTCCCTCCCACTTGTATCTCTGCATACCTATTGATAGCCGACCTTTGAATCTACCTTCAAGTACGGTCTTCAGCAACATGTCATGTTTTTTAAGCATAATGTTTAAAATATTTTATTTCTTTGATATTTATTTCTTTTAATATTTTTTTTTCATACACAGTGTTGTCAGAACCTGTTTCTTTTATTCTCCTTCCATGAAGGCCTCCTATTCTATATATCCTCATCTCAAAGGCATCAATTCTGTCTTCTAGCTGTTTGTTCATTATCCATGTTTTTGAGCCATAAATTAATGTAGAAGAGATGTAGCATTTTATAATTCTCATTTTTAGTTTGTTTGTGATTTGTTAACCCCTTAGCTGCGGAGGTATTATTAAGGATATAATGAAAAACCACTGCCATTATGTGGAGATCCTCTTCTTCTTAGCTTCCCAGGAAAAAAAATCTGTCTAGAAGCTTATATTAAAGCATCCAAATCAATTGTTTCCCTGGGAAACTAAGAAGAAGATCTCAGCAAAATGACGGCAACCGTTCATAGTATCCGTAAGGATACCTCCACAATTAAGGGGTTAAGATGTTAATATTTTTTTCATGTTATTGAAGGCATCTATTCATAATTCCTAGGAACAATATTCCTGTAGTTGGACAGAAGTTGCTGGTAGCCGGAGTAATGGACCACCCAAGACGACATGGGATAAGAGAAATCTCAGATTGCTTAAACATGTCCCTTGCTGTGGCAGATCATTTTGCTCAGAATTGTGACGAGTTCAGAACATCCATTAAGAAGACATCTGGAAAGAATATGTCATCTGATATACATTGAAAGTACATTTTAACCATTCCCATTCTCCTTTTAATTTTCGTTGCACATCTACTACCTACCACCATATGTCAAGATACAGGTCAGCTACTTTTAGCATTATCTCTCCATGTATTTTTATATTTAGTATTTTATCCTCTTTGATCTAGCTGATTATCATGGGTTTTGCTTTATGAGTGTTAACATCTAATCGATAATCTCAAACTTAATTGGAATCTTTACATGTCTTTACAGAATCAATATTACCTTTAAGACAATGACATCCTAACAATTTCCAAGATGTGATCAGTAAACCATAGATAACATTTTTAGAGAAAAGGTAGAGAAGAAGATGAAAATGAGTCTTCATATACCTTGCAAATGCAACCCTCACCTTTATACAAGATGAAAAAAGTGAAATGACCAAGAATAAAATAAATGTGCATGATGGAAGATAGAATGTCCTATCTTTGAAATCTGAAATATTTTTAAAATCACCAATTACACCTAGGTCAACCCAGTAACTAAGGAGCTTGTCACAAGATCTTTTGAGAAAGTACAGATGGTGAGAATAATACTGCCCACATCAAAGCTAGGTATGCTATTGGCAAATGAAAAATACAGGTATATCACTGTACTCCCCAATGTGCCAAAATGGCATGAAAAAGGGAGCTTAGTTTTTACTATCTTTAAATTTGAATACTGCATTAATAGCAGCACAAAATAGTAGATTTTGAAGTCTTGGATGAAACTTCCTGCTGAAGATAGGTTTGTGGGGCCATGTCACAAATAAAATGGCGACACAATGCATTTCCATTCTGTGGATTACATCCTGCTGGAAATCTAGTATTTGTCCTGCTACAAGAGAAATCCAGCAGGAGTTTTAGAATGAACGCAGAAGAAGCAGGATAAAACTTCATGTGCCATTTGGCATGACCCAGAATTAATTAATATAGTATATGGTGTATAATGATTTCTGATACCTTGTTTAATAAAAGTGCATCACCAAAACCATTCCACTTATGAAAACTCTAATCTGTACTCAGATGCCCTACTATAGCTGCAGTGTGATAGTAGGCTGAGCTAACCATTGTTAGTCCTGAGCTAGCTCTTGGCAGGTGTTCTACTTTTCTTGGAACTTCAGAACGGAAGAGGTATCTGTGACTTTGACCATCAGGGTGACCCAACCTTCCGTCACTGCCACAACCCCAAGTATACACATTTCCTTGTGCTGTAACAGCAGCGCTATGGAGGCCACCTGCTGACACTGATTTCACAGTTTCATCATTAAAGTGTGCTTGTGATACCAGAGTAGGTACAAACCTTTTGTCCTGCAGATGAGATATTTTGTTTGAAAATTATATGAATAATTTTGTATATAAATAATAATAGTAATATATAAAAAAAACCAGCTCTGTGGTTAGTGGGCCTGTCTTACAAAAACAAATCTGTTAAACTTTCTCATGGTTCAAAAGTCCATCATCCATTATTGAAGGTATCTATTCATAATTCCTAGATACAATATTCCTGTAGTTGGACAGTAGTTGCTGGTAGCCGGAATAATGGACCGCCCAAGACGACATGAGATAAGAGAAATCTCAGATTGCTTAAACTGAATACAAATAATGGAGGACCAGGAATTATATAGAATATCAAACAAATTCTAGAGATATTCCAATGTAACCAATATAAATTCTGATATTAGGCTGAAAAGGCAGTGCCTAGGAAAATAAAAACTAATCCCTAATTTTTTTTATTGCTAGAGATACTAACCAAAGTATCAACAGAGAAATTCTGTCATAGTTTCACAAGGCAAAAATTCAGACAACCATGGTGACAAATGAAAAACTGTTGAATGACAATCTTGGCCCACAGTCAGTAGTATTCCTGACAGCTGCAAGGTCAATACTCCAAGCTCTACAATTCAGAAAACTGCAAAACCTGCAAATTCTACTGACCAAACTAAGTAGTAACCACAAAGTAGATATTCAGCAAATATCATTACACTGGAGAATACCTGGAACTGAAAAAGCAGATTGATTTTCTAAAGAGGGTAATCATTTCATCATTTATTTTGAAGTTTTAATTGAAAAAAATGAAATAAAATCATTAACCTCCAATTATCAGCAGTAATAAGACCAGTATTGGGTCAGCAAAACTCCCCATGAAATTAATAGATGAAAAAAGTCAACCATGGCAGTAAAAGAGATTATATTTCAATCAAATAATATAGTTGCTGCAAAAATGTTAAATATTTCTATTCATATTGTATTGTACAATTTCAGAGATAAATTACCATAGTTGCATGGGCTTTACATATTTTTTACATCCATTTTGTATTGTACCATTACCTGATCTCCAAGTCCTAGTTTTCCCTTGCAACCATCACCCCATGATAAGACTTTTCCATCCTCTGTCAAAGCAAGAGTGTGCCCATGGTGCTCTCCCTTGCTACAGCTTACAGCAGTTATATTCCACTCACATTTACACTGTACAGGAAGTAAAGCATTCATTAGTTGAGACTGACCCAGTCCAAGGGCACCATCTGAACCTTTACCTTTAAAGAAAACAAATATAATAAAATGTTCAGAATCTTGAAATTTCTGTATATGCTAATAATGTGTTCCATGACATTAGTAATGAGCAACATAGACTGACCTGTGCGTCTTATTTAAAATGACTATGTAGGCCTACTTACCCCTGAGCTTATAAAATAGCAAAAAATAAACAGATTCACCATTGAAATTAGATGTGTTGGGACATTGGCATAAATATAACTGCAATAGAACTCATTGCCATTCTTTGTACTACATTCTGCTGGAAATCTAGTGGACCACTGTCCTACCACATTAGAGATCCAGTGGGAGTTTGAGAATGAACACTAAAAAAGAAAACAAGCTTCATATGAAACAAAAAAGTAAAACAATAATTTTTAAATATTAAAAAATTGAAAATAGCAGGAGATACTGAAAGTAGTAAAGTTTGGTAGCATATCCTGAACAGGATGTAGCAATCATCACCAGTGCAGGATTTACCTATAAGCTAAACAAGCTATAGCTTAGGGCCCCACTTTTTTGGAGGGGGCCTCCAAATTTTTTAAAATTTCACTATCTATATATTCATAATCGTTAAAGGGCCCCATATTTCAAATAGCTTAGGGCCCCATATCTCAAATAGCTTAGGGCCATATCAAGTCTAAATCCGGCCCTGCTCATCACAGCCTTTTGAAACTTCTGAGCTTCTGAACGTCAATCTTGAGCTAGTCTTCTTACTTCTGTTACTGTTATATTCTGATGGTCTTTGATGTCTTGCATCCATCTTCTTCTTCTTCTTCTTCTGCATTCATTCTCAAACTCCTGCAGATTAGCAGGATGTAGTCTGGAGAACAGAATGCGTTGTGTCATGGTTTACAGCATTGCTATGATATCTGCACCTTTTGGCCTGACACATCCGACTTCAGCATGGCTTTGGGTCACTGACCCTATATGGGATGGGGCAGCCAACTCCATCCCATAACCTCCTTAGTCGCCTTTTACGACATGCATGGAAGGTAATCAGTGTTGCTATTCTTTGCTCCCCTTTCGGGCCTTGGCAACACACGGGCGCATCTTCTTCTTAGTCTGCATCTTGTTCGTCTTCCTGACATTATCCTCTCTGTTATGATCTTTTCTAGGCTGTCATGGCCTAGAATGACATGGCCAAAATATTGTAGTTTTCTGGAGAGAACCATGCTATTTAGCCAGTTTTCTTTTACATTCATATCTCTCAGGATGACTCCATTGATGATCTTTTTGGTCCATGGTATTATGAGGATTTTTCTGTAACATTTTGTTTAAAATGCTACTATTTTATTTTTCACTTTGTTAGTGATTGTTCAGTAACTCAGAAACTCAGTAGATTTACAGATAAAGTCTGTTATTAAATAATATAGTGGAATCCCCTTATAGCTCATACATTTATAACAAAATGCACTATTTAACAACATTTTTCAAATTCCCTAATCAGTGTATTCTTTATTTATATAATTGTATATTCTATCTTATAATCCTGTAACTCATCAGGGTTGTAGAGGTACTATATTGGATGCTTCAGCGCACAGAGCGCCTCAGCGATTACTATCTGCAACTATGAGGATGAGTGTGGACAAATCTTGTCCATATCTAGTCCTTGATGTTGTCTGTTCATGCTTTTATTCCCATTAAAATATTTCAGAAGGAAAAAGGTTAGCTGTTTGTGCCCATATCCTTAATAATTGTATATACTTGGTAGCGAATTTTGGTTATTGTATAAATATTTTGTCTTTGTCATATATTGATGTCATATTGCATAGAAGCATATTTCTAAAATATGAGGATAATTGCCATCCAGTACATTAAAAAACACACTTTCCCCATTGGAGGAAAATTCTCAAACAGTGCTAAGTTATCAAGCTGCCAATACACTGAGGCACTGCTTTCAGACCTTAAAACAAAATTTGATCTACAATCCACTCATTTTGTGAACAGGTTCAATATTGTAAGTTGGAATACCAATAAAGAAATTCATCACAGGGGTGACAGAGTTTGTATTCCGATGTAAATTTATACTTTGAGTATAAATACTCTTGAACTGCTTCTGGAATGGAGAGTAGAGCATCTAAGGGAATGTTCATTATGCCATTTTGCTGGTTTCTTATCAAGAATCAATACTCTTATCTTACTAATCAAGTGCAATCTCTTACAATGTCAACACTTTTGTGCTTTGGACTTCTTTTTCTGTGTCAATATGTCACAACAATTTACATATAGCTATTTTGTTGTATTTGTTTCTTGTACAAAATGATGTAAATGTAATCATAGCCCATTTTTCATTAACACTCCCAATCAAGGTCAACTTCTTGAAGTGGAGACGGGTCTTAGTCCAGCCAACAGAGGCTGGAAACTAAGATTGGTCAGGTCAATCCTGACATCGAGCAGGACCACAGACTTGCCACAGTAATTACTGGTGATGAAGTTGGAGATACCAGGGCACAGTAATCACTGGTGCTGAAGTCGGAGATACCAGGGCACAGTAATCACTGGTGCCGGAGTCGGAGATACCAGGGCATACCAGCAACTATGGTATCATGCAACACGACTAGATAATTTGTCTTTACACTGACAAAAAAAATTAACACTTTTTGGATAAAATTCAATGGGTTGTACAAGACAAATCTCACCTGTCATAAATAAGAGACCATCAAGAGTCACAATTCCACAGTGAGCATGTCCTGCTCCTACATTGACTACCTTCATGTTTGACAGATGCTTCACTTTTGTAGGTGTTGATATATCTTCATTTGAGCCTTGGCCTAGCACTCCATAGTGTCCACTTCCCCATGAGTACATATGCCCATCAGTGGTCCAAATGAATGTGTAGTTATGACCACATGATACACCTGATGAAAAACACATTAATTATTTACAGTGAAATCCCGTTATAATGAATTGGTCGGGTCTGACCAATATATGTGCATTATAATTAAAATTCATTTTATATACGGTTATGGGGTGCAAAGGGAACGCATTGCTCTAGGCGGACCCAGGGTTAACAGATAACGAAGATCCCAAATGTACCTCCACGCGGTGCACCCTGGAAACAGAAATACAGCAGCTCGTGCTGATTCTGGCCAAATCATTATGGAATCGTGTCCGAGAATGTGGAGGGTAGCAGATGGAAAGAGATTTGACTGCACAAGAGACAGACAATATCTCAGACACCACCAGCAGCACCATATATAGCAACACTGTGACATACAGTGAAGCTAGTCAGTCCAGTCCGAACATTGGAGGGGCGGCCAATGTAAAATGCACGTAAAGGTAGATGCATGGCGAGAGACAAATATATTTCATACCGAGTACAATGAAACAATGAAAGGGCAGAACAGCGCTAGAGGGCAGCGCGAACTGCAAATAGAAAATGAAAAGTTCCTAGGAAAGGGGAACTACAAGCTCCGTCAGCTTGAGACGAGCTTCTAGTTACCTGTGTTCCTTACAGGCAGAGACCCAGACCCATTCATTGGCGTTTGGTAAAGCAAGAAGACCTAATCCAACTCTAATGTCGAGCCTTCCTAAACCGCAAATATGCTCGCGAAGAGAAAGGGTTCCGTACTCGATGCGCTCAGGCACAAAAGGGACAACGATTTAGCCCTGGCCCAACTCTACTGTCAGGTTTTCCTACACCGGAAATACACTTGAAGAGAGAAAGGGTTCAGTACCTGATGGGCTCAGGCGCTATTGGGACAAGGACGCTCAGCTCAAGAACGCCTTGCTCTCAAACGCGTGGTGTGAGACTCGAACTTGGACAAGGGGTACACGATGTTGGTGAATGACACCTCGGCTAAGAGGGCGAAAGAGCCAGGGTCCAACTCCTCTGTTGAGTTCTTCCCTTAAAGGAACCAGGCTCACAGATGAGAAACGGTTCAGTACCCAATGGGCACAGGCACAGCACGTCCAATTACACGAGGCAAGTTCATAGACAGTGGAACACCTCGTTCGAGTCAGACGAGAGCAATAAATCGTCTGGGCGAAGAGTCTCCACTACGCGTGCCTGGATACAGATATAGCGGCTGTCACAGGCTAAGGGTAGCCCACCCGAATTGTCAAGGCATGCTGAAATAGGATGTGCTAGGCCTACAAGGCGCATAATGGTGGCACAACGTAATCACGCTCCCGGCGGAAATCGCACGGAGATCCGTGATGGTTACAATGGAGAGAACGAAAAACAAACAAACAAACATATACGGTTATGACAATTATTAACATACTTATGCGAGACCATCGGCAATATAGGAGACTTGTCAACTAAAACATAAGCATGAATTAGTTTCCAATTTGTGTGAAATCTATTGGTTGGCCTTGGCTATTTTTGGCATGTGACTCCAAGTATGTAAATAGCGACCAATCAAATGCCCAATAATAATAAAAAATGTAAAGAACGCGGCACTCATTAATTCAGCTAGAAGGTTTGTAGTACTCTGTCGATAACCACACTTTATGCCCCTTTTAATTATTGTTTCCCTTGTGCATTGTTTTTCCATGATGTAATGACTGCATCTCAACTAAAAGAATGGTATATCACTGTTCTGTTACTCACCTCTCCTCCAAGTATCAGTTGTTTCTTGTGAAATAAATACACAGATCCAGTCTCGCTGCCAATTACATGTACCAGTAACTTCATCATAATGTTATGTTTCTCTTTCAACCAACCAAGACTTAATTTAACCTTTAGAGCCCTGAATTAAATTGAGAAATTTCTCCCCTGGGCCTGGATTCTTTTTGGAACATTTTCGTTGTTGATGGTGAGTGTTTTGAAAACGCAATAACTTTTTGGTTTTAGAAGATATTTAAATAATTTTTGCACATGTAAATAAAGGAATGAATAGTGAATATAATCGTGTTTTTGTTGTTGTTGTATGTGTGATATGACAGTTGTGGAGTTGAAAATTCGGGGGGAAAACGGAAAACGCCATTTTCAAAATCGTAAATATATCTTCTTGACGACCCTAATACATGAGCAATGTGTGGCAACATTGGTAAAATCCTCATAAATACCTATACTTATTGTATATGTATTGTTTTATATCCAAACTAATATAATATGAACTAAAAAAACTAATAAACGTGAAGAAATCGCATATAATGTCCGTTCTGTCAACACTAGGTCTATGCCGACGCGCTACGTAATTATTGTCCATGCACACATGTGGCACCCCTGATACATATTATTTTTGTGTTTTTGAATGAATACACAAACATTCTTATCCAATAACAACATATTAAACACAAAAAACAACAATTAGAACATGTAGTCACGATCACTTACTCATGCCACGCGGTACTCAATTTGATAGTAAAATACGGCCGAAAATGGCTAAAGTCGCTCTAGAAATGCGTTGACAAATTCAACCGGCTTTCTCTCTTACAATCGTAATGAGTAAAGGTATTTGACCTTTAAACTGTGACGTATTCCTAGCTTCCTTTGGCGGGTTTTATACGTCATCTGTTCATTACTTCGTGAAATTCCGTACTCGGGAATCAGGCGATATCGTATGGTGAGTGACCTCGCCCGCAGGCACAAGGGGGCGTGTCCTACGGGTGCGTGACCTCGCCCGCAGAGTCGTAAAGGTTAAGATCAGTATGGCTTAGGTTTCAGACACGACTTGTGAAATGATGACCTAGATGACGGGTTGTAATTATTGCTGTGCGTTTAATTTGTCAGCCTTGGTTATATTTGGTGGCTGCAATTATATAAATAGTGTCTAATGACCAGCCAGACATTAATAAAAAATGCACCTAATGAAGGCCTACTTCATTTTTGCAGTTAGGTCTTTAGTACTGTTGATGGTCACACTTTCAAGGGATCTTCTTCCTTTTTTTCAATAAGAATAGATCGTGTTTCCCTGACACCGGAGTTAAGCCAAACGAGCATCGTGTTTAGTTTGGGTGAATGGAATGCAAAGTCACCTGCCTACATCGCTCCCAAACCCCCATTTCAGCGCGTATTGCTGTGCACCACCAAAGGACTATTAACAATTTCACAGTGAGGTTTCATTTGAACACACTTTGTAGGATCTGTGGGCTAAATTAGAAATCATCCTAACTTGATCCATTTAACTTTTCACAAAAAGTGACCAATTAAATTTCAGGAAACAACAAATATATAAAAATATAAAAAATATATTAAAAATATTAAATCACATTAATAGAACAGCGAGACTATATTTGACATGTGACACTGGGCACACCTTTAAAAATAATTTAGTAGCGTAGGCCTATCCTATTCAGGACACAGTCATCAACCCATTATTTTTTGGCGGTAGTGATTTTTTTTTCAGGACACACCTGTACAATATTGAATAGTAGTGATAAATACTGTATAAAGTAAAGAGGTTACAATAAAATACTAACAATGTAAAAAATAAATAACTACAATAAAACAAAGAACAAGGACAATTGTTCATGCTATGGTCCAACAGGGACCTTTTTCAAGAAACACATAACAATAAAAAAAAAACATAAAAATATTCAAAATTGGAATGACTAGGACATGTTTTTATCCCCAAAAAACATTGCCCAGTGAAAATGCCCCACACATGTCTAGTAGAAGACAAATCATGTACGTTCAACATATGAGCATATATTTGATAGACAGAAGTAGTCATAGATCGGAGGACAATTGCTAGGGGTAATGAAATTCTGTGTAATAGATAAGATCAAGTGGAGGCCCACATGAAAGAAGAGGAATATAAAATCAGAGTAAGGGGCCACCAATGAGTAATGTCATGATAGTGGGGGAGGGGGAGAGAAGATAGAAATAAAGGAACGAGAGTATAAATAAGATTTTTTAAAGAAATTAGTAGCTGGGGGAGGGGGCTACATTGGCAAATTTTAAATGGTTTTCTCTGGAAAGAAATAAAATTAGGGAAAAAATCATATTTATTAGTCATATGAACATCGGTCATTTGAATACAAATGCATATGTTTTCTTTATATAGATCAGAGGTGGGCAAACTGTGGCATCAAATCTGGCCCACCAATACATTTTTATTGGCCCTTCAGGCAGATTTAAAAGATTCTATATTGTTTGTATGTATATAGTGAATTTCTGTAATTACATACGTTTTGTCAGTCCAGACTAAGTTGTTATAACGAGATTCTACTGCAACCACAAACTGTTCCTTGTCAACCATCTCAAGAAATGGGTACCACAACAAATACAGGAATGCAAAGATGGCTAGTGTACCCTAGTAAGGAACTGACCATAACAAGAGCCAAACACCATATTCTACATTTTCTTCTATGGGAATTTACAGAATTAGTTAACAATACAAACCTGCAATCTTAACAGCTCTGTCAAAAGGTACAAGAGTTGGAGTTCCTAACAATGAGCCACTGATATGTTCTCCAATTTCTGGATTTAGTGCTGAGATATTGCCACAAGCTTTCTTATATCCCCAAAAATAAACCTGACTGCTATCAGTAACTGCTGCTGCATGCCAGGAACCACATGACACCTAAAAATGCAAGATATGCTTATAATGTGATGACAGATTGATAGCATGATTGAAAACTGAAAACATGGTAGGTTTATAGGCAGTAAGATTTGTGAGCATGGTATGTGTATAGTTGTATAGCATAGTTGTATAGCTGAGTTGTATATCTGATTGTTGAGAACAGGGTGAATCAATAGTAGCATAGTTGTATAGCTGAGTTGTATAGCTGAGTTGTATAGCTGAGTGTTGAGAACAAGGTGAATCGATAGTAGCATAGTTGTATAGCTTAGTTGTATAGCTGAGTGTTGAGAACAGGGTGAATCAATAGTAGCATAGTTGTATAGCTTAGTTATATAGCTGAGTGTTGAGAACAGGGTGAATCGATAGTAGCATAGCTGTCAACTTATGTTTTCATAAATTCATAGTTTTAACAATTTATTTGTGTATTTCAATAAAAACATACGTATTTAGCACCAAAAAAACCCCACTAAATTTGTTATAAATGTTTTTGCCCCTCAATATGAGAGTATGAGATAAAAACATCAGCATTAGTATTAATTACTAGGAAATTTAACAACAAATGACCTTTTTTAAAAAAAAATATGTAAAAATGTTTTTAAAAACTGGCATTTTTGGGCTCGAAATCCATATTAATACGGAAAATCTGTACTAGTTGACACCTATGTAGTAGGCCTACCAGCCCATGTATTTCTAGGGCCCGAAATGGGGAGAACATAACAGCAACACTGTTTGCCTTTCATGAATGTTGTAAGAGATGTCTTGGGAAATTTTGGTGTGGAGTTGGCTGTCCCATCCCTTATATGGTTAAAGTGACCTAGAAGTCACACTGAAGTCAGATGTTTCAGACCATAAGGCTCAGATATTGCAGCTCACTGTCTCACCAATTGAGAAGTTGTGAAATAGTTTATTTACAGCATGCAAGTCTATACAAATGATAATGATCTTAATACCTTGAGAACCTTGCCAAAACTCTTCACTGGAGAAAAATAACAAACATCATCTTCTATGCTTCCAAGTCCCAATCGTCCATATTTGCCGTAGCCAGTGGTGAAAACTCTGCCATCCTCAGTGACAACAGCTGTAATAAAATAATATTGTTCAGTTTTAATTTACAGCTTCAGCTGAAGACGGATGTATCGGGTCATTGGCGCAAATAAAATGGCAACACAGCGCATTTCCATTCTCTGAACTACATCTTGCTGGAAATCTAGTAGTAGTACCATTGTACTGATGCAAGAGAGACCTAGATGGAGAATGAACACTGAAGAAGAAGAATTTACAGATAATCCTGAAATATGAGAGTGTATCATGGACAATCAATCAACAAATAAAATATTAATTATGTGTTGTTACATATGCTTAGATGTTTTTTTGCGGGCAATGCTTTGGGAAGCTTCTTACTCAGAAGGAGTCTATGTGTGTATGTAAAATGTGTTCCACCATTTTTTAATGCAGATATCCCATTACAATCAAAACCTGGAACCATTTAAAGTATTTATGCTAGCCTACTTTTGATCATACTTTTTAAGTCCATGTGACTGGATGACTTCAATATAGTCTGATTGTATTTGTTGATAGTTAAGATGATCAATTTAAGAAAATGCACAAAAGAAATCAATAGTACAGATGATTATTTACAAGAGTTTAAAAAAGAAGCAATTAGGAACACTGATATGTCATGCATGCTGTAAAGGTAGCTAAAGGGTGTTTGTGGGGGTAAGCTACTCTTCCAATGCCAAAATGTAAAGAAAAGGGATGATTTACTTATTCATGTAAATATTGCAGCTTATCTGTAAACTAGCAGTACACACAGTCTAATGGTTCAAAGAGACAACTAAATGCATACGCTTGAGTGAACACAAAGGTACTGATCATTATTACTTACACATTATCACAAGAGGAAGGATTCTAGATGACAATGATAAAGCCCAGATATCACAGCTAAGCTGTAAACTATGGCACACAGCATTTCTTCTCCTTCTGCGTTCATTTTCTGCAGACACAGCATTTTGTTTGACGGACTACATTCTGCTAATCTGCAGGAGTTTTAGAAAAATTGCAGAAGAACAAGATGACAACAGAGAACAGCTTAACATTATGACAGAAGAAATCCAACAATACAACTGAAGGCATTACAATAATAAAAGAAAATTGTGAATTGCTAAAATAAATTACCAAAGTCTGCACATAAATATTAGGCTACTAAATGACATATTCAAATTCCTGTAAAGTAGTGATTCCGGTAGATCTGTAAACATCTTTATTTTATTTCTTATATAGGGCCTACACATTTGTCTTATGCTCTCTATAGGAAATTCATATAATTTGTCTATAACTGTTTTATCTATCTCCGTGTCCGCAGTGATACATACACATACACTATTTATATTCTATGCTGCTTACCAGTAAACAGTGCTCCACAGCTTATGTGTTTAGCCTGTCCCAGTCTCTGACCTTCTGCTGTTTTATTTACATGCTGTGGGATATACTCAGTTTGAAACTGTCCTGTACCCAGCTGTCCAGTTTTTCCAAGGCCCCAAACATAGACAGCCATTGTTAAAGAAAATCTAAAACAAATAGATAAAATGTCTTCAAGAAATGGCTCTAGACTCCAGGCCATTATGTAACCTACATACATAGACAAATATTAACGTAAAAATTTACTGCAGAGATTTCCCCAATACAGCATTAACAAGTCCTTCTCCAAAACAGTCCTGCATGTTGATCTCACACAGCATCATTTATCTTGGCTGATGCTACAGATCATTTTCACTTTCCATATACTTTGTAACTCCAGCTGATGAAAATAACAGAAAAAGTCAGATATAAGAAGATAAGTGACACTAAATGAGATGAGTGCGCAAACTATCCTAGACAACTTGTTTTCTGTGAGAATCAATACAAGGTAACTGCGTGAAACATAACAATAATTAGACTTACGTAAAACACAGGTTTATATTTGGTCTCAATGGGACACGACAGACTATATCTAAAACTAGTGGGTAATGATGGGCAATGATGAGCACTCAAGAAATCATAAAAATTACAATACACAAATCACATTCAACGTTTCAACCAAAAGGTCTTTATCAAGACACAAATAAAACATTAAAAGACGACAAATAGAAAAATTACCACAACGTAAAGGATTTTCTATTCGTCGTCTTTTAATGTTTTGTTTGTGTCTTGATAAATACCTTTTGGTTGAACATTGAATGTGATTTGTTTATTGTAATTTTTATGATTTCTTGTGTGCTCATCATTGCCCATCATTACCCACTAGTTTTAGATAATTCTGTCATGTCCCATTGAGACGAAATATAAACCTGTGTTTTACGTAAGTCTAATTTTCTGTGAGAATAAGTTTAAAACAGGAAACCCAGGCTATTTTTAGTAATATCCATCCCTTTCTGTGACTTGTGCTGTCCATGTATGTAGAAGTCTATGCTCCAAAGAAATTTCTGTGTTTTTCTTGTGAATACCGGGTAGACCTCTGTCATATTTGTAAGGCTTAAATTTTCCCATAAAATTAAATAAGCACATTAAAGGCAGAATGTATTAACATCTCTATCAATTTGTAAGGTTTTCCATTGCAATTTAACCATTTCAGCCATATTTGTCTGTGTAAGCCTTGGATCATTGATGTAACTTTTTACACAATTTTCAGATAATAGCCATTTTGGCAATGTAGGGAAGAGCGGGGATAGATTGAACATTTTTTAATTAATAATTTGTAGCATATTTGATACGTCCTTTATTGCTATGTTTATAGCATCATTTCTTCTTCAGATTTCCTTCTCAAACTCCCACTGGATCTCCTTTGTAGCAGGACCATGGTCCTACTAGATTTCCAGCAGGATGTAGTCCAGGGAATGGAAATGCGTTGTGTAGCCGTCTTATTTGCGCCAATGGCCCGACACATCCATCTTCGGTGGGATAGCATTATTTGATAGTTCAGAATGTGTGCTGTTCATTTATTCCTCAGAAACTTTCCTCATGTTCCCTAATGCTACTTTTGAAGCAAAAACATCTCAGAGAGTCAGATTGTCCAAATTTATCCTCATCTCATAGGCAGGGGCTAGTTTGGGTAGAGCATGGGGATATTTTGGACAGATGAAAAACAATAACAAATATATCAGACATTATAACATTTATTTTAATAATCAAATAGATGATAAGAAATAAGTTGGCAGACACAAGAAGTTTTCTCTTCGGAATGGGACTGCCATTTTTTTTCTTCAGCTCCTTCTTCTTCTGTGTTTGTTCTTAAACTCTTGTAAAGACTTTTGTAAAGTTTTCTGACTTCCTTCACCCCATGGATAAGACATGGCAACATGTAAGGATGCCCCATCCTGAAGCACATCTGTAACTGCAGTTTTTGTACCCTTTTCTTTTGATTGCCTTTTACTCTGCTGCCCGTTTTTTTGTAAGTGTGAATCGTCTAAAACAACCAAGATAATATTTAACTATTAATTTTGGAATATGTGTAGACAGAGGAGATGGGCTACATTAATAATTCATGAGATACGTTGGACAGACATAAGGATACATACGTGAGATACGTTGGACAGACATAGGGATACATACGTGAGATACGTTGGACAGACATAGGGATACATATGTGAGATACGTTGGACAGACATAGGGATACATACGTGAGATACGTTGGACAGACATAGGGATACATATGTGAGATACGTTGGACAGACATAGGGATACATATGTGAGATACGTTGGACAGACATAGGGATACATATGTGAGATACGTTGGACAGACATAGGGATACATACGTGAGATACGTTGGACAGACATAGGGATACATATGTGAGATACGTTGGACAGACATAGGGATACATACGTGAGATACGTTGGACAGACATAGGGATACATACATGAGATACATTGGACAGACATAGGGATACATATGTGAGATACGTTGGACAGACATAGGGTTACTTACATGAGATACATTGGACAGACATATTGGGATACATACATGAGATACGTTGGACAGACATAGGGATACATACAAACACATACAATGTTTTATCTCTTTTCTTGAAATTGAAATTTATATTTCAGCAATATCATCACCATTAAATGCTGTCTTTGCAATGAAAGTTGGCTGCAACAGACCTCCAACATACCTTGTCTCTTGTATTCATTGGTGGTACACCCTGCTAGACTGTAATTTGTCCATCTTGTAATGTTACTCTCCCGCTTGTATCTTTGCTTACCTCTTGCTCGCCTCCTCTCGAATTTACCCTCAAGTAAAGGCTTCAACAAGGTGTCATATAATAAGTCCAAAATATTTTATTTATTTGGTATTTATAATAATTCTTTCTTCATATCTAGTGTTGTTATAACCTCTTTTTTGGTTTTCTTCTCTTTTCATGATGTTCTCCCTATACTTCTATATATCCATCTCAAAAGCAATGTCTTCTAGTTGTTTGTTTATTGTCCATGTTTCTGAGCCATACATTATAAAATAGATGTAACATTTTATAATTCTAATTTTTAACTTGTTTGTAATTTGTTTAGATGTTAATATTTTCCTCATGTCATTTAAAGTACTTTTAGCCATTCCTATTCTCCTTTTAATTTCTGTTTCACATCTGCCATCATTTGTGATTATCCTTGTCTTATCCTTCTTTTGTATTTCTATGTATGGTGAGTAGGTGTTTTCACACCTTATTAATGCAGTTTGTTCCAATACATATTTCTAATCAGTCTAAGTCCGGCTCTGTGGCGAAGTGGTACAGAGCGTGTCTGTTACGGCAAAGGTACCGAGTTCGTTCCTCACCACAGGCAATTGTGCATCCGGACCGTTCAGAAAGCAATGGCAACCTACTGAACGTATTTATATTGCCTAGAAAATCACCACAGCCAACAAATGCTGGGTTGATAGCTACATCCTGGATAGGATATGCTACCAAAAAATCAGTCTGATGTCTTTTGCATCTATGCCTATTACTTAAAGACATTCAATTAACTTTTCATGATGGACTCTGTCAAAGGCTTGATGTGACCCTATGATGGACTCTGTAGATACATTTTTGGACTTCTATATATTTATCCATCATTAGTCGGATACTAAGTATAGCTTCTCTGGTTCTATTGTTTTCCTAATTTTCTACATTTCTGTATTTGCTGGATTTCTACATAGCATTACTTTTTTCTAAACACATTCAGCAACATCTTTTGTAATAAAGCATCTAGATTACAACAAGAAGATGAAAACATTATATAATAACATAGAAATCTTCCCTTGTTATTTGTGATTACACAGGCAAACTGAATATCAGATAGTTTGTCTTGTAAATGTGCCAAATGTCTCCCAGATGTAAGCCCATTCTAAAGAAAGATCTACACAAGGCCTATCATTGTTTAAAGTTTCCAATGAACATTTTTAAAAGGTGGCTTCTGCCCGTGTGTTGTCAGGCCCGAAAGGGGAGCAAAGAATAGCAACACTGTTTACCTTCCATGCATGTCATGCAAGGCGACTAAGGAGGTTATGGGATGGAGTTGGCTGTCCCATCCCATATAGGGTCAGTGACCCAAAGCCATGCTGAAGTCGGATGTGTCAGGCTGAAAGGCGCAGATATCGCAACAATGCTGTAAACCATGACACAACGCATTCCGTTCTCTGGACTACATCCTGCTGATCTGCAGGAGTTTGAGAACGAACACAGCAGAAGAAGAAGCAAAGGTGGTTTCAATGTGATCATAAAGAATATTTTCAAGATAACAAACAGGATTTAACTGATAAGCCGAGTTTTATTTTTAAATATTGATTTATTATTAAAATATTGATTAGGCCTAAGTGTATTTATCATATGTGTTATCACTTCTCATTTTTATTACTGCTGCACTCCTAATCTTCTCTGATATCCTCTGACAGTTTAATTACCCGGTATTATTATTATTTAAACTTATATTGAGTGTGTACACTTTGTAAATAGGCCTATATTATTTGCTCTACAATGTTTTTCTACTTTTATACATTATTTTATGGGTTTGTAGTTTTTTTTGTAGTATAAAAAACAAAAACCATGATAATCAGCAAAGACACAGAAGAACAGGAGATAAACATAAACATACAGGGAGAGAAACTACAACAAGTAAAACAGTATCAATATCTTGGACACATAGTCACAAATGATGGCAGATGTGAAACAGAAGTTAAAAGGAGAATAGGAATGGCTAAAAGTACCTTCAATGACATGAGGAAATTATTAATATCTAAACTTCTTCTTCTTCTGCGTTCATTCTCAAACTCCTGCGAGATCTCTTGTAGCAGAACAATGGCCGTACTAGATTTCCAGCAGGATGTAGTCCAGAGAATGGAAATGCGTTGTGTCGCCTTTTTATTTGCGCCAATGGCCCGACACATCCGTCTTCGGCGGGTTAATATCTAAACAAATTACAAACAAGTTAAAAATGAGAATTATAAAATGCTACATCTATTCCATCTATTGTATGGCTCAGAAACATGGACACTAAATAAACAATTAGAAGACAAAACTGATGCCTTTGAGATGTGGGTATATAGAAGAATAGGGAGAACATCATGGAAAGAGAAGAAAACAAATAAAGAGGTGCTAAAGACACTTAATATGAAGAAAGAACTACTAAGAGAAATAAAGATCAGGCAAATAAAATAATTTGGACACATTAAAAGACATGACACCCTATTGAAGACCTTACTTGAGGGTAAAGTCAAAGGGAAGCGAGCAAGAGGTAGGCAGAGATACAAGTGGGAGAGTAACATTACACGATGGACAGGTTACAGTCTAGCAGAGTGCACCACCAAGACAAGAGACAGGAGATGTTGGAGATACGTTGCAGCCAACCTTCGTTGCGGAGACGGCACTTGATGATGATGATGAGTTTTTAAAAAAAAATAGGTTTCAACAGTACAACAGTTTTAACAGGTTCTCAACAGCATAGGCAGACCTATGTAGTAAAGATCAGCAGATCATGAATCAGACTTAGACAATAGGCCTGTAACAATGGGATTAAAACTAAGCAGATCTCAGGCATCAACCATATGGTAAACCTCTTTACAGAAGATAGATTTGAGAAAGAAATAAATACTATGTGATTCATCATTGAAATACCCAAATATTTTGTATGCATCTCTGAAGGTATTTACACTAATTTTCTGAGCTGCCCATGGTATTTTCATAATCTGTCTATTGTCTTTTCTCTGCTTTTGCTTTAAGGTGTTGGAGGATTGAAGGATGATCAGTTTTCGGGCTATGGCCCATTTGGTTGATTCATATGCAGTAATATTGTGACATCTCAGAATATTGGTAACTCCTTCAATCCATCTTCTTCTTGGTCTTCCTCTGTCTGTATCTTGCTGTTTCCATTATTTCTTTTCTATGTTCTTGCCAGTGACCAATAAGACTTCATTCATTACGTGGCTACCGTAATAATTTCAGTCTTTGTTTTTCAATATAATTGACCACAGATGTTTCAACAGTTCTTGAGATCTCTTCATTCCTCACATGATCTCTTCTTGTTCTGTTTGTTGCTTTTCTTAGACATCTCACTTCACACATAGTAAGCTTTTCTGCTTGTTCTTTTGTTCATATCTGACATTGATAGCACAATGTTGGTATGAAGATTTACTGTATGATTTGCCTTTTGGTTTCTATAGATTAAATTTGTGCTTAAAATTGGTATAAGTGCACAGTTTAAGCAATTTATTTTTATTTTCATCATTATTCTAAAAAATCACATCTCAGAAGCATCCAGTTCATGTAAGCTTCTTTGTTTACAGTCCATGATATGCATCCATAGAAAAGAATTGATTCGATATAACATCCTAGCACTTATATTCACACATGCATTGATATCAGGGCTATAAATACAACTTTGCTAATGGGAAGTGGGGTGTTTTTATTTTAAAAAACGTGTTATTTTCCTTCAAGGTGAATGTTTCAAAAATATTGTTTATGAGTGAAATGCTAAAAAAAGTGGTGTGTTATATTTTTCTAAGGGAGGTATTTCAATCCTCCAATCATCCCCCTTATTTACAGGCTTGATTGATATTGCTTCATTGAGCAGAATGTTTCTTATTTTAAAAAATGTTGTTTTGCTAGTGATATCATGCTCTTTGTTTCGATGAAGCACTGACCATCTGATGTTAAAAGGTGGTCAAGATACTTGACTTTATACACATCTACTTGATATAACACTGCATATATAATTAATGTTCTATCATTGATCTTTATAATACACCTTGGCAATATATAGACCTGTAACATAATGGTGTATATTTTTGGGTGTTATAAATATGTAGACAAAATAAAATGGCTCTGATAACTTTAATGACTAAAAGTAATGTCAATGACATTAGGAAGCTAATAACATCGAAAAATAGTAACAAAAATAAATAAAATTAGAAAATGCTATATCTTTTGCTTTAAGAAATTGAAGGATTGAATGACGATCGGTTTTCAGGCTATGACACATTTGGTCACTTCATATGCAGTAATATTGTGACGTCTCAGAAATTTTGGTAACTCCTTCAATTCACCTTCTTCTTGGTCTTCCTCTGTATCTTGCTGTTTCCATTTTCATGTTCTATGCTCTTGCCGTATATCTATTCTACAATAATGTATGGCTCAGAAACATGGATAATTAACAAACAGCTAGAATACAGAATTAATGCCTTTGAGATGAGGATATATTGAAAAATAAAGAAAACTTCATGAAAATAGAGGAATAAAACAAGTTTTCTGACATCATATAAAAAAAAACTATTAATGGAAATAAAAATTAAATAAATTAAATACTTTGGAAATCAAAAGATATGACACTTGGTAAAGACTTTACTTGAAGGTAGATATGGGAGGGGGGGGAACAACAAAAGGGAGGGAAACATGATGAGATGGAAAAGATATTGTCTGGCAGAGGGCACTACCAATGCAAAAGAGAAGACATTGGAAGCCTGTTGCAGTCAATCTTTGCAGGGATGGCAGCTGTTAATAATGATATCTTTAATTATCAGTGCTTTAGACCAGGTCGTTCCTGCCTTGGCCATATATTCACTCTTAGAACAATAATGGAAGAATGTCTAGAATTTAGATCTAATCTCATAATAAACTTGGTTGATTTTCAAAAAGCCTTCGACAGCATCCATCGACCATCGCTTTGGGAAATTTAAAAAATATACGGATTCCAAAATAAATATATAAATGTGATAAAATCATTCTATACCAACTCGAAATGCTGTGTTAGAATAGAAAAAGGAAATTCAGAATGGTTCCCTGTGATTACTGGTGTTAAACAAGGCTGCCCTATGTCACCAATACTATTCAATATCGCAATTGACTGGGATATGAGAAAAAGCACATCCAACACAAATTTAAGAATCAAATGGATAAATAGAACAACATTAGAAGACCTGGATTTTGCCGATGATCTTGCACTATTGAGTGAAAACCATCAAGATGCACAAACAAAAACTGATAGATTAAAACTCATTGCAGGACAAATAGGTCTCAAAATCAATTCAGCAAAAACAAAAATTATGGACTTCACCAATTCACCTAACAAAATTACTTTAAATGGACAACAACTTGAAAAAGTACAGAAATTCTCCTATCTAGGAAGAAAATTAACACTCGACGGTGATGTCATGCCAGAAATTACAACTCGCATTGCCCTAGCATCAAGTGCATTTAACAGACTGTCTAATATCTGGAAGTCAAAGTCAATCAGCACACGCACGAAAATGCGCTTATTTAATTCCTGCGTTATTCCAGTGCTATCATATGGATGTGAGAGCTGGAAAAGCTCTTTGTCTTCAGAAAAGAAATTACTGAGTTTCGTGAACAAATGTCTTCGTAGGATAACTAACACCCATTGGAGTGAATTCAAATCGTATGATAAAATCAGAGAAGAGACACATCAAAATTTCATCACAGATGTTATCAGAAAACGCCGTTGGTCCTACATCGGGCATGTCCTACGCGCAGACACCAACAGAATTCACCACCAATCTCTTGAATGGATACCTACAGGCAAAGGAGCAAGGGGTAGACCAAAAGAAACACTCAGAAGAACAATACTTAGAGAAAGTAAAACAACCAATATTCATACTATTCAAGAACTACACAGAATAGCTTTGAACAGACAGAATTGGAGAGATCTGACCTCTGCGCTAACTTCAGCGCAAAAGGAAAATGAATGAATGAATTATCAGTACCAATTTTGGATAATCATGAATAATGGCAATAAATGTGTGAAAAAATAACATAAATTGGTGCAAAATAGATGAGTTATTACACTTTCATCTCACACAATAATCAGTTAGTAAAATTTGAGTAATTATTGAGTTCCTGGAAAACAAGAACAAGAGGCAGACCAAAACTAAGATTGTTATATGATATTGAAGACCTTCTGAACATGACACTGGGAGAAGCTGGACAGCTTGCACAGAATGAATGAATAGGTATACAGATATGGCAATGAGAACAAACTCTGCAATGAACAGGTCACAAAGATAGCATTAGTGAGTAATAATTAATTAAATTAACTAACTACAAATGTTAGCGATAAAGTAAGCAACTACAAATGTTAGTGATAAAGTAAGCTGAGGATTACCTCATAAATCAGTCAAATTAATTGAGTAGGCTTACATTAAAAAGACCAACTGAAAGCATTGAATAAGGACAGGAATTGTTCTGGAACTTAAGGGAATGAGAAAAACCAAGGCATATCTGGAGAAAAGAATTAGATGCAGACACACACAGATTGGGTAGAATATTAAATGAACTGATCACTAAAGATAGGAAGTGTTCATTGTGGACCTATGCTCCACATGGAGCTAAAAGATTATAGGGGGCCTATGTCTATATATCTATAGCCTATAGCGCCTATAATTACTTGAACTTGCAAGGGAGTGTTATGACTTCGTGTAATACCTCCAACTTCATAGTGCATGGACTTCTTTGCAATTTTTTTCGCCGAAGACGGATGTGTCGGGACATTGGCCCTTGTATTTTCATTCTCTGGACTACATCCCGCTGGAAATCTATATTTTACTGTATCTGTGTAGCATAGCTTGCTTTGGTATGCTGTCTGGTGGTAGTCTGCTGATGTGTGCAAACCATTTGATCGGTTGGCTCTTAATAATTATTCTAAGATTGGGATGGTGCCAATTCTTTGTCTAATTAATGATAATAATGTCCACATTTCTCACTCTCTGCGATATTTCTAGGATTCTGCGTAAGTATGACATACTGTATCATACTGTATGCCATTTCAACTGTCATAAGTTTACGTTTGTCTTGTGCTGTCGTTGTCCATGTCTGGCATTGGTAGCACAGCGTTGGCATAATAATCGATGTGAATAGTGTTCTGTTATATGTTATTTTGGTGTTTAAATCTTAAATCTACAATGTTGTTTCTGAAGATTGGTGCCATTTGCGCCCTAGGGCTTGGCTTTACTAACCTCTATTGTGTATTTCTTTACTGCTCTTGTCGTTATAAATTTGTTAGTAAAGTGTAAATTTGTTAGTAAAGTGTGTAAACTTAGTAAAACTATATATGTCTTTTAATAAGTCTTGATCTGAAAGTGAAAGAAGATCACTGTTTTGCAACATATCGAAAACAGGTAATTGTGATATTCTTACTTTACTTTACTACTTGTAACAGTGCATAATGATTACCTCATGAATCCAGTGTTTGCTGTGATAATATCTCCAGGTGTAACAATATTTACTGGATTCTCTCCATGATACAAATCTGCTCATGTAGCACGAGAACTGGCAAGTCTAATATCCACCGACATGTTAGCTGTTGATAACGAAAGTACAACACAGATCTCATATCGCCTCCGATATTGTTTTACCAGAAATTGCCAGCTTGCCATGAAGCTTAATGTGATTATTAAATTGTTTTAGAATATAATTTATCTCAATTTATTTTGCATAATCCGTAAAAACTAACTATTTTATGCAATTTTACTTATTTTTATGAATTTTCAAAAATGAATTTAGTATTAAATTTGTAAAAATCACACTTAACTTCATTACATTAAAAAATGATTGAATCTTCTACGAGTCACTGGTAACAATAACAACTGCTAGAACTAGAAGTTTGTAATTCAAAATCAATGTCAATGTAGAAACAAGAAAAGTCCAATAACTGAAAGTGAAATATAGATAGAAAGAGAGAGAGAGCTATGTGAGTTTGCAGTTATATAACAAAAAAGAATATATGAGTTCATATTGTACTTGGTTGTCCTGGTAATTTATAGGCAATATTTACTATCAATCAATACTCAATAGAGTGTCATGCCGAGTGTCATAGATCATGTGTGACTTTGTCTCGGCTCTTGTGTTGTCAATAGCTCGGTTGATGAACTGCTACCGTGCTATAATACTAGTCCATCTAGCAACTTTTCTCTTTGTCGTACCCTATCTCTTCTCCCCTTGATCTTTCCAGTGGTTTTTATATATTTACCTTAATATTTTTGGGCTGAAGTACATTATTATAGTTCTCCACTGTGACATTTGCTTTAGTTTCCATGTGTTTTCTGACCTTTGTTTTGGGATTGCCTTGTAGAGTGCTATTAATAAGGGACATGCGCAGTGGTATACAGTAGCAGACGGAAAGAAACGAACAGGAGCAGACAATACAAATACTATGGAGGGTTTATGGGGTAGTGTTAAAAGAGAATTTAGAATTCAGGGTAGAAGATGTTCAGGGCAATTTTCATCGTATTTATGTATTATCAGTATATATGAAGAAGGAAGCATGTCGGTTCGAATGATATATTCATGAAGTTCCTTTCGGAGTTAAAAAAGTGTATCCTGCAGAAAATTCCGAATAAGGTGAGTGTCATATTATTCATGTTGTTACACAAGTTGCTTTTAATGCTATGTTGTGACCGTACCTCTAGTGTCGTGGTATATCGTCACCTGTGGGCTAGCCGTAGGGATTAGGATTAGGGAGTGGGTTTGGGGAATAGGGATTAGTATAGGGAATAGGGAGTAGGTTTGGGGAATAGGGATTAGTTTGGGGAATAGGGAGTATGTTTGGGGAATAGGGATTAGTTTGGGGAATAGGGAGTAGGTTTGGGGAATAGGGATTAGTTTTAGGGAATAGGGATTAGTTTTGGGGAATAGGGAGTAGGTTTGGGGAATAGGGATTAGTTTTAGGGAATAGGGATTAGTTTTGGGGAATAGGGAGTAGGTTTGGGGAATAGGGATTAGTTTTGGGGAATAGGGAGTAGGTTTGGGGAATAGGGATTAGTTTGGGGAATAGGGATATGATTAGGTTTAGGGGTTGGGTATTAGGAACCGCAATAGCACACCGTTTACATCTTTAACTATTCGACCTCATGGATTTCTGTGTAACACCAGTGAAAGTGATAGATGCCGATATGTAGAAAACACTAAAACACAAACGTTAGTGCATTTTCGGCAGGTAGAGACAGCACACTGCGTAACAAAATGTCATTTTCTTTAGTGCGATTATGTGCAGCGATAGTGATAACTAAAACTCGTTTGCGTCGGGACATGTGACATCACGGCATCTATTTCAACTTCATGTGTGTTACACAGGAATCCGTGACGTCACCTAGTTAAAAATGTAAACAGCTTGCTATTTATAGCACAGCAGAGAGCTATTCTGTACTTTCACCTATTTTTGTAACCACCGGAAAGGTCAACGGGAGAAGAGACAGGAAGACACATTTCTGGATGTGTTGACAGTTGTGGTTGTCACTGTGGCACAAAAAGAAGTCACCAGCTGAACTTATTAACAACACCAAAGAGTTGTGGAGATACATGATTGCCTATGCCACTCGGCATGACACTTGAGATTGGTTGAATATTAGTGTTTTCGGTAGGCTTGAAGTGGTAATTTTTTCTTTCCACTGCTCATGTCCACGCACTCCTAAAACTGTTTTCCCCGCCAGCAATTGCACATGCGCCACAATGAAAGACATTGCTGCAACTCTCAATGCAGACAGTGAGATTTATTTTTTTTGCAATAACTTTATGGCACATCTTTCGTTTCTACGGTCACAGTGAAATTTGACCTAGTGTTTATGTATTTCCCAACATGATAAGAATGATGATCCCGGCAGAATGACAATCTTGTACCATAGCTTTTGGTAAAGGGGGGTTAAAAGGATTGGAATTAGTTTATAGATATTTTTAGGAGGGGGAGAAGGGTTAGAAAAATGTTTAGAATTAATAATTAATTCTCTAAGAATTCTTGTGTAAGGGTAAATCGATATGATTTATAGCTCCACGGCACACAATCACTTGGCGGGGTATGACATCACTGCACGCATCACAGTGATTGGTTTTCTCACGGAACTCCATGACGTCATCTGCTTAAACATGAAAACAGTGTGCTATTTATAGCACAGTGACCGTAGAAAAGAACAATTTACCAATTTTATTATTTGCAATTAGGGTGTGGGGTGGGGGGGGGGGGGAAAGAGAAGATCCCTTTTTTAACCATAACAAAAACCACACCAGCTTGCCCAATGCTGATTTCCCCTATTCCAACCTTGACCTTTGATCATATCTCATCTTACTTGGGAAATGTTAGGGAATACATCGAAACTAGATCAAAGGTCACAGTGTAGCCCTGAATGACGAATGTGCCAAAATTGCAATTCAACGATACCTCAACCAAGTCTGTACGTCAACCATGTAAAAAGTTATGAATTTTTACAAAATTAATTTAGCATCAAAATAATTTACATGACATATATAGAAAAATATAAATAAAACTTGTGACCACAAAATGTAGCAAAACTGATAATTTTTAAATTATCTTTGTTATTTTCAATAATACAACACACAAACTATACATTTTTTTTTTGCGAAGACAAGACACAACTGTTGATCCTATTTCTGTATATTTCAGAAGCACGCACAACTAATTAATATTGAAAAATGGCAGCTAATTAGCATATTTAAAATAAAAAAAGAATTATATACTAATTAAATATATTTAAATGCCACATAATATATATATTTTTGTGTTTGCAAAGACAAGATGGATCTGTTGATCACATTTCTGTAATTTTTAGATGCAAGCATAACTAATTAATATTCAAAATGGCACTTTATTAGCATAATTAAAATGGAAATAAATTATATAACTATTGAATATAATAAAATACCACATAAACTATATTTTTGTGTGCGCACAGACAAGACACATCTGTTTATTACATTGTGCTAATTTTCTGAAGAAATTGGGGTTATTAAATATTCAAAATGGCGGCTAATTTGCATAATTAACATTGAATTTAGTGTAATTATTAAATATTTCAATTATTTACGAGTAAAATTATCCTATATACTATACATTTTTGTGTTCTGGAAAACTAGACGAATCTGTGGATTACACAGCCATAATTTATAAATACAACCAAAGATAATTAATATTCATAATGGGTAATTTACATAATTAAAATTGATTTTAATATAGAATTGTTAACCCCTTAGCTGCGGAGGTATTCTTAAGGATGCAATGAAAAGCCACTGCTATTTTGCGGAGATCCTCCTCTTCTTAGGTTCCCAGGGAAAACATTCACTTCTTATTTTGTCAGAAAATTTGATTATAAAAAACTGTTATTTTTTACTTCCAGTACACAAGAGCTTCAAGTCTACTTTCTTGGGAAGGTGTGCGACACCAGTTCTCTGTCCCAGAAAATGTCAAGTTATCTCTGTGTACCTCTGAGTTCATGCGTGACATCAAATGTCATCTGAGTGTTAAACGTGAGTTTTACTGTGACTTCAGTCTCTGTGTTCCTCTGAGTTCATGCGTGACATCAAATATCATCTGTTAAACGTGAGTTTTACCGTGACTTCAGTCTCTGTGTGCCTCTGAGTTCATGCATGACATCAAATATCATCTGAGTGTTAAATGTGAGTTTTACTGTGACTTCGGTTATGAACTAAAAATATATTTGCTTCTCATCTATTCCTGAGTTAACTCTAAAATAACTGCTAGATGGGTATGAAGTGGTGTCCTCCTGTCTCCAGATGTGGAAAGTGGTAATCTAATACTGTCGTCCTGCTAACATTCTTCCCATACAGTGTTATATGGCATGAGATTATTGATGTTTGTATCTGTAAGCTAGTATTAATTATGTTTCTATAACCACTTACTTCTAATTATTTTTTATGTCTGCGAGTCCCCTTCAGAGTAGAATACTGCAGGTTGCTAGTATACAAAGATTTGGCACTGCATCCAAGTGTCACATTGAGTCGAACAATCTTCTAGAACTTGAAAACTCAGGACACATTGAGTCAAACAATCTTCTGGAACTTGAATTCTCTGAAAACAATAAGTCGAACAATCTTCTGGAGCTTGAATTCTCTGGACACATTGAGTCAAACAATCTTCTATAACTTGAAAACTCTGTACACATTTATTTTAATTTAATACAAATTTTGTATGCACATTTTTTCAGATGAAGGTCCACCTGATATACAATTTAACCACCAAGGTTATCTTATCCTTGCCAGGGAAAATGAAGCAGAACAATTAGCGGTGAACATAAATATGCAAAAGTAAGAGTTAGAAGTAATTGTGGCTTGGATTATGTTTTGTGTTTGTGATTAATTTGTTTATGATTCAAAACAAACTTCAACTTTGCTTGTTTGTCACTTTGACCTAAAAAGGAAAATGGCAACACTGTGACCTGACATGCATGTTGTAAAAGACAATTAAGGAGAATTCAGGGTAGTATTGACTGTCCCATCCCATAGGTCAAAGCATGGCCGACCCCAGTATAGAGACATATAAACACATTCTTTGTCTACTTAGTTCCTATAGTGCAAAATTAAAAAATAAACATTTAAAAATATTTCCTTCTTTCTTTTTATGCGACATAAACACATTCTTTTTCTACTTAGATCATATAGTGCAAAATTAAAAAAATAAACATTTTTATAAAATATACTTTGTATGTAAATATGCAACATATTAACACATTATTTTTTTCTACTTAGTTCCTATAGTACAAAATTCAAAAATAAACATTTAAAAAAATGTACTCTTTTCGTTTTATGCGACATATAAACACATTCTTTTCTACTTAGTTCGTATAGTGCAAAATTCAAAAATTAATATTTTTTTTAAAATGTATTTTTTTCTTTTTATGCAACATATAAACATATTCTATTCCTACTTAGTTCCGATAGTGCAAAAATGAGAAGTAAATAATTTTATAAAATTTACCTTGTATATAAATATATGACATATAAACACATTCTTTTTCTACTTAGTTCCTATAGTGCACAGATCAGAAGTAAATATTTTAATAAAATTTACCTTGTATATAAATATATGACATAGAAACACATTCTTTTTCTGCTTAGTTCCAATAGTGTAAAATTCAGAAGTAAACATTTTTATAAAATATACTTTGTATGTAAATATGCGCCATATTAACACATTCGTATAAACATTTAAAAAATGTTTCTTTTCTTAAAAATCTGAGAACATAAAAATAAATGGAGCAGCCATATGTCGGATAACAAGGTTGACGACAAGAAATGTCGTTATCATTAAAAATTATTAATCATTCATTCATTTTCCTTTTGTTGAATTAACAGCATGAAGGATATATAACATGGTACAGCAGATCAAAATTGAAGCACAACAGCAAATGCTGAAGTGCCGATGGAAAAATTATTTCTTATTTTGTCAGAAAATTTGATTATAAAAAACTGTTATTTTTTACTTCCAGTACACAAGAGCTTCAAGTCTACTTTCTTGGGAAGGTGTGCGACACCAGTTCTCTGTCCCAGAAAATGTCAAGTTATCTCTGTGTACCTCTGAGTTCATGCGTGACATCAAATGTCATCTGAGTGTTAAACGTGAGTTTTACTGTGACTTCAGTCTCTGTGTTCCTCTGAGTTCATGCGTCACATCAAATATCACCTGTTAAACATGAGTTTTACTGTGACTTTGGTTATGAACTAAAAATATATTTGCTTCTCATCTATTCCTGAGTTAACTCTAAAATAACTGCTAGATGGGTATGAAGTGGTGTCCTCCTGTCTTCAGATGTGGAAAGTGGTAATCTAATACTGTCGTCCTCCTAACATTCTTTCCATACAGTGTTATATGGCATGAGATTATTGATGTTTGTACCTGTAAGCTAGTATTAATTATGTTTCTATAACCACTTACTTCAAATTATTTTTTATGTATGCGAGTCCCCTTCAGAGTAGAATACTGCAGGTTGCTAGTATACAAAGATTTAGCACTGCATCTAAGTGTCACATTGAGTCGAACAATCTTCTGGAACTGGAAAACTCAGGACACATTGAGTCAAACAATCTTCTGGAACTTGAATTCTCTGAAAACATTGAGTCGAACAATATTCTTGAAGTTAAAAACTCTGAAAACATTGAGTCGAACAATCTTCTGGAACTTGAAAACTCTGGAACCTTCTGGAACTTGAAAACTCTGGAACTTGAAAACTCTGGACACAATAAGTCGAACAATCTTCTGGAGCTTGAATTCTCTGGACACATTGAGTCAAACAATCTTCTATAACTTGAAAACTCTGTACACATTTATTTTAATTTAATACAAATTATGTATGCACATTTTTTCAGATGAAGGTCCACCTGATATACAATTTAACCACCAAGGTTATCTTATCCTTGCCAGGGAAAATGAAGCAGAACAATTAGCGGTGAACATAAATATGCAAAAGTAAGAGTTAGAAGTAATTGTGGCTTGGATTATGTTTTGTGTTTGTGATTAATTTGTTTATGATTCAAAACAAACTTCAACTTTGCTTGTTTGTCACTTTGACCTAAAAAGGAAAATGGCAACACTGTGACCTGACATGCATGTTGTAAAAGACAATTAAGGAGAATTCAGGGTAGTATTGACTGTCCCATCCCATAGGTCAAAGCATGGCCGACCCCAGTATAGAGACATATAAACACATTCTTTTTCTACTTAGTTCCTATAGTGCAAAATTAAAAAATAAACATTTAAAAATATTTCCTTCTTTCTTTTTATGCGACATAAACACATTCTTTTTCTACTTAGATCATATAGTGCAAAATTAAAAAATAAACATTTTTATAAAATATACTTTGTATGTAAATATGCAACATATTAACACATTATTTTTTTCTACTTAGTTCCTATAGTACAAAATTCCAAAAATAAACATTTTAAAAAAATGTACTTTTTTTCTTTTCACGCGATATATACACACATTCTTTTTCTATTTAGTTTCTATAGTGTAAAATTCAAAAATATACATTTAAAAAAATGTACTCTTTTCGTTTTATGCGACATATAAACACATTCTTTTCTACTTAGTTCGTATAGTGCAAAATTCAAAAATTAATATTTTTTTTAAAATGTATTTTTTTCTTTTTATGCAACATATAAACATATTCTATTCCTACTTAGTTCCGATAGTGCAAAAATGAGAAGTAAATAATTTTATAAAATTTACCTTGTATATAAATATATGACATATAAACACATTCTTTTTCTACTTAGTTCCTATAGTGCACAGATCAGAAGTAAATATTTTAATAAAATTTACCTTGTATATAAATATATGACATAGAAACACATTCTTTTTCTGCTTAGTTCCAATAGTGTAAAATTTAGAAGTAAACATTTTTATAAAATATACTTTGTATGTAAATATGCGCCATATTAACACATTCGTATAAACATTTAAAAAATGTTTCTTTTCTTAAAAATCTGAGAACATAAAAATAAATGGAGCAGCCATATGTCGGATAACAAGGTTGACGACAAGAAATGTCGTTATCATTAAAAATTATTAATCATTCATTCATTTTCATTTTGTTGAATTAACAGCATGAAGGATATATAACATGGTACAGCAGATCAAAATTGAAGCACAACAGCAAATGCTGAAGTGCCGATGGAAAAATTATTTCTTATTTTGTCAGAAAATTTGATTATAAAAAACTGTTATTTTTTACTTCCAGTACACAAGAGCTTCAAGTCTACTTTCTTGGGAAGGTGTGCGACACCAGTTCTCTGTCCCAGAAAATGTCAAGTTATCTATGTGTACCTCTGAGTTCATGCGTGACATCAAATGTCATCTGAGTGTTAAACGTGAGTTTTACTGTGACTTCAGTCTCTGTGTTCCTCTGAGTTCATGCGTCACATCAAATATCTGTTAAACGTGAGTTTTACCGTGACTTCAGTCTCTGTGTGCCTCTGAGTTCATGCGTGACATCAAATGTCATCTGAGTGTTAAACGTGAGTTTTACCGTGACTTCAGTCTCTGTGTGCCTCTGAGTTCATGCGTGACATCAAATGTCATCTGAGTGTTAAACGTGAGTTTTACCGTGACTTCAGTCTCTGTGTGCCTCTGAGTTCATGCGTCACATCAAATATCTATTAAACGTGAGTTTTACCGTGACTTCAGTCTCTGAGTTCATGCGTGACATCAAATATCACCTGTTAAACGTGAGTTTTACTGTGACTTCGGTTATGAACTAAAAATATATTTGCTTCTCATCTATTCCTGAGATAACTCTAAAATAACTGCTAGATGGGTATGAAGTGGTGTCCTCCTGTCTCCAGATGTGGAAAGTGGTAATCTAATACTGTCGTCCTCCTAACATTCTTCCCATACAGTGTTGTATGGCATGAGATTATTGATGTTTGTACCTGTAAGCTAGTATTAATTATGTTTCTATAACCACTTACTTCAAATTATTTTTTATGTATGCGAGTCCCCTTCAGAGTAGAATACTGCAGGTTGCTAGTATACAAAGATTTGGCACTGCATCTAAGTGTCACATTGAGTCGAACAATCTTCTGGAACTGGAAAACTCAGGACACATTGAGTCAAACAATCTTCTGGAACTTGAATTCTCTGAAAACATTGAGTCGAACAATATTCTTGAAGTTAAAAACTCTGAAAACATTGAGTCGAACAATCTTCTGAAACTTGAAAACTCTGGACACATTGAGTCGAACAATCTTCTGGAGCTTGAATTCTCTGGACACATTGAGTCAAACAATCTTCTATAACTTGAAAACTCTGGACACATTTATTTTAATTTAATACAAATTTTGTATGCACATTTTTTCAGATGAAGGTCCACCTGATATACAATTTAACCACCAAGGTTATCTTATCCTTGCCAGGGAAAATGAAGCAGAACAATTAGCGGTGAACATAGATATGCAAAAGTAAGTTAGAAGTAATTGTGGCTTGGATTATGTTTTGTGTTTGTGATTAATTTGTTTATGATTCAAAACAAACTTCAACTTTGCTTGTTTGTCACTTTGACCTAAAAAAGGAAAATGGCAACACTGTGACCTGACATGCATGTTGTAAAAGACAATTAAGGAGAATTCAGGGTAGTATTGACTGTCCCATCCCATAGGTCAAAGCATGGCCGACCCCAGTATAGAGACATATAAACACATTCTTTTTCTACTTAGTTCCTATAGTGCAAAATTAAAAAATAAACATTTAAAAATATTTCCTTCTTTCTTTTTATGCGACATAAACACATTCTTTTTCTACTTAGATCATATAGTGCAAAATTAAAAAATAAACATTTTTATAAAATATACTTTGTATGTAAATATGCAACATATTAACACATTATTTTTTTCTACTTAGTTCCTATAGTACAAAATTCCAAAAATAAACATTTTAAAAAAATGTACTTTTTTTCTTTTCATGCGATATATAAACACATTCTTTTTCTACTTAGTTTCTATAGTGTAAAATTCAAAAATAAACATTAAAAAAAATGTACTCTTTTCGTTTTATGCGACATATAAACACATTCTTTTCTACTTAGTTCGTATAGTGCAAAATTCAAAAATTAATATTTTTTTAAAAATGTATTTTTTTCTTTTTATGCGACATATAAACATATTCTATTCCTACTTAGTTCCGATAGTGCAAAAATGAGAAGTAAATAATTTTATAAAATTTACCTTGTATATAAATATATGACATATAAACACATTCTTTTTCTACTTAGTTCCTATAGTGCACAGATCAGAAGTAAATATTTTAATAAAATTTACCTTGTATATAAATATATGACATAGAAACACATTCTTTTTCTGCTTAGTTCCAATAGTGCAAAATTCAGAAGTAAACATTTTTATAAAATATACTTTGTATGTAAATATGCGCCATATTAACACATTCGTATAAACATTTAAAAAATGTTTCTTTTCTTAAAAATCTGAGAACATAAAAATAAATGGAGCAGCCATATGTCGGATAACAAGGTTGACGACAAGAAATGTCGTTATCATTAAAAATTATTAATCATTCATTCATTTTCCTTTTGTTGAATTAACAGCATAAAGGATATATAACATGGTACAGCAGATCAAAATTGAAGCACAACAGCAAATGCTGAAGTGCCGATGGAAAAATTATTTCTTATTTTGTCAGAAAATTTGATTATAAAAAACTGTTATTTTTTACTTCCAGTACACAAGAGCTTCAAGTCTACTTTCTTGGGAAGGTGTGCGACACCAGTTCTCTGTCCCAGAAAATGTCAAGTTATCTCTGTGTACCTCTGAGTTCATGCGTGACATCAAATGTCATCTGAGTGTTAAACGTGAGTTTTACTGTGACTTCAGTCTCTGTGTTCCTCTGAGTTCATGCGTCACATCAAATATCACCTGTTAAACGTGAGTTTTACTGTGACTTCGGTTATGAACTAAAAATATATTTGCTTCTCATCTATTCCTGAGTTAACTCTAAAATAACTGCTAGATGGGTATGAAGTGGTGTCCTCCTGTCTCCAGATGTGGAAAGTGGTAATCTAATACTGTCGTCTTCCTAACATTCTTCCCATACAGTGTTATATGGCATGAGATTATTGATGTTTGTACCTGTAAGCTAGTATTAATTATGTTTCTATAACCACTTACTTCAAATTATTTTTTATGTATGCGAGTCCCCTTCAGAGTAGAATACTGCAGGTTGCTAGTATACAAAGATTTGGCACTGCATCTAAGTGTCACATTGAGTCGAACAATCTTCTGGAACTGGAAAACTCAGGACACATTGAGTCAAACAATCTTCTGGAACTTGAATTCTCTGAAAACATTGAGTCGAACAATATTCTTGAAGTTAAAAACTCTGAAAACATTGAGTCGAACAATCTTCTGGAACTTGAAAACTCTGGAACCTTCTGGAACTTGAAAACTCTGGAACTTGAAAACTCTGGACACAATAAGTCGAACAATCTTCTGGAGCTTGAATTCTCTGGACACATTGAGTCAAACAATCTTCTATAACTTGAAAACTCTGTACACATTTATTTTAATTTAATACAAATTTTGTATGCACATTTTTTCAGATGAAGGTCCACCTGATATACAATTTAACCACCAAGGTTATCTTATCCTTGCCAGGGAAAATGAAGCAGAACAATTAGCGGTGAACATAGATATGCAAAAGTAAGAGTTAGAAGTAATTGTGGCTTGGATTATGTTTTGTGTTTGTGATTAATTTGTTTATGATTCAAAACAAACTTCAACTTTGCTTGTTTGTCACTTTGACCTAAAAAGGAAAATGGCAACACTGTGACCTGACATGCATGTTGTAAAAGACAATTAAGGAGAATTCAGGGTAGTATTGACTGTCCCATCCAATAGGTCAAAGCATGGCCGACCCCAGTATAGAGACATATAAACACATTCTTTTTCTACTTAGTTCCTATAGTGCAAAATTAAAAAATAAACATTTAAAAATATTTCCTTCTTTCTTTTTATGCGACATAAACACATTCTTTTTCTACTTAGATCATATAGTGCAAAATTAAAAAATAAACATTTTTATAAAATATACTTTGTATGTAAATATGCACCATATTAACACATTCGTATAAACATTTAAAAAATGTTTCTTTTCTTAAAAATCTGAGAACATAAAAATAAATGGAGCAGCCATATGTCGGATAACAAGGTTGACGACAAGAAATGTCGTTATCATTAAAAATTATTAATCATTCATTCATTTTCCTTTTGTTGAATTAACAGCATGAAGGATATATAACATGGTACAGCAGATCAAAATTGAAGCACAACAGCAAATGCTGAAGTGCCGATGGAAAAATTATTTCTTATTTTGTCAGAAAATTTGATTATAAAAAACTGTTATTTTTTACTTCCAGTACACAAGAGCTTCAAGTCTACTTTCTTGGGAAGGTGTGCGACACCAGTTCTCTGTCCCAGAAAATGTCAAGTTATCTATGTGTACCTCTGAGTTCATGCGTGACATCAAATGTCATCTGAGTGTTAAACGTGAGTTTTACTGTGACTTCAGTCTCTGTGTTCCTCTGAGTTCATGCGTCACATCAAATATCTGTTAAACGTGAGTTTTACCGTGACTTCAGTCTCTGTGTGCCTCTGAGTTCATGCGTGACATCAAATGTCATCTGAGTGTTAAACGTGAGTTTTACTGTGACTTCAGTCTCTGAGTTCATGCGTGACATCAAATATCACCGGTTAAACGTGAGTTTTACTGTGACTTCGGTTATGAACTAAAAATATATTTGCTTCTCATCTATTCCTGAGTTAACTCTAAAATAACTGCTAGATGGGTATGAAGTGGTGTCCTCCTGTCTCCAGATGTGGAAAGTGGTAATCTAATACTGTCGTCCTCCTAACATTCTTCCCATACAGTGTTGTATGGCATGAGATTATTGATGTTTGTACCTGTAAGCTAGTATTAATTATGTTTCTATAACCACTTACTTCAAATTATTTTTTATGTATGCGAGTCCCCTTCAGAGTAGAATACTGCAGGTTGCTAGTATACAAAGATTTGGCACTGCATCTAAGTGTCACATTGAGTCGAACAATCTTCTGGAACTGGAAAACTCAGGACACATTGAGTCAAACAATCTTCTGGAACTTGAATTCTCTGAAAACATTGAGTCGAACAATATTCTTGAAGTTAAAAACTCTGAAAACATTGAGTCGAACAATCTTCTGAAACTTGAAAACTCTGGACACATTGAGTCGAACAATCTTCTGGAGCTTGAATTCTCTGGACACATTGAGTCAAACAATCTTCTATAACTTGAAAACTCTGGACACATTTATTTTAATTTAATACAAATTTTGTATGCACATTTTTTCAGATGAAGGTCCACCTGATATACAATTTAACCACCAAGGTTATCTTATCCTTGCCAGGGAAAATGAAGCAGAACAATTAGCGGTGAACATAGATATGCAAAAGTAAGTTAGAAGTAATTGTGGCTTGGATTATGTTTTGTGTTTGTGATTAATTTGTTTATGATTCAAAACAAACTTCAACTTTGCTTGTTTGTCACTTTGACCTAAAAAAGGAAAATGGCAACACTGTGACCTGACATGCATGTTGTAAAAGACAATTAAGGAGAATTCAGGGTAGTATTGACTGTCCCATCCCATAGGTCAAAGCATGGCCGACCCCAGTATAGAGACATATAAACACATTCTTTTTCTACTTAGTTCCTATAGTGCAAAATTAAAAAATAAACATTTAAAAATATTTCCTTCTTTCTTTTTATGCGACATAAACACATTCTTTTTCTACTTAGATCATATAGTGCAAAATTAAAAAATAAACATTTTTATAAAATATACTTTGTATGTAAATATGCAACATATTAACACATTATTTTTTTCTACTTAGTTCCTATAGTACAAAATTCCAAAAATAAACATTTTAAAAAAATGTACTTTTTTTCTTTTCATGCGATATATAAACACATTCTTTTTCTACTTAGTTTCTATAGTGTAAAATTCAAAAATAAACATTAAAAAAAATGTACTCTTTTCGTTTTATGCGACATATAAACACATTCTTTTCTACTTAGTTCGTATAGTGCAAAATTCAAAAATTAATAATTTTTTAAAAATGTATTTTTTTCTTTTTATGCGACATATAAACATATTCTATTCCTACTTAGTTCCGATAGTGCAAAAATGAGAAGTAAATAATTTTATAAAATTTACCTTGTATATAAATATATGACATATAAACACATTCTTTTTCTACTTAGTTCCTATAGTGCACAGATCAGAAGTAAATATTTTAATAAAATTTACCTTGTATATAAATATATGACATAGAAACACATTCTTTTTCTGCTTAGTTCCAATAGTGCAAAATTCAGAAGTAAACATTTTTATAAAATATACTTTGTATGTAAATATGCGCCATATTAACACATTCGTATAAACATTTAAAAAATGTTTCTTTTCTTAAAAATCTGAGAACATAAAAATAAATGGAGCAGCCATATGTCGGATAACAAGGTTGACGACAAGAAATGTCGTTATCATTAAAAATTATTAATCATTCATTCATTTTCCTTTTGTTGAATTAACAGCATAAAGGATATATAACATGGTACAGCAGATCAAAATTGAAGCACAACAGCAAATGCTGAAGTGCCGATGGAAAAATTATTTCTTATTTTGTCAGAAAATTTGATTATAAAAAACTGTTATTTTTTACTTCCAGTACACAAGAGCTTCAAGTCTACTTTCTTGGGAAGGTGTGCGACACCAGTTCTCTGTCCCAGAAAATGTCAAGTTATCTCTGTGTACCTCTGAGTTCATGCGTGACATCAAATGTCATCTGAGTGTTAAACGTGAGTTTTACTGTGACTTCAGTCTCTGTGTTCCTCTGAGTTCATGCGTCACATCAAATATCACCTGTTAAACGTGAGTTTTACTGTGACTTCGGTTATGAACTAAAAATATATTTGCTTCTCATCTATTCCTGAGTTAACTCTAAAATAACTGCTAGATGGGTATGAAGTGGTGTCCTCCTGTCTCCAGATGTGGAAAGTGGTAATCTAATACTGTCGTCCTCCTAACATTCTTCCCATACAGTGTTATATGGCATGAGATTATTGATGTTTGTACCTGTAAGCTAGTATTAATTATGTTTCTATAACCACTTACTTCAAATTATTTTTTATGTATGCGAGTCCCCTTCAGAGTAGAATACTGCAGGTTGCTAGTATACAAAGATTTGGCACTGCATCTAAGTGTCACATTGAGTCGAACAATCTTCTGGAACTGGAAAACTCAGGACACATTGAGTCAAACAATCTTCTGGAACTTGAATTCTCTGAAAACATTGAGTCGAACAATATTCTTGAAGTTAAAAACTCTGAAAACATTGAGTCGAACAATCTTCTGGAACTTGAAAACTCTGGAACCTTCTGGAACTTGAAAACTCTGGAACTTGAAAACTCTGGACACAATAAGTCGAACAATTTTCTGGAGCTTGAATTCTCTGGACACATTGAGTCAAACAATCTTCTATAACTTGAAAACTCTGTACACATTTATTTTAATTTAATACAAATTATGTATGCACATTTTTTCAGATGAAGGTCCACCTGATATACAATTTAACCACCAAGGTTATCTTATCCTTGCCAGGGAAAATGAAGCAGAACAATTAGCGGTGAACATAGATATGCAAAAGTAAGTTAGAAGTAATTGTGGCTTGGATTATGTTTTGTGTTTGTGATTAATTTGTTTATGATTCAAAACAAACTTCAACTTTGCTTGTTTGTCACTTTGACCTAAAAAAGGAAAATGGCAACACTGTGACCTGACATGCATGTTGTAAAAGACAATTAAGGAGAATTCAGGGTAGTATTGACTGTCCCATCCCATAGGTCAAAGCATGGCCGACCCCAGTATAGAGACATATAAACACATTCTTTTTCTACTTAGTTCCTATAGTGCAAAATTAAAAAATAAACATTTAAAAATATTTCCTTCTTTCTTTTTATGCGACATAAACACATTCTTTTTCTACTTAGATCATATAGTGCAAAATTAAAAAATAAACATTTTTATAAAATATACTTTGTATGTAAATATGCAACATATTAACACATTATTTTTTTCTACTTAGTTCCTATAGTACAAAATTCCAAAAATAAACATTTAAAAAAAATGTACTTTTTTTCTTTTCATGCGATATATTAACCCCTTTTTTTTTTCTACTTAGTTTCTATAGTGTAAAATTCAAAAATAAACATTAAAAAAAATGTACTCTTTTCGTTTTATGCGACATATAAACACATTCTTTTCTACTTAGTTCGTATAGTGCAAAATTCAAAAATTAATATTTTTTTAAAAATGTATTTTTTTCTTTTTATGCGACATATAAACATATTCTATTCCTACTTAGTTCCGATAGTGCAAAAATGAGAAGTAAATAATTTTATAAAATTTACCTTGTATATAAATATATGACATATAAACACATTCTTTTTCTACTTAGTTCCTATAGTGCACAGATCAGAAGTAAATATTTTAATAAAATTTACCTTGTATATAAATATATGACATAGAAACACATTCTTTTTCTGCTTAGTTCCAATAGTGTAAAATTCAGAAGTAAACATTTTTATAAAATATACTTTGTATGTAAATATGCGCCATATTAACACATTCGTATAAACATTTAAAAAATGTTTCTTTTCTTAAAAATCTGAGAACATAAAAATAAATGGAGCAGCCATATGTCGGATAACAAGGTTGACGACAAGAAATGTCGTTATCATTAAAAATTATTAATCATTCATTCATTTTCCTTTTGTTGAATTAACAGCATAAAGGATATATAACATGGTACAGCAGATCAAAATTGAAGCACAACAGCAAATGCTGAAGTGCCGATGGAAAAATTATTTCTTATTTTGTCAGAAAATTTGATTATAAAAAACTGTTATTTTTTACTTCCAGTACACAAGAGCTTCAAGTCTACTTTCTTGGGAAGGTGTGCGACACCAGTTCTCTGTCCCAGAAAATGTCAAGTTATCTCTGTGTACCTCTGAGTTCATGCGTGACATCAAATGTCATCTGAGTGTTAAACGTGAGTTTTACTGTGACTTCAGTCTCTGTGTTCCTCTGAGTTCATGCGTCACATCAAATATCACCTGTTAAACGTGAGTTTTACTGTGACTTCGATTATGAACTAAAAATATATTTGCTTCTCATCTATTCCTGAGTTAACTCTAAAATAACTGCTAGATGGGTATGAAGTGGTGTCCTCCTGTCTCCAGATGTGGAAAGTGGTAATCTAATACTGTCGTCCTCCTAACATTCTTCCCATACAGTGTTATATGGCATGAGATTATTGATGTTTGTACCTGTAAGCTAGTATTAATTATGTTTCTATAACCACTTACTTCAAATTATTTTTTATGTATGCGAGTCCCCTTCAGAGTAGAATACTGCAGGTTGCTAGTATACAAAGATTTGGCACTGCATCTAAGTGTCACATTGAGTCGAACAATCTTCTGGAACTGGAAAACTCAGGACACATTGAGTCAAACAATCTTCTGGAACTTGAATTCTCTGAAAACATTGAGTCGAACAATATTCTTGAAGTTAAAAACTCTGAAAACATTGAGTCGAACAATCTTCTGGAACTTGAAAACTCTGGAACCTTCTGGAACTTGAAAACTCTGGAACTTGAAAACTCTGGACACAATAAGTCGAACAATCTTCTGGAGCTTGAATTCTCTGGACACATTGAGTCAAACAATCTTCTATAACTTGAAAACTCTGTACACATTTATTTTAATTTAATACAAATTTTGTATGCACATTTTTTCAGATGAAGGTCCACCTGATATACAATTTAACCACCAAGGTTATCTTATCCTTGCCAGGGAAAATGAAGCAGAACAATTAGCGGTGAACATAGATATGCAAAAGTAAGAGTTAGAAGTAATTGTGGCTTGGATTATGTTTTGTGTTTGTGATTAATTTGTTTATGATTCAAAACAAACTTCAACTTTGCTTGTTTGTCACTTTGACCTAAAAAGGAAAATGGCAACACTGTGACCTGACATGCATGTTGTAAAAGACAATTAAGGAGAATTCAGGGTAGTATTGACTGTCCCATCCCATAGGTCAAAGCATGGCCGACCCCAGTATAGAGACATATAAACACATTCTTTTTCTACTTAGTTCCTATAGTGCAAAATTAAAAAATAAACATTTAAAAATATTTCCTTCTTTCTTTTTATGCGACATAAACACATTCTTTTTCTACTTAGATCATATAGTGCAAAATTAAAAAATAAACATTTTTATAAAATATACTTTGTATGTAAATATGCAACATATTAACACATTATTTTTTTCTACTTAGTTCCTATAGTACAAAATTCCAAAAATAAACATTTAAAAAAAATGTACTTTTTTTCTTTTCACGTGATATATACACACATTCTTTTTCTACTTAGTTTCTATAGTGTAAAATTCAAAAATAAACATTAAAAAAAATGTACTCTTTTTATTTTATGCGACATATAAACACATTCTTTTCTACTTAGTTCGTATAGTGCAAAATTCAAAAATTAATATTTTTTTTAAAATGTATTTTTTTCTTTTTATGCAACATATAAACATATTCTATTCCTACTTAGTTCCGATAGTGCAAAAATGAGAAGTAAATAATTTTATAAAATTTACCTTGTATATAAATATATGACATATAAACACATTCTTTTTCTACTTAGTTCCTTTAGTGCACAGATCAGAAGTAAATATTTTAATAAAATTTACCTTGTATATAAATATATGACATAGAAACACATTCTTTTTCTGCTTAGTTCCAATAGTGTAAAATTCAGAAGTAAACATTTTTATAAAATATACTTTGTATGTAAATATGCGCCATATTAACACATTCGTATAAACATTTTTAAAATGTTTCTTTTCTTAAAAATCTGAGAACATAAAAATAAATGGAGCAGCCATATGTCGGATAACAAGGTTGACGACAAGAAATGTCGTTATCATTAAAAATTATTAATCATTCATTCATTTTCCTTTTGTTGAATTAACAGCATGAAGGATATATAACATGGTACAGCAGATCAAAATTGAAGCACAACAGCAAATGCTGAAGTGCCGATGGAAAAATTATTTCTTATTTTGTCAGAAAATTTGATTATAAAAAACTGTTATTTTTTACTTCCAGTACACAAGAGCTTCAAGTCTACTTTCTTGGGAAAGTGTGCGACACCAGTTCTCTGTCCCAGAAAATGTCAAGTTATCTCTGTGTTCCTCTGAGTTCATGTATCACATCAAATATCTATTAAACGTGAGTTTTACCGTGACTTTAGTCTCTGTGTTCCTCTGAGTTCATGCGTGACATCAAATGTCATCTGAGTGTTAAACGTGAGTTTTACTGTGACTTCAGTCTCTGTGTGCCTCTGAGTTCATGCGTGACATCAAATATCACCTGTTAAACGTGAGTTTTACTGTGACTTCGGTTATGAACTAAAAATATATTTGCTTCTCATCTATTCCTGAGTTAACTCTAAAATAACTGCTAGATGGGTATGAAGTGGTGTCCTCCTGTCTCCAGATGTGGAAAGTGGTAATCTAATACTGTCGTCCTCCTAACATTCTTCCCATACAGTGTTATATGGCATGAGATTATTGATGTTTGTACCTGTAAGCTAGTATTAATTATGTTTCTATAACCACTTACTTCAAATTATTTTTTATGTATGCGAGTCCCCTTCAGAGTAGAATACTGCAGGTTGCTAGTATACAAAGATTTGGCACTGCATCTAAGTGTCACATTGGGTCGAACAATCTTCTGGAACTGGAAAACTCAGGACACATTGAGTCAAACAATCTTCTGGAACTTGAATTCTCTGAAAACATTGAGTCGAACAATATTCTTGAAGTTAAAAACTCTGAAAACATTGAGTCGAACAATCTTCTGGAACTTGAAAACTCTGGAACCTTCTGGAACTTGAAAACTCTGGAACTTGAAAACTCTGGACACAATAAGTCGAACAATCTTCTGGAGCTTGAATTCTCTGGACACATTGAGTCAAACAATCTTCTATAACTTGAAAACTCTGTACACATTTATTTTAATTTAATACAAATTTTGTATGCACATTTTTTCAGATGAAGGTCCACCTGATATACAATTTAACCACCAAGGTTATCTTATCCTTGCCAGGGAAAATGAAGCAGAACAATTAGCGGTGAACATAGATATGCAAAAGTAAGAGTTAGAAGTAATTGTGGCTTGGATTATGTTTTGTGTTTGTGATTAATTTGTTTATGATTCAAAACAAACTTCAACTTTGCTTGTTTGTCACTTTGACCTAAAAAGGAAAATGGCAACACTGTGACCTGACATGCATGTTGTAAAAGACAATTAAGGAGAATTCAGGGTAGTATTGACTGTCCCATCCCATAGGTCAAAGCATGGCCGACCCCAGTATAGAGACATATAAACACATTCTTTTTCTACTTAGTTCCTATAGTGCAAAATTAAAAAATAAACATTTAAAAATATTTCCTTCTTTCTTTTTATGCGACATAAACACATTCTTTTTCTACTTAGATCATATAGTGCAAAATTAAAAAATAAACATTTTTATAAAATATACTTTGTATGTAAATATGCAACATATTAACACATTATTTTTTTCTACTTAGTTCCTATAGTACAAAATTCCAAAAATAAACATTTAAAAAAAATGTACTTTTTTTCTTTTCACGTGATATATACACACATTCTTTTTCTACTTAGTTTCTATAGTGTAAAATTCAAAAATAAACATTAAAAAAAATGTACTCTTTTTATTTTATGCGACATATAAACACATTCTTTTCTACTTAGTTCGTATAGTGCAAAATTCAAAAATTAATATTTTTTTTAAAATGTATTTTTTTCTTTTTATGCAACATATAAACATATTCTATTCCTACTTAGTTCCGATAGTGCAAAAATGAGAAGTAAATAATTTTATAAAATTTACCTTGTATATAAATATATGACATATAAACACATTCTTTTTCTACTTAGTTCCTATAGTGCACAGATCAGAAGTAAATATTTTAATAAAATTTACCTTGTATATAAATATATGACATAGAAACACATTCTTTTTCTGCTTAGTTCCAATAGTGTAAAATTCAGAAGTAAACATTTTTATAAAATATACTTTGTATGTAAATATGCGCCATATTAACACATTCGTATAAACATTTTTAAAATGTTTCTTTTCTTAAAAATCTGAGAACATAAAAATAAATGGAGCAGCCATATGTCGGATAACAAGGTTGACGACAAGAAATGTCGTTATCATTAAAAATTATTAATCATTCATTCATTTTCCTTTTGTTGAATTAACAGCATGAAGGATATATAACATGGTACAGCAGATCAAAATTGAAGCACAACAGCAAATGCTGAAGTGCCGATGGAAAAATTATTTCTTATTTTGTCAGAAAATTTGATTATAAAAAACTGTTATTTTTTACTTCCAGTACACAAGAGCTTCAAGTCTACTTTCTTGGGAAAGTGTGCGACACCAGTTCTCTGTCCCAGAAAATGTCAAGTTATCTCTGTGTTCCTCTGAGTTCATGTATCACATCAAATATCTATTAAACGTGAGTTTTACCGTGACTTTAGTCTCTGTGTTCCTCTGAGTTCATGCGTGACATCAAATGTCATCTGAGTGTTAAACGTGAGTTTTACTGTGACTTCAGTCTCTGTGTGCCTCTGAGTTCATGCGTGACATCAAATATCACCTGTTAAACGTGAGTTTTACTGTGACTTCGGTTATGAACTAAAAATATATTTGCTTCTCATCTATTCCTGAGTTAACTCTAAAATAACTGCTAGATGGGTATGAAGTGGTGTCCTCCTGTCTCCAGATGTGGAAAGTGGTAATCTAATACTGTCGTCCTCCTAACATTCTTCCCATACAGTGTTATATGGCATGAGATTATTGATGTTTGTACCTGTAAGCTAGTATTAATTATGTTTCTATAACCACTTACTTCAAATTATTTTTTATGTATGCGAGTCCCCTTCAGAGTAGAATACTGCAGGTTGCTAGTATACAAAGATTTGGCACTGCATCTAAGTGTCACATTGGGTCGAACAATCTTCTGGAACTGGAAAACTCAGGACACATTGAGTCAAACAATCTTCTGGAACTTGAATTCTCTGAAAACATTGAGTCGAACAATATTCTTGAAGTTAAAAACTCTGAAAACATTGAGTCGAACAATCTTCTGGAACTTGAAAACTCTGGAACCTTCTGGAACTTGAAAACTCTGGAACTTGAAAACTCTGGACACAATAAGTCGAACAATCTTCTGGAGCTTGAATTCTCTGGACACATTGAGTCAAACAATCTTCTATAACTTGAAAACTCTGTACACATTTATTTTAATTTAATACAAATTTTGTATGCACATTTTTTCAGATGAAGGTCCACCTGATATACAATTTAACCACCAAGGTTATCTTATCCTTGCCAGGGAAAATGAAGCAGAACAATTAGCGGTGAACATAGATATGCAAAAGTAAGAGTTAGAAGTAATTGTGGCTTGGATTATGTTTTGTGTTTGTGATTAATTTGTTTATGATTCAAAACAAACTTCAACTTTGCTTGTTTGTCACTTTGACCTAAAAAGGAAAATGGCAACACTGTGACCTGACATGCATGTTGTAAAAGACAATTAAGGAGAATTCAGGGTAGTATTGACTGTCCCATCCCATAGGTCAAAGCATGGCCGACCCCAGTATAGAGACATATAAACACATTCTTTTTCTACTTAGTTCCTATAGTGCAAAATTAAAAAATAAACATTTAAAAATATTTCCTTCTTTCTTTTTATGCGACATAAACACATTCTTTTTCTACTTAGATCATATAGTGCAAAATTAAAAAATAAACATTTTTATAAAATATACTTTGTATGTAAATATGCAACATATTAACACATTATTTTTTTCTACTTAGTTCCTATAGTACAAAATTCCAAAAATAAACATTTAAAAAAAATGTACTTTTTTTCTTTTCACGTGATATATACACACATTCTTTTTCTACTTAGTTTCTATAGTGTAAAATTCAAAAATAAACATTAAAAAAAATGTACTCTTTTTATTTTATGCGACATATAAACACATTCTTTTCTACTTAGTTCGTATAGTGCAAAATTCAAAAATTAATATTTTTTTTAAAATGTATTTTTTTCTTTTTATGCAACATATAAACATATTCTATTCCTACTTAGTTCCGATAGTGCAAAAATGAGAAGTAAATAATTTTATAAAATTTACCTTGTATATAAATATATGACATATAAACACATTCTTTTTCTACTTAGTTCCTTTAGTGCACAGATCAGAAGTAAATATTTTAATAAAATTTACCTTGTATATAAATATATGACATAGAAACACATTCTTTTTCTGCTTAGTTCCAATAGTGTAAAATTCAGAAGTAAACATTTTTATAAAATATACTTTGTATGTAAATATGCGCCATATTAACACATTCGTATAAACATTTTTAAAATGTTTCTTTTCTTAAAAATCTGAGAACATAAAAATAAATGGAGCAGCCATATGTCGGATAACAAGGTTGACGACAAGAAATGTCGTTATCATTAAAAATTATTAATCATTCATTCATTTTCCTTTTGTTGAATTAACAGCATGAAGGATATATAACATGGTACAGCAGATCAAAATTGAAGCACAACAGCAAATGCTGAAGTGCCGATGGAAAAATTATTTCTTATTTTGTCAGAAAATTTGATTATAAAAAACTGTTATTTTTTACTTCCAGTACACAAGAGCTTCAAGTCTACTTTCTTGGGAAAGTGTGCGACACCAGTTCTCTGTCCCAGAAAATGTCAAGTTATCTCTGTGTTCCTCTGAGTTCATGTATCACATCAAATATCTATTAAACGTGAGTTTTACCGTGACTTTAGTCTCTGTGTTCCTCTGAGTTCATGCGTGACATCAAATGTCATCTGAGTGTTAAACGTGAGTTTTACTGTGACTTCAGTCTCTGTGTGCCTCTGAGTTCATGCATGACATCAAATATCACCTGTTAAACGTGAGTTTTACTGTGACTTCGGTTATGAACTAAAAATATATTTGCTTCTCATCTATTCCTGAGTTAACTCTAAAATAACTGCTAGATGGGTATGAAGTGGTGTCCTCCTGTCTCCAGATGTGGAAAGTGGTAATCTAATACTGTCGTCCTCCTAACATTCTTCCCATACAGTGTTATATGGCATGAGATTATTGATGTTTGTACCTGTAAGCTAGTATTAATTATGTTTCTATAACCACTTACTTCAAATTATTTTTTATGTATGCGAGTCCCCTTCAGAGTAGAATACTGCAGGTTGCTAGTATACAAAGATTTGGCACTGCATCTAAGTGTCACATTGGGTCGAACAATCTTCTGGAACTGGAAAACTCAGGACACATTGAGTCAAACAATCTTCTGGAACTTGAATTCTCTGAAAACATTGAGTCGAACAATATTCTTGAAGTTAAAAACTCTGAAAACATTGAGTCGAACAATCTTCTGGAACTTGAAAACTCTGGAACCTTCTGGAACTTGAAAACTCTGGAACTTGAAAACTCTGGACACAATAAGTCGAACAATCTTCTGGAGCTTGAATTCTCTGGACACATTGAGTCAAACAATCTTCTATAACTTGAAAACTCTGTACACATTTATTTTAATTTAATACAAATTTTGTATGCACATTTTTTCAGATGAAGGTCCACCTGATATACAATTTAACCACCAAGGTTATCTTATCCTTGCCAGGGAAAATGAAGCAGAACAATTAGCGGTGAACATAGATATGCAAAAGTAAGAGTTAGAAGTAATTGTGGCTTGGATTATGTTTTGTGTTTGTGATTAATTTGTTTATGATTCAAAACAAACTTCAACTTTGCTTGTTTGTCACTTTGACCTAAAAAGGAAAATGGCAACACTGTGACCTGACATGCATGTTGTAAAAGACAATTAAGGAGAATTCAGGGTAGTATTGACTGTCCCATCCCATAGGTCAAAGCATGGCCGACCCCAGTATAGAGACATATAAACACATTCTTTTTCTACTTAGTTCCTATAGTGCAAAATTAAAAAATAAACATTTAAAAATATTTCCTTCTTTCTTTTTATGCGACATAAACACATTCTTTTTCTACTTAGATCATATAGTGCAAAATTAAAAAATAAACATTTTTATAAAATATACTTTGTATGTAAATATGCAACATATTAACACATTATTTTTTTCTACTTAGTTCCTATAGTACAAAATTCCAAAAATAAACATTTAAAAAAAATGTACTTTTTTTCTTTTCACGTGATATATACACACATTCTTTTTCTACTTAGTTTCTATAGTGTAAAATTCAAAAATAAACATTAAAAAAAATGTACTCTTTTTGTTTTATGCGACATATAAACACATTCTTTTCTACTTAGTTCGTATAGTGCAAAATTCAAAAATTAATATTTTTTTTAAAATGTATTTTTTTCTTTTTATGCAACATATAAACATATTCTATTCCTACTTAGTTCCGATAGTGCAAAAATGAGAAGTAAATAATTTTATAAAATTTACCTTGTATATAAATATATGACATATAAACACATTCTTTTTCTACTTAGTTCCTATAGTGCACAGATCAGAAGTAAATATTTTAATAAAATTTACCTTGTATATAAATATATGACATAGAAACACATTCTTTTTCTGCTTAGTTCCAATAGTGTAAAATTCAGAAGTAAACATTTTTATAAAATATACTTTGTATGTAAATATGCGCCATATTAACACATTCGTATAAACATTTTTAAAATGTTTCTTTTCTTAAAAATCTGAGAACATAAAAATAAATGGAGCAGCCATATGTCGGATAACAAGGTTGACGACAAGAAATGTCGTTATCATTAAAAATTATTAATCATTCATTCATTTTCCTTTTGTTGAATTAACAGCATGAAGGATATATAACATGGTACAGCAGATCAAAATTGAAGCACAACAGCAAATGCTGAAGTGCCGATGGAAAAATTATTTCTTATTTTGTCAGAAAATTTGATTATAAAAAACTGTTATTTTTTACTTCCAGTACACAAGAGCTTCAAGTCTACTTTCTTGGGAAAGTGTGCGACACCAGTTCTCTGTCCCAGAAAATGTCAAGTTATCTCTGTGTACCTCTGAGTTCATGCGTGACATCAAATGTCATCTGAGTGTTAAACGTGAGTTTTACTGTGACTTCAGTCTCTGTGTTCCTCTGAGTTCATGCATCACATCAAATATCTATTAAACGTGAGTTTTACAGTGACTTCAGTCTCTGTGTGCCTCTGAGTTCATGCATCACATCAAATATCTATTAAACGTGAGTTTTACCGTGACTTCAGTCTCTGTGTGCCTCTGAGTTCATGCATCACATCAAATATCTATTAAACGTGAGTTTTACCGTGACTTCAGTCTCTGTGTGCCTCTGAGTTCATGCATCACATCAAATATCTATTAAACGTGAGTTTTACCGTGACTTCAGTCTCTGTGTGCCTCTGAGTTCATGCATCACATCAAATATCTATTAAACGTGAGTTTTACCGTGACTTCAGTCTCTGTGTGCCTCTGAGTTCATGCGTCACATCAAATATCTATTAAACGTGAGTTTTACTGTGACTTCAGTCTCTGTGTTCCTCTGAGTTCATGCGTGACATCAAATATCACCTGTTAAACGTGAGTTTTACTGTGACTTCGGTTATGAACTAAAAATATATTTGCTTCTCATCTATTCCTGAGTTAACTCTAAAATTACTGCTAGATGGGTATGAAGTGGTGTCCTCCTGTCTCCAGATGTGGAAAGTGGTAATCTAATACTGTCGTCCTCCTAACATTCTTCCCATACAGTGTTGTATGGCATGAGATTATTGATGTTTGTACCTGTAAGCTAGTATTAATTATGTTTCTATAACCACTTACTTCAAATTATTTTTTATGTATGCGAGTCCCCTTCAGAGTAGAATACTGCAGGTTGCTAGTATACAAAGATTTGGCACTGCATCTAAGTGTCACATTGAGTCGAACAATCTTCTGGAACTGGAAAACTCAGGACACATTGAGTCAAACAATCTTCTGGAACTTGAATTCTCTGAAAACATTGAGTCGAACAATATTCTTGAAGTTAAAAACTCTGAAAACATTGAGTCGAACAATCTTCTGGAACTTGAAAACTCTGGAACCTTCTGGAACTTGAAAACTCTGGAACTTGAAAACTCTGGACACATTGAGTCGAACAATCTTCTGGAGCTTGAATTCTCTGGACACATTGAGTCAAACAATCTTCTATAACTTGAAAACTCTGGACACATTTATTTTAATTTAATACAAATTTTGTATGCACATTTTTTCAGATGAAGGTCCACCTGATATACAATTTAACCACCAAGGTTATCTTATCCTTGCCAGGGAAAATGAAGCAGAACAATTAGCGGTGAACATAGATATGCAAAAGTAAGAGTTAGAAGTAATTGTGGCTTGGATTATGTTTTGTGTTTGTGATTAATTTGTTTATGATTCAAAACAAACTTCAACTTTGCTTGTTTGTCACTTTGACCTAAAAAGGAAAATGGCAACACTGTGACCTGACATGCATGTTGTAAAAGACAATTAAGGAGAATTCAGGGTAGTATTGACTGTCCCATCCCATAGGTCAAAGCATGGCCGACTCCAGTATAGAGACATATAAACACATTCTTTTTCTACTTAGTTCCTATAGTGCAAAATTAAAAAATAAACATTTAAAAATATTTCCTTCTTTATTTTTATGCGACATAAACACATTCTTTTTCTACTTAGATCATATAGTGCAAAATTTAAAAAATAAACATTTTTATAAAATATACTTTGTATGTAAATATGCAACATATTAACACATTTTTTTCTACTTAGTTCCTATAGTACAAAATTTCAAAAATAAACATTTAAAAAAAATGTACTTTTTTTCTTTTCACGCGATATATAAACACATTTTTTTCTACTTAGTTTCTATAGTGCAAAAATCAGAAGTAAACATTTTTATAAAATATACTTTGTATGTGAATATGTGACATATTAACACATTCTCTTTTCTACTTAGTTCCTATAGTGTAAAATTCAAAAATAAACATTAAAAAAAATTTACTCTTTTCGTTTTATGCGACATATAAACACATTCTTTTTCTACTTAGTTCATATAGTGCAAAATTCAAAAATAAACATTTCAAAAAAAAATATTTTTTCTTTTTATGCGACATATAAACACATTCTATTTCAGGAGAATTCAGGGTAGTATTGACTGTCCCATCCCATAGGTCAAAGCATGGCCGACTCCAGTATAGAGACATATAAACACATTCTATTTCTACTTAGTTCCTATAGTGCAAAAATCAGAAGTAAATAATTTCATAAAATTTACCTTGTATATAAATATATGTCATATATAACACATTCTTTTTCTACTTAGATCCTATAGTGCAAAATTAAAAAATAAACATATTTAATAAACACATTATTTTTCTACTTAGATCCTATAGTGCACAATTCAAAAATAAACATTTAAAAAAAAATTCCTTTTTTATGCAACATTTAAACACATTCTATTTCTACTTAGTTCCTATAGTGCAAAATTCAGAAGTAAATATTTTTATAAAATTTACCTTGCATATAAATATGACATATAAACACATTTTTTTTCTACTTAGTTCCTATAGTGCAAAATTCAGAAGTAAACATTTTTATAAAATATACTTTTTATGTAAATATGCGAAATATTAACACATTCTTTTTCTACTTAGTTCCTATAATGCACAATTCAAATATAAACATTAACAAAAATTTACTTTTTTCTTTTTATGCGACATAAACACATTCTTTTTCTACTTAGATCCTATAGTGCAAAATTCAAAAATAATTTTTTTTTAAATACTCTTTTTTATGCGACATATAAACACATTCTATTTCTACTTAGTTCCTATAGTGCAAAAATCAGAAGTAAATATTTTTATAAAATTTATCTTGCATATAAATTAATGAGATGTGTTGAAAAGTTTCAACAAGAATAAAAAAAAAATATATTTCTAATGATAAACTATATACATTTATGAAATGTTTTGAAAAGTTTGAAAAAGAAAATGATAAGATATATTTCTAGTGATAATCTACCTGTAGATACATTTATGAGATGTGTTGAAAAGTTTGAAAAAGAAAACCACAAAATATATTTCTACAGATAAACTAGATACATTTATGAAATGTGTTGAAAAGTTTGAAAATGAAAAAAATTTATTTCTAATGATACTCTACCGGTAGATACATTTATGAGATGTGTTGAACAGTTTGAAAATCAAAAAAATATATTTCTAATGATAAACTATATACATTTATGAAATGTGTTGAAAATTTTGAACAAGAAAATAAAAATAAATATTTCTAATGATAAACTATATACATTTATGAAATGTGTTGAAAAGTTTGAAAAAGAAAATGAAAAGATATATTTCTAGTGATAATCTACCGGTAGATACATTTATGAGATGTGTTGAAAAGATTGAAAAAGAAAATAAAAAAATATTTCTAATGATAAACTACCGGTAGATACATTTATGAGATGTGTTGAAAAGTTTGAAAATCAAAAAAATTTATTTCTAATGATACTCTACCGGTAGATACATTTATGAGATGTGTTGAACAGTTTGAAAATCAAAAAAATATATTTCTAATGATAAACTATATACATTTATGAAATGTGTTGAAAATTTGGAAAAGAAAATCAAAAAATATATTTCTAGTGAAAATCTACCGGTAGATACATTTATGAAATGTGTTGAAAAGATTGAAAAAGAAAAGAAAAATATATATTTTTAATGATAAACTTCCGGTAGATACATTTATGAGATGTGTTGAAAAGTTTGAAATTTAAAAAAAAATATATTTCTAGTGATAAACTATATACATTTATGAAATATGTTGAAAGGTTTGAACAAGAAAATTTAAAAAATATATTTCTAATGATAAACTATATTCATTTATGAAATGTGTTGAAAAGTTTGAACAAGAAAATAAGAAAAAAATATTTCTAATGATAAACTATATACATTTATGAAAAGTTTGAAAATGAAAATGAAAAGATATATTTCTAATGATAATCTACCGGTAATACATTTATGAGATGTGTTGAAAAGTTTGAAAAAGAAAATCAAAAAATATATTTCTAGTGATACTCTACCGGTAGATACATTTATAAGATGTGTTGAACAGTTTGAAAATAAAAAATATATATTTCTAATGATAAACTAGATACATTTATGAGATGTGTTGAAAAGTTGTTTGAAAATTTAAAAAATATATTTCTAATGATAAAAACTAGATACATTTATGAAATGTGTTGAAAAATTACAAAAAGAAAATCAAAAAATAAATTTCTATAGATAAACTATATACACTTATGAAATGTGTTCAAAACTTTGAAAATAAAAAAAATATTTATAATGATAAACTATATACATTTATGAAATGTGTTGATAAGTTTGAAAATCAAAAAAATGTATTTCTAATGATAAACTAGATACATTTTTGAGATGTGTTGAGAAGTTTGAAAATGAAAAAAATATATTTCTAGTGATAAACTAGATACATTTATGAAACATGTTGAAAAGTTTGAACAAGAAAATAATTTTTTTTTTATTTCTTATGATAAACTATATACATTTATGAATAGTCAAGCAAAATGAATTAAACAGGTTACTAAAACACTTACCTTGCCTATTAATAAAGATATATTTTAAAAAAGTATATATAAAAAAACATACAATAAAACTAAACAGGACAATTCTCCACGTATCGGCTCAAATTGAACCTTTTTCAAGAGACAAACAACAGAAAACAACAAAATAAAAACAAAATAGATGACTAGATTTCATCAAGCCCCGTCTCCATAGCACATTTGTCGGACACCCTCTGACCATTTGGCTATTTATACATTTATGAAATGTGTTGAAAAGTTTGAAAAAGAAAATGAAAAGATATATTTCTAGTGATAATCTACCGGTAGATACATTTATGAAAAGATTGTAAAAGAAAATAAAAATATATATTTCTAATGATAAACTACCGGTCGATACATTTATGAGATGTGTTGAAAAGATTGAACATGAAAATAAAAAAAAATATTTCTAATGATAAACTATATACATTTATGAAGTGTGTTGAAAAGTTTGAAAAAGAAAATGAAAAGATATATTTCTAGTGATAAACTATATTCATTTATGAAATGTGTTGAAAAGTTTGAACAAGAAAATAAAAAAATATTTCTAATGATAAACTATATACATTTATGAAAAGTTTGAAAAAGTAAATTAAAAGATATATTTCTAGTGATAATCTACCGGTAAATACATTTATGAGATGTGTTGAAAAGTTTGAAAAAGAAAAAAAAAAAAATATATTTCTAATGATACTCTACCGGTAGATACATTTATGAGATGTGTTGAACAGTTTGAAAATTAAAAAAATATATTTCTAATGATAAACTAGATACATTTATGAGATGTGTTGAAAAGTTGTTTGAAAATTAAAAAAATATATTTCTAATGATAAAAACTAGATACATTTATGAAATGTGTTGAAAAATTACAAAAAGAAAATCAAAAAATAAATTTCTATAGATAAACTATATACACTTATGAAATGTGTTCAAAACTTTGAATATAAAAAAAATATTTATAATGATAAACTATATACATTTATGAAATGTGTTGATAAGTTTGAAAATCAAAAAAATGTATTTCTAATGATAAACTAGATACATTTTTGAGATGTGTTGAGAAGTTTGAAAATGAAAAAAATATATTTCTAGTGATAAACTAGATACATTTATGAAACATGTTGAAAAGTTTGAACAAGAAAATATTTTTTTTTTTATTTCTTATGATAAACTATATACATTTATGAATAGTCAAGCAAAATGAATTAAACAGGTTACTAAAACACTTACCTTGCCTATTAATAAAGATATATTTTAAAAAAGTATATATAAAAAAACATACAATAAAACTAAACAGGACAATTCTCCACGTATCGGCTCAAATTGAACCTTTTTCAAGAGACAAACAACAGAAAACAACAAAATAAAAACAAAATAGATGACTAGATTTCATCAAGCCCCGTCTCCATAGCACATTTGTCGGACACCCTCTGACCATTTGGCTATTTATACATTTATGAAATGTGTTGAAAAGTTTGAAAAAGAAAATGAAAAGATATATTTCTAGTGATAATCTACCGGTAGATACATTTATGAAAAGATTGTAAAAGAAAATAAAAATATATATTTCTAATGATAAACTACCGGTCGATACATTTATGAGATGTGTTGAAAAGATTGAACATGAAAATAAAAAAAAATATTTCTAATGATAAACTATATACATTTATGAAGTGTGTTGAAAAGTTTGAAAAAGAAAATGAAAAGATATATTTCTAGTGATAAACTATATTCATTTATGAAATGTGTTGAAAAGTTTGAACAAGAAAATAAAAAAATATTTCTAATGATAAACTATATACATTTATGAAAAGTTTGAAAAAGAAAATGAAAAGATATATTTCTAGTGATAATCTACCGGTAAATACATTTATGAGATGTGTTGAAAAGTTTGAAAAAGAAAATCAAAAAATATATTTCTAATGATACTCTACCGGTAGATACATTTATGAGATGTGTTGAACAGTTTGAAAATTAAAAAAATATATTTCTAATGATAAACTAGATACATTTATGAGATGATTTGAAAAGTTGTTTGAAAATCAAATAAATATATTTCTAATGATAAAAACTAGATACATTTATGAAATGTGTTCAAAACTTTGAAAATAATAAAATATTTATAATGATAAACTATATACATTTATGAAATGTGTTGAAAAGTTTGAAAAAGAAAATGAAAAGATATATTTCTAGTGATAATCTACCGGTAGATACATTTATGAGATGTGTTGAAAAGTTTGAAAAATAAAATCAAAAAATATATTTCTAATAATTTGACAATCAATTTATGTGTTGAAACGTTTGAAAAAGAAAATTAAAAAATATATTTCTAGTGATACTCTACTGGTAGATACATTGCTGAAATGTGTTGAAAAGTTTCAAAATCAAAGAAATATTTTTCTAATGATAAATTAGATACATTTATGAGATGTGTTGAAAAGATTGAAAAAGAAAATAAAAAATATATTTCTAATGATAAACTACCGGTAGATACATTTATGACATGTGTTGAAAAATTTCAAAAAGAAAATCAAAAAATAAATTTCTATTGATAAACTATATACACTTATGAAATGTGTTGAAAAGTTTAAAAATCAAAAAGAAATATTTATAATGATAAACTATATACATTTATGAATTGTGTTGAAAAGTTTGAAAAAGAAAATGAATAGATATATTTCCAGTGATAATCTACCGGTAGATACATTTATGAGATTTGTTGAAAAGTTTGAAAAACAAAATAAAAAAATAAATTTCTAGTGATACTCTACCGGTAGATACATTTATGAGATCTGTTGAACAGTTTGAAAATAAAAAATATATATTTCTAATGATAAACTAGATACATTTATGAGATGTGTTGAAAAGTTTGAACAAGAAAATAAAAATAAATATTTCTAATGATAAACTATATACATTTATAAAATGTGTTGAAAAGTTTGAAAAAGAAAATGAAAAGATATATTTCTAGTGATAATCTACCGGTAGATACATTTATGAGATGTGTTGAAAAGATTGAAAAAGAAAATAAAAAATATTTCTAATGATAAACTACCGGTAGATACATTTATGAGATGTGTTGAACAGTTTGAAAATTAAAAAAATATATTTCTAATGATAAACTAGATACATTTATGAGATGTGTTGAAAAGTTGTTTGAAAATTACAAAAATATATTTCTAATGATAAAAACTAGATACATTTATGAAATGTGTTGAAAAATTACAAAAAGAAAATCAAAAAATAAATTTCTATAGATAAACTATATACACTTATGAAATGTGTTCAAAACTTTGAATATAAAAAAAATATTTATAATGATAAACTATATACATTTATGAAATGTGTTGATAAGTTTGAAAATCAAAAAAATGTATTTCTAATGATAAACTAGATACATTTTTGAGATGTGTTGAGAAGTTTGAAAATGAAAAAAATATATTTCTAGTGATAAACTAGATACATTTATGAAACATGTTGAAAAGTTTGAACAAGAAAATATTTTTTTTTTTATTTCTTATGATAAACTATATACATTTATGAATAGTCAAGCAAAATGAATTAAACAGGTTACTAAAACACTTACCTTGCCTATTAATAAAGATATATTTTAAAAAAGTATATATAAAAAAACATACAATAAAACTAAACAGGACAATTCTCCACGTATCGGCTCAAATTGAACCTTTTTCAAGAGACAAACAACAGAAAACAACAAAATAAAAACAAAATAGATGACTAGATTTCATCAAGCCCCGTCTCCATAGCACATTTGTCGGACACCCTCTGACCATTTGGCTATTTATACATTTATGAAATGTGTTGAAAAGTTTGAAAAAGAAAATGAAAAGATATATTTCTAGTGATAATCTACCGGTAGATACATTTATGAAAAGATTGTAAAAGAAAATAAAAATATATATTTCTAATGATAAACTACCGGTCGATACATTTATGAGATGTGTTGAAAAGATTGAACATGAAAATAAAAAAAAATATTTCTAATGATAAACTATATACATTTATGAAGTGTGTTGAAAAGTTTGAAAAAGAAAATGAAAAGATATATTTCTAGTGATAAACTATATTCATTTATGAAATGTGTTGAAAAGTTTGAACAAGAAAATAAAAAAATATTTCTAATGATAAACTATATACATTTATGAAAAGTTTGAAAAAGAAAATGAAAAGATATATTTCTAGTGATAATCTACCGGTAAATACATTTATGAGATGTGTTGAAAAGTTTGAAAAAGAAAATCAAAAAATATATTTCTAATGATACTCTACCGGTAGATACATTTATGAGATGTGTTGAACAGTTTGAAAATTAAAAAAATATATTTCTAATGATAAACTAGATACATTTATGAGATGATTTGAAAAGTTGTTTGAAAATCAAATAAATATATTTCTAATGATAAAAACTAGATACATTTATGAAATGTGTTCAAAACTTTGAAAATAATAAAATATTTATAATGATAAACTATATACATTTATGAAATGTGTTGAAAAGTTTGAAAAAGAAAATGAAAAGATATATTTCTAGTGATAATCTACCGGTAGATACATTTATGAGATGTGTTGAAAAGTTTGAAAAATAAAATCAAAAAATATATTTCTAATAATTTGACAATCAATTTATGTGTTGAAACGTTTGAAAAAGAAAATTAAAAAATATATTTCTAGTGATACTCTACTGGTAGATACATTGCTGAAATGTGTTGAAAAGTTTCAAAATCAAAGAAATATTTTTCTAATGATAAATTAGATACATTTATGAGATGTGTTGAAAAGATTGAAAAAGAAAATAAAAAATATATTTCTAATGATAAACTACCGGTAGATACATTTATGACATGTGTTGAAAAATTTCAAAAAGAAAATCAAAAAATAAATTTCTATTGATAAACTATATACACTTATGAAATGTGTTGAAAAGTTTAAAAATCAAAAAGAAATATTTATAATGATAAACTATATACATTTATGAATTGTGTTGAAAAGTTTGAAAAAGAAAATGAATAGATATATTTCCAGTGATAATCTACCGGTAGATACATTTATGAGATTTGTTGAAAAGTTTGAAAAACAAAATAAAAAAATAAATTTCTAGTGATACTCTACCGGTAGATACATTTATGAGATCTGTTGAACAGTTTGAAAATAAAAAATATATATTTCTAATGATAAACTAGATACATTTATGAGATGTGTTGAAAAGTTTGAAAAAGAAAATAAAAAAACTTTCTAGTGATAAACTAGATACATTTATGAAATATGTTGAAAGGTTTGGAAAAGAAAATCAAAAAATAAATTTCTAGTGATAAACTAGACACATTTATGAAATATGTTGAAAAGTTTGAACAAGAAAATAAAAATAAATATTTCTAATGATAAACTATATACATTTATAAAATGTGTTGAAAAGTTTGAAAAAGAAAATGAAAAGATATATTTCTAGTGATAATCTACCGGTAGATACATTTATGAGATGTGTTGAAAAGATTGAAAAAGAAAATAAAAAATATTTCTAATGATAAACTACCGGTAGATACATTTATGAGATGTGTTGAACAGTTTGAAAATTAAAAAAATATATTTCTAATGATAAACTAGATACATTTATGAGATGTGTTGAAAAGTTGTTTGAAAATTAAAAAAATATATTTCTAATGATAAAAACTAGATACATTTATGAAATGTGTTGAAAAATTACAAAAAGAAAATCAAAAAATAAATTTCTATAGATAAACTATATACACTTATGAAATGTGTTCAAAACTTTGAATATAAAAAAAATATTTATAATGATAAACTATATACATTTATGAAATGTGTTGATAAGTTTGAAAATCAAAAAAATGTATTTCTAATGATAAACTAGATACATTTTTGAGATGTGTTGAGAAGTTTGAAAATGAAAAAAATATATTTCTAGTGATAAACTAGATACATTTATGAAACATGTTGAAAAGTTTGAACAAGAAAATATTTTTTTTTTTATTTCTTATGATAAACTATATACATTTATGAATAGTCAAGCAAAATGAATTAAACAGGTTACTAAAACACTTACCTTGCCTATTAATAAAGATATATTTTAAAAAAGTATATATAAAAAAACATACAATAAAACTAAACAGGACAATTCTCCACGTATCGGCTCAAATTGAACCTTTTTCAAGAGACAAACAACAGAAAACAACAAAATAAAAACAAAATAGATGACTAGATTTCATCAAGCCCCGTCTCCATAGCACATTTGTCGGACACCCTCTGACCATTTGGCTATTTATACATTTATGAAATGTGTTGAAAAGTTTGAAAAAGAAAATGAAAAGATATATTTCTAGTGATAATCTACCGGTAGATACATTTATGAAAAGATTGTAAAAGAAAATAAAAATATATATTTCTAATGATAAACTACCGGTCGATACATTTATGAGATGTGTTGAAAAGATTGAACATGAAAATAAAAAAAAATATTTCTAATGATAAACTATATACATTTATGAAGTGTGTTGAAAAGTTTGAAAAAGAAAATGAAAAGATATATTTCTAGTGATAAACTATATTCATTTATGAAATGTGTTGAAAAGTTTGAACAAGAAAATAAAAAAATATTTCTAATGATAAACTATATACATTTATGAAAAGTTTGAAAAAGAAAATGAAAAGATATATTTCTAGTGATAATCTACCGGTAAATACATTTATGAGATGTGTTGAAAAGTTTGAAAAAGAAAATCAAAAAATATATTTCTAATGATACTCTACCGGTAGATACATTTATGAGATGTGTTGAACAGTTTGAAAATTAAAAAAATATATTTCTAATGATAAACTAGATACATTTATGAGATGATTTGAAAAGTTGTTTGAAAATCAAATAAATATATTTCTAATGATAAAAACTAGATACATTTATGAAATGTGTTCAAAACTTTGAAAATAATAAAATATTTATAATGATAAACTATATACATTTATGAAATGTGTTGAAAAGTTTGAAAAAGAAAATGAAAAGATATATTTCTAGTGATAATCTACCGGTAGATACATTTATGAGATGTGTTGAAAAGTTTGAAAAATAAAATCAAAAAATATATTTCTAATAATTTGACAATCAATTTATGTGTTGAAACGTTTGAAAAAGAAAATTAAAAAATATATTTCTAGTGATACTCTACTGGTAGATACATTGCTGAAATGTGTTGAAAAGTTTCAAAATCAAAGAAATATTTTTCTAATGATAAATTAGATACATTTATGAGATGTGTTGAAAAGATTGAAAAAGAAAATAAAAAATATATTTCTAATGATAAACTACCGGTAGATACATTTATGACATGTGTTGAAAAATTTCAAAAAGAAAATCAAAAAATAAATTTCTATTGATAAACTATATACACTTATGAAATGTGTTGAAAAGTTTAAAAATCAAAAAGAAATATTTATAATGATAAACTATATACATTTATGAATTGTGTTGAAAAGTTTGAAAAAGAAAATGAATAGATATATTTCCAGTGATAATCTACCGGTAGATACATTTATGAGATTTGTTGAAAAGTTTGAAAAACAAAATAAAAAAATAAATTTCTAGTGATACTCTACCGGTAGATACATTTATGAGATCTGTTGAACAGTTTGAAAATAAAAAATATATATTTCTAATGATAAACTAGATACATTTATGAGATGTGTTGAAAAGTTTGAAAAAGAAAATAAAAAAACTTTCTAGTGATAAACTAGATACATTTATGAAATATGTTGAAAGGTTTGGAAAAGAAAATCAAAAAATAAATTTCTAGTGATAAACTAGACACATTTATGAAATATGTTGAAAAGTTTGAACAAGAAAATAAAAATAAATATTTCTAATGATAAACTATATACATTTATAAAATGTGTTGAAAAGTTTGAAAAAGAAAATGAAAAGATATATTTCTAGTGATAATCTACCGGTAGATACATTTATGAGATGTGTTGAAAAGATTGAAAAAGAAAATAAAAAATATTTCTAATGATAAACTACCGGTAGATACATTTATGAGAAGTTTGAAAATCAAAAAAATTTATTTCTAATGATACTCTACCGGTAGATACATTTATGAGATTTGTTGAGAAGTTTGAAAATGAAAAAAATATATTTCTAGTGATAAACTAGATACATTTATGAAACATGTTGGAAAGTTTGAACAAGAAAATAAAAAACTATATTTCTAGTGATAAACTAGATACATTTATGAAACGTTGAAAAGTTTGAACAAGAAAATAAAAAAAAATTTATTTCTTATGATAAACTATATACATTTATGAATAGTCAAGCAAAATGAATTAAACAGGTTACTAAAACACTTACCTTGCCTATTAATAAAGATATATTTGAAAAAAGTATATATAAAAAAACATACAATAAAACTAAACAGGACAATTCTCCACGTATCGGCTCAAATTGAACCTTTTTCAAGAGACAAACAACAGAAAACAACAAAATAAAAACAAAATAGATGACTAGATTTCATCAAGCCCCGTCTCCATAGCACATTTGTCGGACACCCTCTGACCATTTGGTTATTTATACATTTATGAAATGTGTTGAAAAGTTTGAAAAAGAAAATGAAAAGATATATTTCTAGTGATAATCTACCGGTAGATACATTTATGAAATGTGTTGAAAAGATTGTAAAAGAAAATAAAAAAAATATTTCTAATGATAAACTAGATACATTTATGAGATGTGTTGAAAAGATTGAACAAGAAAATAAAATAAAAATATTTCTAATGATAAACTATATGCATTTATGAAATGTGTTGAAAAGTTTAAAAAAGAACATGAAAAGATATATTTCTAGTGAAAATCCACTGGTAGATACATTTATGAGATGTGTTGAAAAGTTTGAAAAATAAAATCAAAAAATATATTTCTAATAATTTGACAATCAATTTATGTGTTGAAACGTTTGAAAAAGAAAATTAAAAAATATATTTCTAGTGATACTCTACTGGTAGATACATTGCTGAAATGTGTTGAAAAGTTTCAAAATCAAAGAAATATTTTTCTAATGATAAATTAGATACATTTATGAGATGTGTTGAAAAGATTGAAAAAGAAAATAAAAAATATATTTCTAATGATAAACTACCGGTAGATACATTTATGACATGTGTTGAAAAATTTCAAAAAGAAAATCAAAAAATAAATTTCTATTGATAAACTATATACACTTATGAAATGTGTTGAAAAGTTTAAAAATCAAAAAGAAATATTTATAATGATAAACTATATACATTTATGAATTGTGTTGAAAAGTTTGAAAAAGAAAATGAATAGATATATTTCCAGTGATAATCTACCGGTAGATACATTTATGAGATTTGTTGAAAAGTTTGAAAAACAAAATAAAAAAATAAATTTCTAGTGATACTCTACCGGTAGATACATTTATGAGATCTGTTGAACAGTTTGAAAATAAAAAATATATATTTCTAATGATAAACTAGATACATTTATGAGATGTGTTGAAAAGTTTGAAAAAGAAAATAAAAAAACTTTCTAGTGATAAACTAGATACATTTATGAAATATGTTGAAAGGTTTGGAAAAGAAAATCAAAAAATAAATTTCTAGTGATAAACTAGACACATTTATGAAATATGTTGAAAAGTTTGAACAAGAAAATAAAAATAAATATTTCTAATGATAAACTATATACATTTATAAAATGTGTTGAAAAGTTTGAAAAAGAAAATGAAAAGATATATTTCTAGTGATAATCTACCGGTAGATACATTTATGAGATGTGTTGAAAAGATTGAAAAAGAAAATAAAAAATATTTCTAATGATAAACTACCGGTAGATACATTTATGAGAAGTTTGAAAATCAAAAAAATTTATTTCTAATGATACTCTACCGGTAGATACATTTATGAGATTTGTTGAGAAGTTTGAAAATGAAAAAAATATATTTCTAGTGATAAACTAGATACATTTATGAAACATGTTGGAAAGTTTGAACAAGAAAATAAAAAACTATATTTCTAGTGATAAACTAGATACATTTATGAAACGTTGAAAAGTTTGAACAAGAAAATAAAAAAAAATTTATTTCTTATGATAAACTATATACATTTATGAATAGTCAAGCAAAATGAATTAAACAGGTTACTAAAACACTTACCTTGCCTATTAATAAAGATATATTTGAAAAAAGTATATATAAAAAAACATACAATAAAACTAAACAGGACAATTCTCCACGTATCGGCTCAAATTGAACCTTTTTCAAGAGACAAACAACAGAAAACAACAAAATAAAAACAAAATAGATGACTAGATTTCATCAAGCCCCGTCTCCATAGCACATTTGTCGGACACCCTCTGACCATTTGGTTATTTATACATTTATGAAATGTGTTGAAAAGTTTGAAAAAGAAAATGAAAAGATATATTTCTAGTGATAATCTACCGGTAGATACATTTATGAAATGTGTTGAAAAGATTGTAAAAGAAAATAAAAAAAATATTTCTAATGATAAACTAGATACATTTATGAGATGTGTTGAAAAGATTGAACAAGAAAATAAAATAAAAATATTTCTAATGATAAACTATATGCATTTATGAAATGTGTTGAAAAGTTTAAAAAAGAACATGAAAAGATATATTTCTAGTGAAAATCCACTGGTAGATACATTTATGAGATGTGTTGAAAAGTTTGAAAAAGAAAATCAAAAAATATATTTCTAATAATTTGACAATCAATTTATGAGATGTGTTGAAACGTTTGAAAAAGAAAATAAAAAAATATATTTCTATTGATACTCTACTGGTAGATACATTTATGAGATGTGTTGAAAAGTTTGAAAAAGAAATTTAAAAAATATATTTCTAATGATAAACTAGATACATTGCTGAAATGTGTTGAAAAGTTGCAAAATCAAAGAAATATTTTTTTAATGATAAATTAGATACATTTATGAGATGTGTTGAAAGGATTGAAAAAGAAAATCAAAAAATATATTTCTAATAATTTGACAATCAATTTATGTGTTGAAACGTTTGAAAAAGAAAATAAAAAAATATATTTCTAGTCATAGTCTACTGGTAGATACATTTATGAGATGTGTTGAAAAGTTTGAAAAAGAAAATAATTTTTTTTTATTTATTATGATAAACTATATACATTTATGAATAGTCAAGCAAAATGAATTAAACAGGTTACTAAAACACTTACCTTGCCTATTAATAAAGATATATTTTAAAAAAGTATATATAAAATAACATACAATAAAACTAAACAGGACAATTCTCCACGTATCGGCTCAAATTGAACCTTTTTCAAGAGACAAACAACAGAAAACAACAAAATAAAAACAAAATAGATGACTAGATTTCATCAAGCCCCATCTCCATAGCACATTTGTAGGACACCCTCTGACCATTTGGTTATTTATACATTTATGAAATGTGTTGAAAAGTTTGAAAAAGCAAATGAAAAGATATATTTCTAGTGATAATCTACCGGTAGATACATTTATGAAATGTGTTGTAAAGATTGAAAAAGAAAATAAAAATATATATTTCTAATGATAAACTACCGGTAGATACATTTATGAGATGTGTTGAAAAGTTTGAACAAGAAAATTAAAAAACAATATTTCTAATGATAAACTATATACATTTATGAAGTGTGTTGAAAAGTTTGAAAAAGAAAATGAAAAGATATATTTCTAGTGATAATCTACCGGTAGATACATTTATGAGATGTGTTGAAAAGTTTGAAAAAGAATATCAAAAAATATATTTCTAGTGATATTCTACCGGTAGATATATTTATAAGATGTGTTGAACAGTTTGAAAATCAAAAAAAAATTTCTAATGATAAACTAGATACATTTATGAGATGTGTTAAAAAGATTGAAAAAGAAAATAAAATAATATATTTCTAATGATGAACTAACTACCTGTAGATACATTTATGAGATGTTTCTAATGATTTCTAATGATAAAAACTAGATACATTTATGAAATGTGTTGAAAAATTTCAAAAAGAAAATCAAAAAATAAATTTCTATAGATAAACTATAAACACTTATGAAATGTGTTCAAAAGTTTGAAAATAAAAAAAATATTTATAATGATAAACTATATACATTTATGAAATGTGTTGAAAAGTTTGAAAAAGAAAATGAAAAGATATATTTCTAGTGATAATCTACCGGTAGATACATTTATGAGATGTGTTAAAAAGTTTGAAAAAGAAAATCAAAAAATATATTTCTAATAATTTGACAATCAATTTATGAGATGTGTTGAAACGTTTGAAAAAGAAATTTAAAAATATATTTGTAGTGATACTCTACTGGTAGATACATTTATGAGATATGTTGAAAAGTATGAAAAAGAAAATAAAAAAATATATTTCTAATGATAAACTAGATACTTTGCTGAAATGTGTTGAAAAGTTTCAAAATCAAAGAAATATTTTTCTAATGATAAATTAGATACATTTATGAAATGTGTTGAAAAGATTGAAAAAGAAAATTAAAAAATATATTTCTAATGATAAACTACCGGTAGATACATTTATGACATGTGTTGAAAAATTTCAAAAAGAAAATCAAAAAATAAATTTCTATTGATAAACTATATACACTTATGAAATGTGTTGAAAAATTTGAAAATCAAAAATAAATATTTCTAATGATAAACTATATACATTTATGAAATGTGTTGAAAAGTATGAAAAAGAAAATCAAAAAAATTTATTTCTAATGATACTCTACCGGTAGATACATTTATGAGATTTGTTGAGAAGTTTGAAAATGAAAAAAATATATTTCTAGTGATAAACTAGATACATTTATGAAACATGTTGAAAAGTTTGAACAAGAAAATAAAAAACTATATTTCTAGTGATAAACTAGATACATTTATGAAACGTTGAAAAGTTTGAACAAGAAAATAAAAAAAAATTTATTTCTTATGATAAACTATATACATTTATGAATAGTCAAGCAAAATGAATTAAACAGGTTACTAAAACACTTACCTTGCCTATTAATAAAGATATATTTGAAAAAAGTATATATAAAAAAACATACAATAAAACTAAACAGGACAATTCTCCACGTATCGGCTCAAATTGAACCTTTTTCAAGAGACAAACAACAGAAAACAACAAAATAAAAACAAAATAGATGACTAGATTTCATCAAGCCCCGTCTCCATAGCACATTTGTCGGACACCCTCTGACCATTTGGTTATTTATACATTTATGAAATGTGTTGAAAAGTTTGAAAAAGAAAATGAAAAGATATATTTCTAGTGATAATCTACCGGTAGATACATTTATGAAATGTGTTGAAAAGATTGTAAAAGAAAATAAAAAAAAATATTTCTAATGATAAACTAGATACATTTATGACATGTGTTGAAAAGATTGAACAAGAAAATAAAATAAAAATATTTCTAATGATAAACTATATACATTTATGAAATGTGTTGAAAAGTTTAAAAAAGAACATGAAAAGATATATTTCTAGTGAAAATCCACTGGTAGATACATTTATGAGATGTGTTGAAAAGTTTGAAAAAAGAAAATCAAAAAAAAAATTTCTAATAATTTGACAATCAATTTATGAGATGTGTTGAAACGTTTGAAAAAGAAAATAAAAAAATATATTTCTATTGATACTCTACTGGTAGATACATTTATGAGATGTGTTGAAAAGTTTGAAAAAGAAATTTAAAAAATATATTTCTAATGATAAACTAGATACATTACTGAAATGTGTTGAAAAGTTGCAAAATCAAAGAAATATTTTTTTAATGATAAATTAGATACATTTATGAGATGTGTTGAAAAGATTGAAAAAGAAAATCAAAAAATATATTTCTAATAATTTGACAATCAATTTATGTGTTGAAACGTTTGAAAAAGAAAATAAAAAAATATATTTCTAGTCATAGTCTACTGGTAGATACATTTATGAGATGTGTTGAAAAGTTTGAAAAAGAAAATAATTTTTTTTTATTTATTATGATAAACTATATACATTTATGAATAGTCAAGCAAAATGAATTAAACAGGTTACTAAAACACTTACCTTGCCTATTAATAAAGATATATTTTAAAAAAGTATATATAAAATAACATACAATAAAACTAAACAGGACAATTCTCCACGTATCGGCTCAAATTGAACCTTTTTCAAGAGACAAACAACAGAAAACAACAAAATAAAAACAAAATAGATGACTATATTTCATCAAGCCCCATCTCCATAGCACATTTGTAGGACACCCTCTGACCATTTGGTTATTTATACATTTATGAAATGTGTTGAAAAGTTTGAAAAAGAAAATGAAAAGATATATTTCTAGTGATAATCTACCGGTAGATACATTTATGAAATGTGTTGTAAAGATTGAAAAAGAAAATAAAAATATATATTTCTAATGATAAACTACCGGTAGATACATTTATGAGATGTGTTGAAAAGTTTGAACAAGAAAATTAAAAAAAAATATTTCTAATGATAAACTATATACATTTATGAAGTGTGTTGAAAAGTTTGAAAAAAAAAATGAAAAGATATATTTCTAGTGATAATCTACCGGTAGATACATTTATGAGATGTGTTGAAAAGTTTGAAAAAGAATATCAAAAAATATATTTCTAGTGATATTCTACCGGTAGATATATTTATAAGATGTGTTGAACAGTTTGAAAATAAAAAAAATATATTTCTAATGATAAACTAGATACATTTATGAGATGTGTTGAAAAGATTGAAAAAGAAAATAAAAAAATATATTTCTAATGATGAACTACCTGTAGATACATTTATGAGATGTGTTGAAAAGTTGTTTGAAAATCAAAAAAATATATTTCTAATGATAAAAACTAGATACATTTATGAAATGTGTTGAAAAATTTCAAAAAGAAAATCAAAAAATATATTTCTAGTGATACTCTACCAGTAGATACATTTATGAGATGTGTTGAACAGTTTGAAAAGAAAAAAAAAAATTCTAATGATAAACTAGATACATTTATGAGATGTGTTAAAAAGATTGAAAAAGAAAATAAAATAATATATTTCTAATGATGAACTAACTACCTGTAGATACATTTATGAGATGTTTCTAATGATTTCTAATGATAAAAACTAGATACATTTATGAAATGTGTTGAAAAATTTCAAAAAGAAAATCAAAAAATAAATTTCTATAGATAAACTATAAACACTTATGAAATGTGTTCAAAACTTTGAAAATAAAAAAAATATTTATAATGATAAACTATATACATTTATGAAATGTGTTAAAAAGTTTGAAAAAGAAAATCAAAAAATATATTTCTAATAATTTGACAATCAATTTATGTTTTGAAACGTTTGAAAAAGAAAATAAAAAAATATATTTCTAGTGATACTCTACTGGTAGATACATTTATGAGATGTGTTGAAAAGTTTGAAAAAGAAAATCAAAAAATATATTTCTAATGTTAAACTAGATACATTTATGAAATATGTTGAAAAGTTTGAACAAGAAAATTAAAAAAATAAATTTCTAGTGATAAAATAGATACATTTATGAGATGTGTTGAAAAGATTGAACAAGAAAATAAAAATAAATATTTCTAATGATAAACTATATACATTTATGAAATGTGTTGAAAAGTTTGAAAAAGAAAATGAAAAGATATATTTCTAGTGATAATCTACCGGTAGATACATTTATGAGATGTGTTGAATAGTTTGAATCATAAAAATTTATTTCTAATGATAAACTAGATACATTTTTGAGATTTGTTGAGAAGTTTGAAAATGAAAAAAATATATTTCTAGTGATAAACTAGATACATTTATGAAACATGTTGAAAAGTTTGAACAAGAAAATAAAAAAATATATTTCTAGTGATAAACTAGATACATTTATGAAACGTTGAAAAGTTTGAACAAGAAAATAAAAAAAAAATTATTTCTTATGATAAACTATATACATTTATGAATAGTCAAGCAAAATGAATTAAACAGGTTACTAAAACACTTACCTTGCCTATTAATAAAGATATATTTTAAAAAAGTATATATAAAAAAACATACAATAAAACTAAACAGGACAATTCTCCACGTATCGGCTCAAATTGAACCTTTTTCAAGAGACAAACAACAGAAAACAACAAAATAAAAATAAAATAGATGACTAGATTTCATCAAACCCCGTCTCCATAGCAGATTTGTCGGACACCCTCTGACCATTTGGTTATTTATACATTTATGAAATTTGTTGAAAAGTTTGAAAAAGAAAATGAAAAGATATATTTCTAGTGATAATCTACCGGTAGATACATTTATGAAATGTGTTGAAAAGATTGAAAAAGAAAATAAAAATATATATTTCTTATACTTTGACACTCAATTTATGTGTTGAAACGTTTGAAAAAGAAAATAAAAAAATATATTTTTAGTGATACTCTACTGGTAGATACATTTATGAGATGTGTTGAAAAGTTTGAAAAAGAAAATAAAAAAATATGTTTCTAATGATAAACTAGATACATTGCTGAAATGTGTTGAAAAGTTTCAAAAACAAAGAAATATTTTTCTAATGATAAATTAGATACATTTATGAGATGTGTTGAAAAGATTAAAAAAGAACATGAAAAGATATATTTCTAGTGAAAATCCACTGGTAGATACATTTATGAGATGTGTTGAAAAGTTTGAAAAAGAAAATCAAAAAATATATTTCTAATAATTTGACAATCAATTTATGAGATGTGTTGAAACGTTTGAAAAAGAAAATAAAAAAACTTTCTAGTGATAAACTAGATACATTTATGAAATATGTTGAAAGGTTTAAAAATAAAATATATTTCTAATGTTAAACTAGATACATTTATGAAATGTGTTGAAAAGTTTGGAAAAGAAAATCAAAAAATAAATTTCTAGTGATAAACTAGACACATTTATGAAATATGTTGAAAAGTTTGAACAAGAAAATAAAAATAAATATTTCTAATGATAAACTATATACATTTATGAAATGTGTTGAAAAGTTTGAAAAAGAAAATGAAAAGATATATTTCTAGTGATAATCTACCGGTAGATACATTTATGAGATGTTTTGAAAAGTTGTTTGAAAATCAAAAAAATATATTTCTAATGATAAAAACTAGATACATTTATGAAATGTGTTGAAAAATTTCAAAAAGAAAATCAAAAAATATATTTCTAATACTTTGACAATCAATTTATGTGTTGAAACGTTTGAAAAACAAAATAAAAAAATATATTTCTAGTGATACTCTACTGGTAGATACATTTATGAGATGTGTTGAAAAGTTTGAAAAAGAAAATAAAAAAATATATTTCTAATGATAAACTAGATACATTGCTGAAATGTGTTGAAAAGTTTCAAAATCAAAGAAATATTTTTCTAATGATAAATTAGATACATTTATGAATTGTGTTGAAAAGTTTGAAAAAGAAAATGAAAAGATATATTTCCAGTGATAATCTACCGGTAGATACATTTATGAGATTTGTTGAAAAGTTTGAAAAACAAAATAAAAAAATAAATTTCTAGTGATACTCTACCGGTAGATACATTTATGAGATCTGTTGAACAGTTTGAAAATAAAAAATATATATTTCTAATGATAAACTAGATACATTTATGAGATGTGTTGAAAAGTTTGAAAAAAGAAAATAAAAAAAACTTTCTAGTGATAAACTAGATACATTTATGAAATATGTTGAAAGGTTTAAAAAAAAATATATTTCTAATGTTAAACTAGATACATTTATGAAATGTGTTGAAAAGTTTGGAAAAGAAAATCAATAAATAAATTTCTAGTGATAAACTAGACACATTTATGAAATATGTTGAAAAGTTTGAACAAGAAAATAAAAATAAATATTTCTAATGATAAACTATATACATTTATGAAATGTGTTGAAAAGTTTGAAAAAGAAAATGAAAAGATATATTTCTAGTGATAATCTACCGGTAGATACATTTATGAGATGTGTTGAAAAGATTGAAAAAGAAAATAAAAAAATATTTCTAATGATAAACTACCGGTAGATACATTTATGAGATGTGTTGAGAAGTTTGAAAATCAAAAAAATTTATTTCTAATGATACTCTACCGGTAGATACATTTATGAGATGTGTTGAATAGTTTGAAAATCAAAAAAATGTATTTCTAATGATAAACTAGATACATTTTTGAGATTTCTTGAGAAGTTTGAAAATGAAAAAAATATATTTCTAGTGATAAACTAGATACATTTATGAAACATGTTGAAAAGTTTGAACAAGAAAATAAAAAAATATATTTCTAATGATAAACTATATACATTTATGAAATATGTTGAAAAGTTTGAACAAGAAAATAAAAAAAAATTTATTTCTTATGATAAACTATATACATTTATGAATAGTCAAGCAAAATGAATTAAACAACAGGTTACTAAAACACTTACCTTGCCTATTAATAAAGATATATTTTAAAAAAGTATATATAAAAAAACATACAATAAAACTAAACAGGACAATTCTCCACGTATCGGCTCAAATTGAACCTTTTTCAAGAGACAAACAACAGAAAACAACAAAATAAAAATAAAATAGATGACTAGATTTCATCAAACCCCGTCTCCATAGCAGATTTGTCGGACACCCTCTGACCATTTGGTTATTTATACATTTATGAAATTTGTTGAAAAGTTTGAAAAAGAAAATGAAAAGATATATTTCTAGTGATAATCTACCGGTAGATACATTTATGAAATGTGTTGAAAAGATTGTAAAAGAAAATAAAAATATATATTTCTAATGATACTCTACCGGTAGATACATTTATAAGATGTGTTGAACAGTTTGAAAATTAAAAAAATATATTTCTAATGATAAACTAGATACATTTATGAGATGTGTTGAAAAGATTGAAAAAGAAAATAAAAAAATATATTTCTAATGATGAACTACCTGTAGATACATTTATGAGATGTGTTGAAAAGTTGTTTGAAAATCAAAAAAATATATTTCTAATGATAAAAACTAGATACATTTATGAAATGTGTTGAAAAATTTCAAAAAGAAAATCAAAAAATATATTTCTAGTGATACTCTACCAGTAGATACATTTATGAGATGTGTTGAACAGTTTGAAAAGAAAAAAAAAATTCTAATGATAAACTAGATACATTTATGAGATGTGTTAAAAAGATTGAAAAAGAAAATAAAATAATATATTTCTAATGATGAACTAACTACCTGTAGATACATTTATGAGATGTTTCTAATGATTTCTAATGATAAAAACTAGATACATTTATGAAATGTGTTGAAAAATTTCAAAAAGAAAATCAAAAAATAAATTTCTATAGATAAACTATAAACACTTATGAAATGTGTTCAAAACTTTGAAAATAAAAAAAATATTTATAATGATAAACTATATACATTTATGAAATGTGTTAAAAAGTTTGAAAAAGAAAATCAAAAAATATATTTCTAATAATTTGACAATCAATTTATGTTTTGAAACGTTTGAAAAAGAAAATAAAAAAATATATTTCTAGTGATACTCTACTGGTAGATACATTTATGAGATGTGTTGAAAAGTTTGAAAAAGAAAATCAAAAAATATATTTCTAATGTTAAACTAGATACATTTATGAAATATGTTGAAAAGTTTGAACAAGAAAATTAAAAAAATAAATTTCTAGTGATAAAATAGATACATTTATGAGATGTGTTGAAAAGATTGAACAAGAAAATAAAAATAAATATTTCTAATGATAAACTATATACATTTATGAAATGTGTTGAAAAGTTTGAAAAAGAAAATGAAAAGATATATTTCTAGTGATAATCTACCGGTAGATACATTTATGAGATGTGTTGAATAGTTTGAATCATAAAAATTTATTTCTAATGATAAACTAGATACATTTTTGAGATTTGTTGAGAAGTTTGAAAATGAAAAAAATATATTTCTAGTGATAAACTAGATACATTTATGAAACATGTTGAAAAGTTTGAACAAGAAAATAAAAAAATATATTTCTAGTGATAAACTAGATACATTTATGAAACGTTGAAAAGTTTGAACAAGAAAATAAAAAAAAAATTATTTCTTATGATAAACTATATACATTTATGAATAGTCAAGCAAAATGAATTAAACAGGTTACTAAAACACTTACCTTGCCTATTAATAAAGATATATTTTAAAAAAGTATATATAAAAAAACATACAATAAAACTAAACAGGACAATTCTCCACGTATCGGCTCAAATTGAACCTTTTTCAAGAGACAAACAACAGAAAACAACAAAATAAAAATAAAATAGATGACTAGATTTCATCAAACCCCGTCTCCATAGCAGATTTGTCGGACACCCTCTGACCATTTGGTTATTTATACATTTATGAAATTTGTTGAAAAGTTTGAAAAAGAAAATGAAAAGATATATTTCTAGTGATAATCTACCGGTAGATACATTTATGAAATGTGTTGAAAAGATTGAAAAAGAAAATAAAAATATATATTTCTTATACTTTGACACTCAATTTATGTGTTGAAACGTTTGAAAAAGAAAATAAAAAAATATATTTTTAGTGATACTCTACTGGTAGATACATTTATGAGATGTGTTGAAAAGTTTGAAAAAGAAAATAAAAAAATATGTTTCTAATGATAAACTAGATACATTGCTGAAATGTGTTGAAAAGTTTCAAAAACAAAGAAATATTTTTCTAATGATAAATTAGATACATTTATGAGATGTGTTGAAAAGATTAAAAAAGAACATGAAAAGATATATTTCTAGTGAAAATCCACTGGTAGATACATTTATGAGATGTGTTGAAAAGTTTGAAAAAGAAAATCAAAAAATATATTTCTAATAATTTGACAATCAATTTATGAGATGTGTTGAAACGTTTGAAAAAGAAAATAAAAAAACTTTCTAGTGATAAACTAGATACATTTATGAAATATGTTGAAAGGTTTAAAAAAAAAATATATTTCTAATGTTAAACTAGATACATTTATGAAATGTGTTGAAAAGTTTGGAAAAGAAAATCAAAAAATAAATTTCTAGTGATAAACTAGACACATTTATGAAATATGTTGAAAAGTTTGAACAAGAAAATAAAAATAAATATTTCTAATGATAAACTATATACATTTATGAAATGTGTTGAAAAGTTTGAAAAAGAAAATGAAAAGATATATTTCTAGTGATAATCTACCGGTAGATACATTTATGAGATGTGTTGAAAAGATTGAAAAAGAAAATAAAAAAATATATTTCTAATGATAAACTTTATACATTAATGAAATATGTTGAAAAGTTTGAAAAAGAAAATGAAAAGATATATTTCTAGTGATAATCTACCGGTAGATACATTTATGAGATGTGTTGAATAGTTTGAATCATAAAAATTTATTTCTAATGATAAACTAGATACATTTTTGAGATTTGTTGAGAAGTTTGAAAATGAAAAAAATATATTTCTAGTGATAAACTAGATACATTTATGAAACATGTTGAAAAGTTTGAACAAGAAAATAAAAAAATATATTTCTAGTGATAAACTAGATACATTTATGAAACGTTGAAAAGTTTGAACAAGAAAATAAAAAAAAAATTATTTCTTATGATAAACTATATACATTTATGAATAGTCAAGCAAAATGAATTAAACAGGTTACTAAAACACTTACCTTGCCTATTAATAAAGATATATTTTAAAAAAGTATATATAAAAAAACATACAATAAAACTAAACAGGACAATTCTCCACGTATCGGCTCAAATTGAACCTTTTTCAAGAGACAAACAACAGAAAACAACAAAATAAAAATAAAATAGATGACTAGATTTCATCAAACCCCGTCTCCATAGCAGATTTGTCGGACACCCTCTGACCATTTGGTTATTTATACATTTATGAAATTTGTTGAAAAGTTTGAAAAAGAAAATGAAAAGATATATTTCTAGTGATAATCTACCGGTAGATACATTTATGAAATGTGTTGAAAAGATTGAAAAAGAAAATAAAAATATATATTTCTTATACTTTGACACTCAATTTATGTGTTGAAACGTTTGAAAAAGAAAATAAAAAAATATATTTTTAGTGATACTCTACTGGTAGATACATTTATGAGATGTGTTGAAAAGTTTGAAAAAGAAAATAAAAAAATATGTTTCTAATGATAAACTAGATACATTGCTGAAATGTGTTGAAAAGTTTCAAAAACAAAGAAATATTTTTCTAATGATAAATTAGATACATTTATGAGATGTGTTGAAAAGATTAAAAAAGAACATGAAAAGATATATTTCTAGTGAAAATCCACTGGTAGATACATTTATGAGATGTGTTGAAAAGTTTGAAAAAGAAAATCAAAAAATATATTTCTAATAATTTGACAATCAATTTATGAGATGTGTTGAAACGTTTGAAAAAGAAAATAAAAAAACTTTCTAGTGATAAACTAGATACATTTATGAAATATGTTGAAAGGTTTAAAAAAAAAATATATTTCTAATGTTAAACTAGATACATTTATGAAATGTGTTGAAAAGTTTGGAAAAGAAAATCAAAAAATAAATTTCTAGTGATAAACTAGACACATTTATGAAATATGTTGAAAAGTTTGAACAAGAAAATAAAAATAAATATTTCTAATGATAAACTATATACATTTATGAAATGTGTTGAAAAGTTTGAAAAAGAAAATGAAAAGATATATTTCTAGTGATAATCTACCGGTAGATACATTTATGAGATGTGTTGAAAAGATTGAAAAAGAAAATAAAAAAATATATTTCTAATGATAAACTTTATACATTAATGAAATATGTTGAAAAGTTTGAACAAGAAAATTAAAAAAATATATTTCTAGTGATAAACTAGATACATTTATGAGATGTGTTGAAAAGATTGAACAAGAAAATAAAAAAAAATATTTCTAATGATAAACTATATACATTTATGAAGTGTGTTGAAAAGTTTGAAAAAGAAAATGAAAAGATATATTTCTAGTGATAATCTACCGGTAGATACATTTATGAGATGTTTTGAAAAGTTGTTTGAAAATCAAAAAAATATATTTCTAATGATAAAAACTAGATACATTTATGAAATGTGTTGAAAAATTTCAAAAAGAAAATCAAAAAATATATTTCTAATACTTTGACAATCAATTTATGTGTTGAAACGTTTGAAAAACAAAATAAAAAAATATATTTCTAGTGATACTCTACTGGTAGATACATTTATGAGATGTGTTGAAAAGTTTGAAAAAGAAAATAAAAAAATATATTTCTAATGATAAACTAGATACATTGCTGAAATGTGTTGAAAAGTTTCAAAATCAAAGAAATATTTTTCTAATGATAAATTAGATACATTTATGAATTGTGTTGAAAAGTTTGAAAAAGAAAATGAAAAGATATATTTCCAGTGATAATCTACCGGTAGATACATTTATGAGATTTGTTGAAAAGTTTGAAAAAAAAAATAAAAAAATAAATTTCTAGTGATACTCTACCGGTAGATACATTTATGAGATCTGTTGAACAGTTTGAAAATAAAAAATATATATTTCTAATGATAAACTAGATACATTTATGAGATGTGTTGAAAAGTTTGAAAAAAGAAAATAAAAAAACTTTCTAGTGATAAACTAGATACATTTATGAAATATGTTGAAAGGTTTAAAAAAAAATATATTTCTAATGTTAAACTAGATACATTTATGAAATGTGTTGAAAAGTTTGGAAAAGAAAATCAATAAATAAATTTCTAGTGATAAACTAGACACATTTATGAAACGTTGAAAAGTTTGAACAAGAAAATAAAAAAAAAATTATTTCTTATGATAAACTATATACATTTATGAATAGTCAAGCAAAATGAATTAAACAGGTTACTAAAACACTTACCTTGCCTATTAATAAAGATATATTTTAAAAAAGTATATATAAAAAAACATACAATAAAACTAAACAGGACAATTCTCCACGTATCGGCTCAAATTGAACCTTTTTCAAGAGACAAACAACAGAAAACAACAAAATAAAAATAAAATAGATGACTAGATTTCATCAAACCCCGTCTCCATAGCAGATTTGTCGGACACCCTCTGACCATTTGGTTATTTATACATTTATGAAATTTGTTGAAAAGTTTGAAAAAGAAAATGAAAAGATATATTTCTAGTGATAATCTACCGGTAGATACATTTATGAAATGTGTTGAAAAGATTGAAAAAGAAAATAAAAATATATATTTCTTATACTTTGACACTCAATTTATGTGTTGAAACGTTTGAAAAAGAAAATAAAAAAATATATTTTTAGTGATACTCTACTGGTAGATACATTTATGAGATGTGTTGAAAAGTTTGAAAAAGAAAATAAAAAAATATGTTTCTAATGATAAACTAGATACATTGCTGAAATGTGTTGAAAAGTTTCAAAAACAAAGAAATATTTTTCTAATGATAAATTAGATACATTTATGAGATGTGTTGAAAAGATTAAAAAAGAACATGAAAAGATATATTTCTAGTGAAAATCCACTGGTAGATACATTTATGAGATGTGTTGAAAAGTTTGAAAAAGAAAATCAAAAAATATATTTCTAATAATTTGACAATCAATTTATGAGATGTGTTGAAACGTTTGAAAAAGAAAATAAAAAAACTTTCTAGTGATAAACTAGATACATTTATGAAATATGTTGAAAGGTTTAAAAAAAAAATATATTTCTAATGTTAAACTAGATACATTTATGAAATGTGTTGAAAAGTTTGGAAAAGAAAATCAAAAAATAAATTTCTAGTGATAAACTAGACACATTTATGAAATATGTTGAAAAGTTTGAACAAGAAAATAAAAATAAATATTTCTAATGATAAACTATATACATTTATGAAATGTGTTGAAAAGTTTGAAAAAGAAAATGAAAAGATATATTTCTAGTGATAATCTACCGGTAGATACATTTATGAGATGTGTTGAAAAGATTGAAAAAGAAAATAAAAAAATATATTTCTAATGATAAACTTTATACATTAATGAAATATGTTGAAAAGTTTGAACAAGAAAATTAAAAAAATATATTTCTAGTGATAAACTAGATACATTTATGAGATGTGTTGAAAAGATTGAACAAGAAAATAAAAAAAAATATTTCTAATGATAAACTATATACATTTATGAAGTGTGTTGAAAAGTTTGAAAAAGAAAATGAAAAGATATATTTCTAGTGATAATCTACCGGTAGATACATTTATGAGATGTTTTGAAAAGTTGTTTGAAAATCAAAAAAATATATTTCTAATGATAAAAACTAGATACATTTATGAAATGTGTTGAAAAATTTCAAAAAGAAAATCAAAAAATATATTTCTAATACTTTGACAATCAATTTATGTGTTGAAACGTTTGAAAAACAAAATAAAAAAATATATTTCTAGTGATACTCTACTGGTAGATACATTTATGAGATGTGTTGAAAAGTTTGAAAAAGAAAATAAAAAAATATATTTCTAATGATAAACTAGATACATTGCTGAAATGTGTTGAAAAGTTTCAAAATCAAAGAAATATTTTTCTAATGATAAATTAGATACATTTATGAATTGTGTTGAAAAGTTTGAAAAAGAAAATGAAAAGATATATTTCCAGTGATAATCTACCGGTAGATACATTTATGAGATTTGTTGAAAAGTTTGAAAAAAAAAATAAAAAAATAAATTTCTAGTGATACTCTACCGGTAGATACATTTATGAGATCTGTTGAACAGTTTGAAAATAAAAAATATATATTTCTAATGATAAACTAGATACATTTATGAGATGTGTTGAAAAGTTTGAAAAAAGAAAATAAAAAAACTTTCTAGTGATAAACTAGATACATTTATGAAATGTGTTGAAAAGTTTGGAAAAGAAAATCAATAAATAAATTTCTAGTGATAAACTAGACACATTTATGAAATATGTTGAAAAGTTTGAACAAGAAAATAAAAATAAATATTTCTAATGATAAACTATATACATTTATGAAATGTGTTGAAAAGTTTGAAAAAGAAAATGAAAAGATATATTTCTAGTGATAATCTACCGGTAGATACATTTATGAGATGTGTTGAAAAGATTGAAAAAGAAAATAAAAAAATATTTCTAATGATAAACTACCGGTAGATACATTTATGAGATGTGTTGAGAAGTTTGAAAATCAAAAAAATTTATTTCTAATGATACTCTACCGGTAGATACATTTATGAGATGTGTTGAATAGTTTGAAAATCAAAAAAATGTATTTCTAATGATAAACTAGATACATTTTTGAGATTTCTTGAGAAGTTTGAAAATGAAAAAAATATATTTCTAGTGATAAACTAGATACATTTATGAAACATGTTGAAAAGTTTGAACAAGAAAATAAAAAAATATATTTCTAATGATAAACTATATACATTTATGAAATATGTTGAAAAGTTTGAACAAGAAAATAAAAAAAAATTTATTTCTTATGATAAACTATATACATTTATGAATAGTCAAGCAAAATGAATTAAACAACAGGTTACTAAAACACTTACCTTGCCTATTAATAAAGATATATTTTAAAAAAGTATATATAAAAAAACATACAATAAAACTAAACAGGACAATTCTCCACGTATCGGCTCAAATTGAACCTTTTTCAAGAGACAAACAACAGAAAACAACAAAATAAAAATAAAATAGATGACTAGATTTCATCAAACCCCGTCTCCATAGCAGATTTGTCGGACACCCTCTGACCATTTGGTTATTTATACATTTATGAAATTTGTTGAAAAGTTTGAAAAAGAAAATGAAAAGATATATTTCTAGTGATAATCTACCGGTAGATACATTTATGAAATGTGTTGAAAAGATTGTAAAAGAAAATAAAAATATATATTTCTAATGATACTCTACCGGTAGATACATTTATAAGATGTGTTGAACAGTTTGAAAATTAAAAAAATATATTTCTAATGATAAACTAGATACATTTATGAGATGTGTTGAAAAGATTGAACAAGAAAATAAAATAAAAATATTTCTAATGATAAACTATATACATTTATGAAATGTGTTGAAAAGTTTAAAAAAGAACATGAAAAGATATATTTCTAGTGAAAATCCACTGGTAGATACATTTATGAGATGTGTTGAAAAGTTTGAAAAAGAAAATCAAAAAATATATTTCTAATAATTTGACAATCAATTTATGAGATGTGTTGAAACGTTTCAAAAAGAAAATAAAAAAATATATTTCTATTGATACTCTACTGGTAGATACATTTATGAGATGTGTTGAAAAGTTTGAAAAAGAAATTTAAAAAATATATTTCTAATGATAAACTAGATACACTGCTGAAATGTGTTGAAAAGTTGCAAAATCAAAGAAATATTTTTTTAATGATAAATTAGATACATTTATGAGATGTGTTGAAAAGATTGAAAAAGAAAATAAAAAAAAATATTTCTAATGATAAACTATATACATTTATGAAGTGTGTTGAAAAGTTTGAAAAAGAAAATGAAAAGATATATTTCTAGTGATAATCTACCGGTAGATACATTTATGAGATGTTTTGAAAAGTTGTTTGAAAATCAAAAAAATATATTTCTAATGATAAAAACTAGATACATTTATGAAATGTGTTGAAAAATTTCAAAAAGAAAATCAAAAAATATATTTCTAATACTTTGACAATCAATTTATGTGTTGAAACGTTTGAAAAAGAAAATAAAAAAATATATTTCTAGTGATACTCTACTGGTAGATACATTTATGAGATGTGTTGAAAAGTTTGAAAAAGAAAATAAAAAAATATATTTCTAATGATAAACTAGATACATTGCTGAAATGTGTTGAAAAGTTTCAAAATCAAAGAAATATTTTTCTAATGATAAATTAGATACATTTATGAATTGTGTTGAAAATTTTGAAAAAGAAAATGAAAAGATATATTTCCAGTGATAATATACCGGTAGATACATTTATGAGATTTGTTGAAAAGTTTGAAAAACAAAATAAAAAAATAAATTTCTAGTGATACTCTACCGGTAGATACATTTATGAGATCTGTTGAACAGTTTGAAAATAAAAAATATATATTTCTAATGATAAACTAGATACATTTATGAGATGTGTTGAAAAGTTTGAAAAAGAAAATAAAAAAACTTTCTAGTGATAAACTAGATACATTTATGAAATATGTTGAAAGGTTTAAAAAAAAAAAATATTTCTAATGTTAAACTAGATACATTTATGAAATGTGTTGAAAAGTTTGGAAAAGAAAATCAATAAATAAATTTCTAGTGATAAACTAGACACATTTATGAAATATGTTGAAAAGTTTGAACAAGAAAATAAAAATAAATATTTCTAATGATAAACTATATACATTTATGAAATGTGTTGAAAAGTTTGAAAAAGAAAATAAAAAAATATTTCTAATGATAAACTACCGGTAGATACATTTATGAGATGTGTTGAGAAGTTTGAAAATCAAAAAAATATATTTCTAATGATAAACTATATACATTTATGAAATGTGTTGAAAATTTGGAAAAGAAAATCAAAAAATATATTTCTAGTGAAAATCTACCGGTAGATACATTTATGAAATGTGTTGAAAAGATTGAAAAAGAAAAGAAAAATATATATTTTTAATGATAAACTTCCGGTAGATACATTTATGAGATGTGTTGAAAAGTTTGAAATTTTAAAAAAAATATATTTCTAGTGATAAACTATATACATTTATGAAATATGTTGAAAGGTTTGAACAAGAAAATTTAAAAAATATATTTCTAATGATAAACTATATTCATTTATGAAATGTGTTGAAAAGTTTGAACAAGAAAATAAGAAAAAAATATTTCTAATGATAAACTATATACATTTATGAAAAGTTTGAAAATGAAAATGAAAAGATATATTTCTAGTGATATTCTACCGGTAGATATATTTATAAGATGTGTTGAACAGTTTGAAAATAAAAAAAATATATTTCTAATGATAAACTAGATACATTTATGAGATGTGTTGAAAAGATTGAAAAAGAAAATAAAAAAATATATTTCTAATGATGAACTACCTGTAGATACATTTATGAGATGTGTTGAAAAGTTGTTTGAAAATCAAAAAAATATATTTCTAATGATAAAAACTAGATACATTTATGAAATGTGTTGAAAAATTTCAAAAAGAAAATCAAAAAATATATTTCTAGTGATACTCTACCAGTAGATACATTTATGAGATGTGTTGAACAGTTTGAAAAGAAAAAAAAAAATTCTAATGATAAACTAGATACATTTATGAGATGTGTTAAAAAGATTGAAAAAGAAAATAAAATAATATATTTCTAATGATGAACTAACTACCTGTAGATACATTTATGAGATGTTTCTAATGATTTCTAATGATAAAAACTAGATACATTTATGAAATGTGTTGAAAAATTTCAAAAAGAAAATCAAAAAATAAATTTCTATAGATAAACTATAAACACTTATGAAATGTGTTCAAAACTTTGAAAATAAAAAAAATATTTATAATGATAAACTATATACATTTATGAAATGTGTTAAAAAGTTTGAAAAAGAAAATCAAAAAATATATTTCTAATAATTTGACAATCAATTTATGTTTTGAAACGTTTGAAAAAGAAAATAAAAAAATATATTTCTAGTGATACTCTACTGGTAGATACATTTATGAGATGTGTTGAAAAGTTTGAAAAAGAAAATCAAAAAATATATTTCTAATGTTAAACTAGATACATTTATGAAATATGTTGAAAAGTTTGAACAAGAAAATTAAAAAAATAAATTTCTAGTGATAAAATAGATACATTTATGAGATGTGTTGAAAAGATTGAACAAGAAAATAAAAATAAATATTTCTAATGATAAACTATATACATTTATGAAATGTGTTGAAAAGTTTGAAAAAGAAAATGAAAAGATATATTTCTAGTGATAATCTACCGGTAGATACATTTATGAGATGTGTTGAATAGTTTGAATCATAAAAATTTATTTCTAATGATAAACTAGATACATTTTTGAGATTTGTTGAGAAGTTTGAAAATGAAAAAAATATATTTCTAGTGATAAACTAGATACATTTATGAAACATGTTGAAAAGTTTGAACAAGAAAATAAAAAAATATATTTCTAGTGATAAACTAGATACATTTATGAAACGTTGAAAAGTTTGAACAAGAAAATAAAAAAAAAATTATTTCTTATGATAAACTATATACATTTATGAATAGTCAAGCAAAATGAATTAAACAGGTTACTAAAACACTTACCTTGCCTATTAATAAAGATATATTTTAAAAAAGTATATATAAAAAAACATACAATAAAACTAAACAGGACAATTCTCCACGTATCGGCTCAAATTGAACCTTTTTCAAGAGACAAACAACAGAAAACAACAAAATAAAAATAAAATAGATGACTAGATTTCATCAAACCCCGTCTCCATAGCAGATTTGTCGGACACCCTCTGACCATTTGGTTATTTATACATTTATGAAATTTGTTGAAAAGTTTGAAAAAGAAAATGAAAAGATATATTTCTAGTGATAATCTACCGGTAGATACATTTATGAAATGTGTTGAAAAGATTGAAAAAGAAAATAAAAATATATATTTCTTATACTTTGACACTCAATTTATGTGTTGAAACGTTTGAAAAAGAAAATAAAAAAATATATTTTTAGTGATACTCTACTGGTAGATACATTTATGAGATGTGTTGAAAAGTTTGAAAAAGAAAATAAAAAAATATGTTTCTAATGATAAACTAGATACATTGCTGAAATGTGTTGAAAAGTTTCAAAAACAAAGAAATATTTTTCTAATGATAAATTAGATACATTTATGAGATGTGTTGAAAAGATTAAAAAAGAACATGAAAAGATATATTTCTAGTGAAAATCCACTGGTAGATACATTTATGAGATGTGTTGAAAAGTTTGAAAAAGAAAATCAAAAAATATATTTCTAATAATTTGACAATCAATTTATGAGATGTGTTGAAACGTTTGAAAAAGAAAATAAAAAAACTTTCTAGTGATAAACTAGATACATTTATGAAATATGTTGAAAGGTTTAAAAAAAAAATATATTTCTAATGTTAAACTAGATACATTTATGAAATGTGTTGAAAAGTTTGGAAAAGAAAATCAAAAAATAAATTTCTAGTGATAAACTAGACACATTTATGAAATATGTTGAAAAGTTTGAACAAGAAAATAAAAATAAATATTTCTAATGATAAACTATATACATTTATGAAATGTGTTGAAAAGTTTGAAAAAGAAAATGAAAAGATATATTTCTAGTGATAATCTACCGGTAGATACATTTATGAGATGTGTTGAAAAGATTGAAAAAGAAAATAAAAAAATATATTTCTAATGATAAACTTTATACATTAATGAAATATGTTGAAAAGTTTGAACAAGAAAATTAAAAAAATATATTTCTAGTGATAAACTAGATACATTTATGAGATGTGTTGAAAAGATTGAACAAGAAAATAAAAAAAAATATTTCTAATGATAAACTATATACATTTATGAAGTGTGTTGAAAAGTTTGAAAAAGAAAATGAAAAGATATATTTCTAGTGATAATCTACCGGTAGATACATTTATGAGATGTTTTGAAAAGTTGTTTGAAAATCAAAAAAATATATTTCTAATGATAAAAACTAGATACATTTATGAAATGTGTTGAAAAATTTCATAAAGAAAATCAAAAAATATATTTCTAATACTTTGACAATCAATTTATGTGTTGAAACGTTTGAAAAACAAAATAAAAAAATATATTTCTAGTGATACTCTACTGGTAGATACATTTATGAGATGTGTTGAAAAGTTTGAAAAAGAAAATAAAAAAATATATTTCTAATGATAAACTAGATACATTGCTGAAATGTGTTGAAAAGTTTCAAAATCAAAGAAATATTTTTCTAATGATAAATTAGATACATTTATGAATTGTGTTGAAAAGTTTGAAAAAGAAAATGAAAAGATATATTTCCAGTGATAATCTACCGGTAGATACATTTATGAGATTTGTTGAAAAGTTTGAAAAACAAAATAAAAAAATAAATTTCTAGTGATACTCTACCGGTAGATACATTTATGAGATCTGTTGAACAGTTTGAAAATAAAAAATATATATTTCTAATGATAAACTAGATACATTTATGAGATGTGTTGAAAAGTTTGAAAAAAGAAAATAAAAAAACTTTCTAGTGATAAACTAGATACATTTATGAAATATGTTGAAAGGTTTAAAAAAAAATATATTTCTAATGTTAAACTAGATACATTTATGAAATGTGTTGAAAAGTTTGGAAAAGAAAATCAATAAATAAATTTCTAGTGATAAACTAGACACATTTATGAAATATGTTGAAAAGTTTGAACAAGAAAATAAAAATAAATATTTCTAATGATAAACTATATACATTTATGAAATGTGTTGAAAAGTTTGAAAAAGAAAATGAAAAGATATATTTCTAGTGATAATCTACCGGTAGATACATTTATGAGATGTGTTGAAAAGATTGAAAAAGAAAATAAAAAAATATTTCTAATGATAAACTACCGGTAGATACATTTATGAGATGTGTTGAGAAGTTTGAAAATCAAAAAAATTTATTTCTAATGATACTCTACCGGTAGATACATTTATGAGATGTGTTGAATAGTTTGAAAATCAAAAAAATGTATTTCTAATGATAAACTAGATACATTTTTGAGATTTCTTGAGAAGTTTGAAAATGAAAAAAATATATTTCTAGTGATAAACTAGATACATTTATGAAACATGTTGAAAAGTTTGAACAAGAAAATAAAAAAATATATTTCTAATGATAAACTATATACATTTATGAAATATGTTGAAAAGTTTGAACAAGAAAATAAAAAAAAATTTATTTCTTATGATAAACTATATACATTTATGAATAGTCAAGCAAAATGAATTAAACAACAGGTTACTAAAACACTTACCTTGCCTATTAATAAAGATATATTTTAAAAAAGTATATATAAAAAAACATACAATAAAACTAAACAGGACAATTCTCCACGTATCGGCTCAAATTGAACCTTTTTCAAGAGACAAACAACAGAAAACAACAAAATAAAAATAAAATAGATGACTAGATTTCATCAAACCCCGTCTCCATAGCAGATTTGTCGGACACCCTCTGACCATTTGGTTATTTATACATTTATGAAATTTGTTGAAAAGTTTGAAAAAGAAAATGAAAAGATATATTTCTAGTGATAATCTACCGGTAGATACATTTATGAAATGTGTTGAAAAGATTGTAAAAGAAAATAAAAATATATATTTCTAATGATACTCTACCGGTAGATACATTTATAAGATGTGTTGAACAGTTTGAAAATTAAAAAAATATATTTCTAATGATAAACTAGATACATTTATGAGATGTGTTGAAAAGATTGAAAAAGAAAATAAAAAAATATATTTCTAATGATGAACTACCTGTAGATACATTTATGAGATGTGTTGAAAAGTTGTTTGAAAATCAAAAAAATATATTTCTAATGATAAAAACTAGATACATTTATGAAATGTGTTGAAAAATTTCAAAAAGAAAATCAAAAAATATATTTCTAGTGATACTCTACCAGTAGATACATTTATGAGATGTGTTGAACAGTTTGAAAAGAAAAAAAAAATTCTAATGATAAACTAGATACATTTATGAGATGTGTTAAAAAGATTGAAAAAGAAAATAAAATAATATATTTCTAATGATGAACTAACTACCTGTAGATACATTTATGAGATGTTTCTAATGATTTCTAATGATAAAAACTAGATACATTTATGAAATGTGTTGAAAAATTTCAAAAAGAAAATCAAAAAATAAATTTCTATAGATAAACTATAAACACTTATGAAATGTGTTCAAAACTTTGAAAATAAAAAAAATATTTATAATGATAAACTATATACATTTATGAAATGTGTTAAAAAGTTTGAAAAAGAAAATCAAAAAATATATTTCTAATAATTTGACAATCAATTTATGTTTTGAAACGTTTGAAAAAGAAAATAAAAAAATATATTTCTAGTGATACTCTACTGGTAGATACATTTATGAGATGTGTTGAAAAGTTTGAAAAAGAAAATCAAAAAATATATTTCTAATGTTAAACTAGATACATTTATGAAATATGTTGAAAAGTTTGAACAAGAAAATTAAAAAAATAAATTTCTAGTGATAAAATAGATACATTTATGAGATGTGTTGAAAAGATTGAACAAGAAAATAAAAATAAATATTTCTAATGATAAACTATATACATTTATGAAATGTGTTGAAAAGTTTGAAAAAGAAAATGAAAAGATATATTTCTAGTGATAATCTACCGGTAGATACATTTATGAGATGTGTTGAATAGTTTGAATCATAAAAATTTATTTCTAATGATAAACTAGATACATTTTTGAGATTTGTTGAGAAGTTTGAAAATGAAAAAAATATATTTCTAGTGATAAACTAGATACATTTATGAAACATGTTGAAAAGTTTGAACAAGAAAATAAAAAAATATATTTCTAGTGATAAACTAGATACATTTATGAAACGTTGAAAAGTTTGAACAAGAAAATAAAAAAAAAATTATTTCTTATGATAAACTATATACATTTATGAATAGTCAAGCAAAATGAATTAAACAGGTTACTAAAACACTTACCTTGCCTATTAATAAAGATATATTTTAAAAAAGTATATATAAAAAAACATACAATAAAACTAAACAGGACAATTCTCCACGTATCGGCTCAAATTGAACCTTTTTCAAGAGACAAACAACAGAAAACAACAAAATAAAAATAAAATAGATGACTAGATTTCATCAAACCCCGTCTCCATAGCAGATTTGTCGGACACCCTCTGACCATTTGGTTATTTATACATTTATGAAATTTGTTGAAAAGTTTGAAAAAGAAAATGAAAAGATATATTTCTAGTGATAATCTACCGGTAGATACATTTATGAAATGTGTTGAAAAGATTGAAAAAGAAAATAAAAATATATATTTCTTATACTTTGACACTCAATTTATGTGTTGAAACGTTTGAAAAAGAAAATAAAAAAATATATTTTTAGTGATACTCTACTGGTAGATACATTTATGAGATGTGTTGAAAAGTTTGAAAAAGAAAATAAAAAAATATGTTTCTAATGATAAACTAGATACATTGCTGAAATGTGTTGAAAAGTTTCAAAAACAAAGAAATATTTTTCTAATGATAAATTAGATACATTTATGAGATGTGTTGAAAAGATTAAAAAAGAACATGAAAAGATATATTTCTAGTGAAAATCCACTGGTAGATACATTTATGAGATGTGTTGAAAAGTTTGAAAAAGAAAATCAAAAAATATATTTCTAATAATTTGACAATCAATTTATGAGATGTGTTGAAACGTTTGAAAAAGAAAATAAAAAAACTTTCTAGTGATAAACTAGATACATTTATGAAATATGTTGAAAGGTTTAAAAAAAAAATATATTTCTAATGTTAAACTAGATACATTTATGAAATGTGTTGAAAAGTTTGGAAAAGAAAATCAAAAAATAAATTTCTAGTGATAAACTAGACACATTTATGAAATATGTTGAAAAGTTTGAACAAGAAAATAAAAATAAATATTTCTAATGATAAACTATATACATTTATGAAATGTGTTGAAAAGTTTGAAAAAGAAAATGAAAAGATATATTTCTAGTGATAATCTACCGGTAGATACATTTATGAGATGTGTTGAAAAGATTGAAAAAGAAAATAAAAAAATATATTTCTAATGATAAACTTTATACATTAATGAAATATGTTGAAAAGTTTGAACAAGAAAATTAAAAAAATATATTTCTAGTGATAAACTAGATACATTTATGAGATGTGTTGAAAAGATTGAACAAGAAAATAAAAAAAAAATATTTCTAATGATAAACTATATACATTTATGAAGTGTGTTGAAAAGTTTGAAAAAGAAAATGAAAAGATATATTTCTAGTGATAATCTACCGGTAGATACATTTATGAGATGTTTTGAAAAGTTGTTTGAAAATCAAAAAAATATATTTCTAATGATAAAAACTAGATACATTTATGAAATGTGTTGAAAAATTTCAAAAAGAAAATCAAAAAATATATTTCTAATACTTTGACAATCAATTTATGTGTTGAAACGTTTGAAAAACAAAATAAAAAAATATATTTCTAGTGATACTCTACTGGTAGATACATTTATGAGATGTGTTGAAAAGTTTGAAAAAGAAAATAAAAAAATATATTTCTAATGATAAACTAGATACATTGCTGAAATGTGTTGAAAAGTTTCAAAATCAAAGAAATATTTTTCTAATGATAAATTAGATACATTTATGAATTGTGTTGAAAAGTTTGAAAAAGAAAATGAAAAGATATATTTCCAGTGATAATCTACCGGTAGATACATTTATGAGATTTGTTGAAAAGTTTGAAAAACAAAATAAAAAAATAAATTTCTAGTGATACTCTACCGGTAGATACATTTATGAGATCTGTTGAACAGTTTGAAAATAAAAAATATATATTTCTAATGATAAACTAGATACATTTATGAGATGTGTTGAAAAGTTTGAAAAAAGAAAATAAAAAAACTTTCTAGTGATAAACTAGATACATTTATGAAATATGTTGAAAGGTTTAAAAAAAAATATATTTCTAATGTTAAACTAGATACATTTATGAAATGTGTTGAAAAGTTTGGAAAAGAAAATCAATAAATAAATTTCTAGTGATAAACTAGACACATTTATGAAATATGTTGAAAAGTTTGAACAAGAAAATAAAAATAAATATTTCTAATGATAAACTATATACATTTATGAAATGTGTTGAAAAGTTTGAAAAAGAAAATGAAAAGATATATTTCTAGTGATAATCTACCGGTAGATACATTTATGAGATGTGTTGAAAAGATTGAAAAAGAAAATAAAAAAATATTTCTAATGATAAACTACCGGTAGATACATTTATGAGATGTGTTGAGAAGTTTGAAAATCAAAAAAATTTATTTCTAATGATACTCTACCGGTAGATACATTTATGAGATGTGTTGAATAGTTTGAAAATCAAAAAAACGTATTTCTAATGATAAACTAGATACATTTTTGAGATTTCTTGAGAAGTTTGAAAATGAAAAAAATATATTTCTAGTGATAAACTAGATACATTTATGAAACATGTTGAAAAGTTTGAACAAGAAAATAAAAAAATATATTTCTAATGATAAACTATATACATTTATGAAATATGTTGAAAAGTTTGAACAAGAAAATAAAAAAAAATTTATTTCTTATGATAAACTATATACATTTATGAATAGTCAAGCAAAATGAATTAAACAACAGGTTACTAAAACACTTACCTTGCCTATTAATAAAGATATATTTTAAAAAAGTATATATAAAAAAACATACAATAAAACTAAACAGGACAATTCTCCACGTATCGGCTCAAATTGAACCTTTTTCAAGAGACAAACAACAGAAAACAACAAAATAAAAATAAAATAGATGACTAGATTTCATCAAACCCCGTCTCCATAGCAGATTTGTCGGACACCCTCTGACCATTTGGTTATTTATACATTTATGAAATTTGTTGAAAAGTTTGAAAAAGAAAATGAAAAGATATATTTCTAGTGATAATCTACCGGTAGATACATTTATGAAATGTGTTGAAAAGATTGTAAAAGAAAATAAAAATATATATTTCTAATGATACTCTACCGGTAGATACATTTATAAGATGTGTTGAACAGTTTGAAAATTAAAAAAATATATTTCTAATGATAAACTAGATACATTTATGAGATGTGTTGAAAAGATTGAACAAGAAAATAAAATAAAAATATTTCTAATGATAAACTATATACATTTATGAAATGTGTTGAAAAGTTTAAAAAAGAACATGAAAAGATATATTTCTAGTGAAAATCCACTGGTAGATACATTTATGAGATGTGTTGAAAAGTTTGAAAAAGAAAATCAAAAAATATATTTCTAATAATTTGACAATCAATTTATGAGATGTGTTGAAACGTTTCAAAAAGAAAATAAAAAAATATATTTCTATTGATACTCTACTGGTAGATACATTTATGAGATGTGTTGAAAAGTTTGAAAAAGAAATTTAAAAAATATATTTCTAATGATAAACTAGATACACTGCTGAAATGTGTTGAAAAGTTGCAAAATCAAAGAAATATTTTTTTAATGATAAATTAGATACATTTATGAGATGTGTTGAAAAGATTGAAAAAGAAAATAAAAAAAAATATTTCTAATGATAAACTATATACATTTATGAAGTGTGTTGAAAAGTTTGAAAAAGAAAATGAAAAGATATATTTCTAGTGATAATCTACCGGTAGATACATTTATGAGATGTTTTGAAAAGTTGTTTGAAAATCAAAAAAATATATTTCTAATGATAAAAACTAGATACATTTATGAAATGTGTTGAAAAATTTCAAAAAGAAATTCAAAAAATATATTTCTAATACTTTGACAATCAATTTATGTGTTGAAACGTTTGAAAAAGAAAATAAAAAAATATATTTCTAGTGATACTCTACTGGTAGATACATTTATGAGATGTGTTGAAAAGTTTGAAAAAGAAAATAAAAAAATATATTTCTAATGATAAACTAGATACATTGCTGAAATGTGTTGAAAAGTTTCAAAATCAAAGAAATATTTTTCTAATGATAAATTAGATACATTTATGAATTGTGTTGAAAATTTTGAAAAAGAAAATGAAAAGATATATTTCCAGTGATAATATACCGGTAGATACATTTATGAGATTTGTTGAAAAGTTTGAAAAACAAAATAAAAAAATAAATTTCTAGTGATACTCTACCGGTAGATACATTTATGAGATCTGTTGAACAGTTTGAAAATAAAAAATATATATTTCTAATGATAAACTAGATACATTTATGAGATGTGTTGAAAAGTTTGAAAAAGAAAATAAAAAAACTTTCTAGTGATAAACTAGATACATTTATGAAATATGTTGAAAGGTTTAAAATAAAAATATATTTCTAATGTTAAACTAGATACATTTATGAAATGTGTTGAAAAGTTTGGAAAAGAAAATCAATAAATAAATTTCTAGTGATAAACTAGACACATTTATGAAATATGTTGAAAAGTTTGAACAAGAAAATAAAAATAAATATTTCTAATGATAAACTATATACATTTATGAAATGTGTTGAAAAGTTTGAAAAAGAAAATAAAAAAATATTTCTAATGATAAACTACCGGTAGATACATTTATGAGATGTGTTGAGAAGTTTGAAAATCAAAAAATTTATTTTTAATGATACTCTACCGGTAGATACATTTATGAGATGTGTTGAAAAGATTGAAAAAGAAAATAAAAACATATTTCTAATGATAAACTACCGGTAGATACATTTATGAGATGTGTTGAGAAGTTTGAAAATCAAAAAAATTTATTTCTAATGATACTCTACCGGTAGATACATTTATGAGATGTGTTGAATAGTTTGAAAATGAAAAAAATTTATTTCTAGTGATAAACTAGATACATTTATGAAACATGTTGAAAAGTTTGAACAAGAAAATAAAAAAATATATTTCTAATGATAAACTATATACATTTATGAAATATGTTGAAAAGTTTGAACAAGAAAATTAAAAAAATATATTTCTAGTGATAAACTAGATACATTTATGAAACGTTGAAAAGTTTGAACAAGAAAATAAAAAAAAATTTATTTCTTATGATAAACTATATACATTTATGAATAGTCAAGCAAAATGAATTAAACAGGTTACTAAAACACTTACCTTGCCTATTAATAAAGATATATTTTAAAAAGGTATATATAAAAAGACATACAATAAAACTAAACAGGACAATTCTCCACGTATCGGCTCAAATTGAACCTTTTTCAAAAGACAAACAACAGAAAACAACAAAATAAAAATAAAATAGATGACTAGATTTCATCAAACCCCGTCTCCATAGCAGATTTGTCGGACACCCTCTGACCATTTGGTTATTTATACATTTATGAAATGTGTTGAAAAGTTTGAAAAAGAAAATGGAAAGATATATTTCTAGTGATAATCTACCGGTAGATACATTTATGAGATTTGTTGAAAAGTTTGGAAAAGAAAATCAATAAATAAATTTCTAGTGATAAACTAGACACATTTATGAAATATGTTGAAAAGTTTGAACAAGAAAATAAAAATAAATATTTCTAATGATAAACTATATACATTTATGAAATGTGTTGAAAAGTTTGAAAAAGAAAATGAAAAGATATATTTCTAGTGATAATCTACCTGTAGATACATTTATGAGATGTGTTGAAAAGATTGAAAAAGAAAATAAAAAAATATTTCTAATGATAAACTACCGGTAGATACATTTATGAGATGTGTTGAGAAGTTTGAAAATCAAAAAAATTTATTTCTAATGATACTCTACCGGTAGATACATTTATGAGATGTGTTGAATAGTTTGAAAATCAAAAAAATTTATTTCTAATGATAAACTAGATACATTTTTGAGATTTCTTGAGAAGTTTGAAAATGAAAAAAATATATTTCTAGTGATAAACTAGATACATTTATGAAACATGTTGAAAAGTTTGAACAAGAAAATAAAAAAATATATTTCTAATGATAAACTATATACATTTATGAAATATGTTGAAAAGTTTGAACAAGAAAATTTAAAAAATATATTTCTAGTGATAAACTAGATACATTTATGAAACGTTGAAAAGTTTGAACAAGAAAATGAAAAGATATATTTCTAGTGATAATCTACCGGTAGATACATTTATGAAATGTGTTGAAAAGATTGTAAAAGAAAATAAAAATATATATTTCTAATGATACTCTACCGGTAGATACATTTATAAGATGTGTTGAACAGTTTGAAAATTAAAAAAATATATTTCTAATGATAAACTAGATACATTTATGAAATGCGTTGAAAAGTTTAAAAAAGAACATGAAAAGATATATTTCTAGTGAAAATCCACTGGTAGATCCATTTATAAGATGTGTTGAAAAATTTGAAAAAGAAAATAAAAAAATATATTTCTAATGATAAACTAGATACATTGCTGAAATGTGTTGAAAAGTTTCAAAATCAAAGAAATATTTTTCTAATGATAAATTAGATACATTTATGAGATGTGTTGAAAAGTTTAAAAAAGAACATGAAAAGATATATTTCTAGTGAAAATCCACTGGTAGATACATTTATGAGATGTGTTGAAAAGTTTGAAAAAGAAAATCAAAAAATATATTTCTAATAATTTGACAATCAATTTATGAGATGTGTTGAAACGTTTCAAAAAGAAAATAAAAAAATATATTTCTATTGATACTCTACTGGTAGATACATTTATGAGATGTGTTGAAAAGTTTGAAAAAGAAATTTAAAAAATATATTTCTAATGATAAACTAGATACACTGCTGAAATGTGTTGAAAAGTTGCAAAATCAAAGAAATATTTTTTTAATGATAAATTAGATACATTTATGAGATGTGTTGAAAAGATTGAAAAAGAAAATAAAAAAAAATATTTCTAATGATAAACTATATACATTTATGAAGTGTGTTGAAAAGTTTGAAAAAGAAAATGAAAAGATATATTTCTAGTGATAATCTACCGGTAGATACATTTATGAGATGTTTTGAAAAGTTGTTTGAAAATCAAAAAAATATATTTCTAATGATAAAAACTAGATACATTTATGAAATGTGTTGAAAAATTTCAAAAAGAAAATCAAAAAATATATTTCTAATACTTTGACAATCAATTTATGTGTTGAAACGTTTGAAAAAGAAAATAAAAAAATATATTTCTAGTGATACTCTACTGGTAGATACATTTATGAGATGTGTTGAAAAGTTTGAAAAAGAAAATAAAAAAATATATTTCTAATGATAAACTAGATACATTGCTGAAATGTGTTGAAAAGTTTCAAAATCAAAGAAATATTTTTCTAATGATAAATTAGATACATTTATGAATTGTGTTGAAAATTTTGAAAAAGAAAATGAAAAGATATATTTCCAGTGATAATCTACCGGTAGATACATTTATGAGATTTGTTGAAAAGTTTGAAAAACAAAATAAAAAAATAAATTTCTAGTGATACTCTACCGGTAGATACATTTATGAGATCTGTTGAACAGTTTGAAAATAAAAAATATATATTTCTAATGATAAACTAGATACATTTATGAGATGTGTTGAAAAGTTTGAAAAAGAAAATAAAAAAACTTTCTAGTGATAAACTAGATACATTTATGAAATATGTTGAAAAGTTTGAACAAGAAAATTAAAAAAATATATTTCTAGTGATAAACTAGATACATTTATGAAACGTTGAAAAGTTTGAACAAGAAAATAAAAAAAAATTTATTTCTTATGATAAACTATATACATTTATGAATAGTCAAGCAAAATGAATTAAACAGGTTACTAAAACACTTACCTTGCCTATTAATAAAGATATATTTTAAAAAGGTATATATAAAAAGACATACAATAAAACTAAACAGGACAATTCTCCACGTATCGGCTCAAATTGAACCTTTTTCAAAAGACAAACAACAGAAAACAACAAAATAAAAATAAAATAGATGACTAGATTTCATCAAACCCCGTCTCCATAGCAGATTTGTCGGACACCCTCTGACCATTTGGTTATTTATACATTTATGAAATGTGTTGAAAAGTTTGAAAAAGAAAATGGAAAGATATATTTCTAGTGATAATCTACCGGTAGATACATTTATGAGATTTGTTGAAAAGTTTGGAAAAGAAAATCAATAAATAAATTTCTAGTGATAAACTAGACACATTTATGAAATATGTTGAAAAGTTTGAACAAGAAAATAAAAATAAATATTTCTAATGATAAACTATATACATTTATGAAATGTGTTGAAAAGTTTGAAAAAGAAAATGAAAAGATATATTTCTAATGATAAACTACCGGTAGATACATTTATGAGATGTGTTGAGAAGTTTGAAAATCAAAAAAATTTATTTCTAATGATACTCTACCGGTAGATACATTTATGAGATGTGTTGAATAGTTTGAAAATCAAAAAAATTTATTTCTAATGATAAACTAGATACATTTTTGAGATTTCTTGAGAAGTTTGAAAATGAAAAAAATATATTTCTAGTGATAAACTAGATACATTTATGAAACATGTTGAAAAGTTTGAACAAGAAAATAAAAAAATATATTTCTAATGATAAACTATATACATTTATGAAATATGTTGAAAAGTTTGAACAAGAAAATTAAAAAAATATATTTCTAGTGATAAACTAGATACATTTATGAAACGTTGAAAAGTTTGAACAAGAAAATGAAAAGATATATTTCTAGTGATAATCTACCGGTAGATACATTTATGAAATGTGTTGAAAAGATTGTAAAAGAAAATAAAAATATATATTTCTAATGATACTCTACCGGTAGATACATTTATAAGATGTGTTGAACAGTTTGAAAATTTAAAAAATATATTTCTAATGATAAACTAGATACATTTATGAAATGCGTTGAAAAGTTTAAAAAAGAACATGAAAAGATATATTTCTAGTGAAAATCCACTGGTAGATCCATTTATAAGATGTGTTGAAAAATTTGAAAAAGAAAATAAAAAAATATATTTCTAATGATAAACTAGATACATTGCTGAAATGTGTTGAAAAGTTTCAAAATCAAAGAAATATTTTTCTAATGATAAATTAGATACATTTATGAGATGTGTTGAAAAGTTTAAAAAAGAACATGAAAAGATATATTTCTAGTGAAAATCCACTGGTAGATACATTTATGAGATGTGTTGAAAAGTTTGAAAAAGAAAATCAAAAAATATATTTCTAATAATTTGACAATCAATTTATGAGATGTGTTGAAACGTTTCAAAAAGAAAATAAAAAAATATATTTCTATTGATACTCTACTGGTAGATACATTTATGAGATGTGTTGAAAAGTTTGAAAAAGAAATTTAAAAAATATATTTCTAATGATAAACTAGATACACTGCTGAAATGTGTTGAAAAGTTGCAAAATCAAAGAAATATTTTTTTAATGATAAATTAGATACATTTATGAGATGTGTTGAAAAGATTGAAAAAGAAAATAAAAAAAAATATTTCTAATGATAAACTATATACATTTATGAAGTGTGTTGAAAAGTTTGAAAAAGAAAATGAAAAGATATATTTCTAGTGATAATCTACCGGTAGATACATTTATGAGATGTTTTGAAAAGTTGTTTGAAAATCAAAAAAATATATTTCTAATGATAAAAACTAGATACATTTATGAAATGTGTTGAAAAATTTCAAAAAGAAATTCAAAAAATATATTTCTAATACTTTGACAATCAATTTATGTGTTGAAACGTTTGAAAAAGAAAATAAAAAAATATATTTCTAGTGATACTCTACTGGTAGATACATTTATGAGATGTGTTGAAAAGTTTGAAAAAGAAAATAAAAAAATATATTTCTAATGATAAACTAGATACATTGCTGAAATGTGTTGAAAAGTTTCAAAATCAAAGAAATATTTTTCTAATGATAAATTAGATACATTTATGAATTGTGTTGAAAATTTTGAAAAAGAAAATGAAAAGATATATTTCCAGTGATAATATACCGGTAGATACATTTATGAGATTTGTTGAAAAGTTTGAAAAACAAAATAAAAAAATAAATTTCTAGTGATACTCTACCGGTAGATACATTTATGAGATCTGTTGAACAGTTTGAAAATAAAAAATATATATTTCTAATGATAAACTAGATACATTTATGAGATGTGTTGAAAAGTTTGAAAAAGAAAATAAAAAAACTTTCTAGTGATAAACTAGATACATTTATGAAATATGTTGAAAGGTTTAAAATAAAAATATATTTCTAATGTTAAACTAGATACATTTATGAAATGTGTTGAAAAGTTTGGAAAAGAAAATCAATAAATAAATTTCTAGTGATAAACTAGACACATTTATGAAATATGTTGAAAAGTTTGAACAAGAAAATAAAAATAAATATTTCTAATGATAAACTATATACATTTATGAAATGTGTTGAAAAGTTTGAAAAAGAAAATAAAAAAATATTTCTAATGATAAACTACCGGTAGATACATTTATGAGATGTGTTGAGAAGTTTGAAAATCAAAAAATTTATTTTTAATGATACTCTACCGGTAGATACATTTATGAGATGTGTTGAAAAGATTGAAAAAGAAAATAAAAACATATTTCTAATGATAAACTACCGGTAGATACATTTATGAGATGTGTTGAGAAGTTTGAAAATCAAAAAAATTTATTTCTAATGATACTCTACCGGTAGATACATTTATGAGATGTGTTGAATAGTTTGAAAATGAAAAAAATTTATTTCTAGTGATAAACTAGATACATTTATGAAACATGTTGAAAAGTTTGAACAAGAAAATAAAAAAATATATTTCTAATGATAAACTATATACATTTATGAAATATGTTGAAAAGTTTGAACAAGAAAATTAAAAAAATATATTTCTAGTGATAAACTAGATACATTTATGAAACGTTGAAAAGTTTGAACAAGAAAATAAAAAAAAATTTATTTCTTATGATAAACTATATACATTTATGAATAGTCAAGCAAAATGAATTAAACAGGTTACTAAAACACTTACCTTGCCTATTAATAAAGATATATTTTAAAAAGGTATATATAAAAAGACATACAATAAAACTAAACAGGACAATTCTCCACGTATCGGCTCAAATTGAACCTTTTTCAAAAGACAAACAACAGAAAACAACAAAATAAAAATAAAATAGATGACTAGATTTCATCAAACCCCGTCTCCATAGCAGATTTGTCGGACACCCTCTGACCATTTGGTTATTTATACATTTATGAAATGTGTTGAAAAGTTTGAAAAAGAAAATGGAAAGATATATTTCTAGTGATAATCTACCGGTAGATACATTTATGAGATTTGTTGAAAAGTTTGGAAAAGAAAATCAATAAATAAATTTCTAGTGATAAACTAGACACATTTATGAAATATGTTGAAAAGTTTGAACAAGAAAATAAAAATAAATATTTCTAATGATAAACTATATACATTTATGAAATGTGTTGAAAAGTTTGAAAAAGAAAATGAAAAGATATATTTCTAGTGATAATCTACCTGTAGATACATTTATGAGATGTGTTGAAAAGATTGAAAAAGAAAATAAAAAAATATTTCTAATGATAAACTACCGGTAGATACATTTATGAGATGTGTTGAGAAGTTTGAAAATCAAAAAAATTTATTTCTAATGATACTCTACCGGTAGATACATTTATGAGATGTGTTGAATAGTTTGAAAATCAAAAAAATTTATTTCTAATGATAAACTAGATACATTTTTGAGATTTCTTGAGAAGTTTGAAAATGAAAAAAATATATTTCTAGTGATAAACTAGATACATTTATGAAACATGTTGAAAAGTTTGAACAAGAAAATAAAAAAATATATTTCTAATGATAAACTATATACATTTATGAAATATGTTGAAAAGTTTGAACAAGAAAATTTAAAAAATATATTTCTAGTGATAAACTAGATACATTTATGAAACGTTGAAAAGTTTGAACAAGAAAATGAAAAGATATATTTCTAGTGATAATCTACCGGTAGATACATTTATGAAATGTGTTGAAAAGATTGTAAAAGAAAATAAAAATATATATTTCTAATGATACTCTACCGGTAGATACATTTATAAGATGTGTTGAACAGTTTGAAAATTAAAAAAATATATTTCTAATGATAAACTAGATACATTTATGAAATGCGTTGAAAAGTTTAAAAAAGAACATGAAAAGATATATTTCTAGTGAAAATCCACTGGTAGATCCATTTATAAGATGTGTTGAAAAATTTGAAAAAGAAAATAAAAAAATATATTTCTAATGATAAACTAGATACATTGCTGAAATGTGTTGAAAAGTTTCAAAATCAAAGAAATATTTTTCTAATGATAAATTAGATACATTTATGAGATGTGTTGAAAAGTTTAAAAAAGAACATGAAAAGATATATTTCTAGTGAAAATCCACTGGTAGATACATTTATGAGATGTGTTGAAAAGTTTGAAAAAGAAAATCAAAAAATATATTTCTAATAATTTGACAATCAATTTATGAGATGTGTTGAAACGTTTCAAAAAGAAAATAAAAAAATATATTTCTATTGATACTCTACTGGTAGATACATTTATGAGATGTGTTGAAAAGTTTGAAAAAGAAATTTAAAAAATATATTTCTAATGATAAACTAGATACACTGCTGAAATGTGTTGAAAAGTTGCAAAATCAAAGAAATATTTTTTTAATGATAAATTAGATACATTTATGAGATGTGTTGAAAAGATTGAAAAAGAAAATAAAAAAAAATATTTCTAATGATAAACTATATACATTTATGAAGTGTGTTGAAAAGTTTGAAAAAGAAAATGAAAAGATATATTTCTAGTGATAATCTACCGGTAGATACATTTATGAGATGTTTTGAAAAGTTGTTTGAAAATCAAAAAAATATATTTCTAATGATAAAAACTAGATACATTTATGAAATGTGTTGAAAAATTTCAAAAAGAAAATCAAAAAATATATTTCTAATACTTTGACAATCAATTTATGTGTTGAAACGTTTGAAAAAGAAAATAAAAAAATATATTTCTAGTGATACTCTACTGGTAGATACATTTATGAGATGTGTTGAAAAGTTTGAAAAAGAAAATAAAAAAATATATTTCTAATGATAAACTAGATACATTGCTGAAATGTGTTGAAAAGTTTCAAAATCAAAGAAATATTTTTCTAATGATAAATTAGATACATTTATGAATTGTGTTGAAAATTTTGAAAAAGAAAATGAAAAGATATATTTCCAGTGATAATCTACCGGTAGATACATTTATGAGATTTGTTGAAAAGTTTGAAAAACAAAATAAAAAAATAAATTTCTAGTGATACTCTACCGGTAGATACATTTATGAGATCTGTTGAACAGTTTGAAAATAAAAAATATATATTTCTAATGATAAACTAGATACATTTATGAGATGTGTTGAAAAGTTTGAAAAAGAAAATAAAAAAACTTTCTAGTGATAAACTAGATACATTTATGAAATATGTTGAAAAGTTTGAACAAGAAAATTAAAAAAATATATTTCTAGTGATAAACTAGATACATTTATGAAACGTTGAAAAGTTTGAACAAGAAAATAAAAAAAAATTTATTTCTTATGATAAACTATATACATTTATGAATAGTCAAGCAAAATGAATTAAACAGGTTACTAAAACACTTACCTTGCCTATTAATAAAGATATATTTTAAAAAGGTATATATAAAAAGACATACAATAAAACTAAACAGGACAATTCTCCACGTATCGGCTCAAATTGAACCTTTTTCAAAAGACAAACAACAGAAAACAACAAAATAAAAATAAAATAGATGACTAGATTTCATCAAACCCCGTCTCCATAGCAGATTTGTCGGACACCCTCTGACCATTTGGTTATTTATACATTTATGAAATGTGTTGAAAAGTTTGAAAAAGAAAATGGAAAGATATATTTCTAGTGATAATCTACCGGTAGATACATTTATGAGATTTGTTGAAAAGTTTGGAAAAGAAAATCAATAAATAAATTTCTAGTGATAAACTAGACACATTTATGAAATATGTTGAAAAGTTTGAACAAGAAAATAAAAATAAATATTTCTAATGATAAACTATATACATTTATGAAATGTGTTGAAAAGTTTGAAAAAGAAAATGAAAAGATATATTTCTAATGATAAACTACCGGTAGATACATTTATGAGATGTGTTGAGAAGTTTGAAAATCAAAAAAATTTATTTCTAATGATACTCTACCGGTAGATACATTTATGAGATGTGTTGAATAGTTTGAAAATCAAAAAAATTTATTTCTAATGATAAACTAGATACATTTTTGAGATTTCTTGAGAAGTTTGAAAATGAAAAAAATATATTTCTAGTGATAAACTAGATACATTTATGAAACATGTTGAAAAGTTTGAACAAGAAAATAAAAAAATATATTTCTAATGATAAACTATATACATTTATGAAATATGTTGAAAAGTTTGAACAAGAAAATTAAAAAAATATATTTCTAGTGATAAACTAGATACATTTATGAAACGTTGAAAAGTTTGAACAAGAAAATGAAAAGATATATTTCTAGTGATAATCTACCGGTAGATACATTTATGAAATGTGTTGAAAAGATTGTAAAAGAAAATAAAAATATATATTTCTAATGATACTCTACCGGTAGATACATTTATAAGATGTGTTGAACAGTTTGAAAATTTAAAAAATATATTTCTAATGATAAACTAGATACATTTATGAAATGCGTTGAAAAGTTTAAAAAAGAACATGAAAAGATATATTTCTAGTGAAAATCCACTGGTAGATCCATTTATAAGATGTGTTGAAAAATTTGAAAAAGAAAATAAAAAAATATATTTCTAATGATAAACTAGATACATTGCTGAAATGTGTTGAAAAGTTTCAAAATCAAAGAAATATTTTTCTAATGATAAATTAGATACATTTATGAGATGTGTTGAAAAGTTTAAAAAAGAACATGAAAAGATATATTTCTAGTGAAAATCCACTGGTAGATACATTTATGAGATGTGTTGAAAAGTTTGAAAAAGAAAATCAAAAAATATATTTCTAATAATTTGACAATCAATTTATGAGATGTGTTGAAACGTTTCAAAAAGAAAATAAAAAAATATATTTCTATTGATACTCTACTGGTAGATACATTTATGAGATGTGTTGAAAAGTTTGAAAAAGAAATTTAAAAAATATATTTCTAATGATAAACTAGATACACTGCTGAAATGTGTTGAAAAGTTGCAAAATCAAAGAAATATTTTTTTAATGATAAATTAGATACATTTATGAGATGTGTTGAAAAGATTGAAAAAGAAAATAAAAAAAAATATTTCTAATGATAAACTATATACATTTATGAAGTGTGTTGAAAAGTTTGAAAAAGAAAATGAAAAGATATATTTCTAGTGATAATCTACCGGTAGATACATTTATGAGATGTTTTGAAAAGTTGTTTGAAAATCAAAAAAATATATTTCTAATGATAAAAACTAGATACATTTATGAAATGTGTTGAAAAATTTCAAAAAGAAAATCAAAAAATATATTTCTAATACTTTGACAATCAATTTATGTGTTGAAACGTTTGAAAAAGAAAATAAAAAAATATATTTCTAGTGATACTCTACTGGTAGATACATTTATGAGATGTGTTGAAAAGTTTGAAAAAGAAAATAAAAAAATATATTTCTAATGATAAACTAGATACATTGCTGAAATGTGTTGAAAAGTTTCAAAATCAAAGAAATATTTTTCTAATGATAAATTAGATACATTTATGAATTGTGTTGAAAAGTTTGAAAAAGAAAATGAAAAGATATATTTCCAGTGATAATCTACCGGTAGATACATTTATGAGATTTGTTGAAAAGTTTGAAAAACAAAATAAAAAAATAAATTTCTAGTGATACTCTACCGGTAGATACATTTATGAGATCTGTTGAACAGTTTGAAAATAAAAAATATATATTTCTAATGATAAACTAGATACATTTATGAGATGTGTTGAAAAGTTTGAAAAAGAAAATAAAAAAACTTTCTAGTGATAAACTAGATACATTTATGAAATATGTTAAAAGGTTTAAAAAAAAAATATATTTCTAATGTTAAACTAGATACATTTATGAAATGTGTTGAAAAGTTTGGAAAAGAAAATCAAAAAATAAATTTCTAGTGATAAACTAGACACATTTATGAAATATGTTGAAAAGTTTGAACAAGAAAATTAAAAAATATATTTCTAGTGATACTCTACTGGTAGATACATTTATGAGATGTGTTGAAAAGTTTGAAAAAGAAAATGAAAAAATTTATTTCTAATGATACTCTACCGGTAGATACATTTATGAGATGTGTTGAAAAGTTTGGAAAAGAAAATCAAAAAATAAATTTCTAGTGATAAACTAGACAAATTTATGAAATATGTTGAAAAGTTTGAACAAGAAAATAAAAATAAATATTTCTAATGATAAACTATATACATTTATGAAATGTGTTGAAAAGTTTGAAAAAGAAAATGAAAAGATATATTTCTAGTGATAATCTACCGGTAGATACATTTATGAGATGTGTTGAAAAGATTGAAAAAGAAAATAAAAAAATATTTCTAATGATAAACTACCGGTAGATACATTTATGAGATGTGTTGAGAAGTTTGAAAATCAAAAAAATTTATTTCTAATGATACTCTACCGGTAGATACATTTATGAGATGTGTTGAATAGTTTGAAAATGAAAAAAATTTATTTCTAGTGATAAACTAGATACATTTATGAAACATGTTGAAAAGTTTGAACAAGAAAATAAAAAAATATATTTCTAATGATAAACTATATACATTTATGAAATATGTTGAAAAGTTTGAACAAGAAAATTAAAAAAATATATTTCTAGTGATAAACTAGATACATTTATGAAACGTTGAAAAGTTTGAACAAGAAAATAAAAAAAAATTTATTTCTTATGATAAACTATATACATTTATGAATAGTCAAGCAAAATGAATTAAACAGGTTACTAAAACACTTACCTTGCCTATTAATAAAGATATATTTTAAAAAGGTATATATAAAAAAACATACAATAAAACTAAACAGGACAATTCTCCACGTATCGGCTCAAATTGAACCTTTTTCAAAAGACAAACAACAGAAAACAACAAAATAAAAATAAAATAGATGACTAGATTTCATCAAACCCCGTCTCCATAGCAGATTTGTCGGACACCCTCTGACCATTTGGTTATTTATACATTTATGAAATGTGTTGAAAAGTTTGAAAAAGAAAATGGAAAGATATATTTCTAGTGATAATCTACCGGTAGATACATTTATGAGATTTGTTGAAAAGTTTGGAAAAGAAAATCAATAAATACATTTCTAGTGATAAACTAGACACATTTATGAAATATGTTGAAAAGTTTGAACAAGAAAATAAAAATAAATATTTCTAATGATAAACTATATACATTTATGAAATGTGTTGAAAAGTTTGAAAAAGAAAATGAAAAGATATATTTCTAGTGATAATCTACCTGTAGATACATTTATGAGATGTGTTGAAAAGATTGAAAAAGAAAATAAAAAAATATTTCTAATGATAAACTACCGGTAGATACATTTATGAGATGTGTTGAGAAGTTTGAAAATCAAAAAAATTTATTTCTAATGATACTCTACCGAAAAATTTATTTCTAATGATACTCTACCGGTAGATACATTTATGAGATGTGTTGAATAGTTTGAAAATCAAAAAAATTTATTTCTAATGATAAACTAGATACATTTTTGAGATTTCTTGAGAAGTTTGAAAATGAAAAAAATATATTTCTAGTGATAAACTAGATACATTTATGAAACATGTTGAAAAGTTTGAACAAGAAAATAAAAAAATATATTTCTAATGATAAACTATATACATTTATGAAATATGTTGAAAAGTTTGAACAAGAAAATTTAAAAAATATATTTCTAGTGATAAACTAGATACATTTATGAAACGTTGAAAAGTTTGAACAAGAAAATGAAAAGATATATTTCTAGTGATAATCTACCGGTAGATACATTTATGAAATGTGTTGAAAAGATTGTAAAAGAAAATAAAAATATATATTTCTAATGATACTCTACCGGTAGATACATTTATAAGATGTGTTGAACAGTTTGAAAATTAAAAAAATATATTTCTAATGATAAACTAGATACATTTATGAAATGTGTTGAAAAGTTTAAAAAAGAACATGAAAAGATATATTTCTAGTGAAAATCCACTGGTAGATCCATTTATGAGATGTGTTGAAAAATTTGAAAAAGAAAATAAAAAAATATATTTCTAATGATAAACTAGATACATTGCTGAAATGTGTTGAAAAGTTTCAAAATCAAAGAAATATTTTTCTAATGATAAATTAGATACATTTATGAGATGTGTTGAAAAGTTTAAAAAAGAACATGAAAAGATATATTTCTAGTGAAAATCCACTGGTAGATACATTTATGAGATGTGTTGAAAAGTTTGAAAAAGAAAATCAAAAAATATATTTCTAATAATTTGACAATCAATTTATGAGATGTGTTGAAACGTTTCAAAAAGAAAATAAAAAAATATATTTCTATTGATACTCTACTGGTAGATACATTTATGAGATGTGTTGAAAAGTTTGAAAAAGAAATTTAAAAAATATATTTCTAATGATAAACTAGATACACTGCTGAAATGTGTTGAAAAGTTGCAAAATCAAAGAAATATTTTTTTAATGATAAATTAGATACATTTATGAGATGTGTTGAAAAGATTGAAAAAGAAAATAAAAAAAAATATTTCTAATGATAAACTATATACATTTATGAAGTGTGTTGAAAAGTTTGAAAAAGAAAATGAAAAGATATATTTCTAGTGATAATCTACCGGTAGATACATTTATGAGATGTTTTGAAAAGTTGTTTGAAAATCAAAAAAATATATTTCTAATGATAAAAACTAGATACATTTATGAAATGTGTTGAAAAATTTCAAAAAGAAAATCAAAAAATATATTTCTAATACTTTGACAATCAATTTATGTGTTGAAACGTTTGAAAAAGAAAATAAAAAAATATATTTCTAGTGATACTCTACTGGTAGATACATTTATGAGATGTGTTGAAAAGTTTGAAAAAGAAAATAAAAAAATATATTTCTAATGATAAACTAGATACATTGCTGAAATGTGTTGAAAAGTTTCAAAATCAAAGAAATATTTTTCTAATGATAAATTAGATACATTTATGAATTGTGTTGAAAAGTTTGAAAAAGAAAATGAAAAGATATATTTCCAGTGATAATCTACCGGTAGATACATTTATGAGATTTGTTGAAAAGTTTGAAAAACAAAATTAAAAAATAAATTTCTAGTGATACTCTACCGGTAGATACATTTATGAGATCTGTTGAACAGTTTGAAAATAAAAAATATATATTTCTAATGATAAACTAGATACATTTATGAGATGTGTTGAAAAGTTTGAAAAAGAAAATAAAAAAACTTTCTAGTGATAAACTAGATACATTTATGAAATATGTTGAAAGGTTTAAAAAAAAAATATATTTCTAATGTTAAACTAGATACATTTATGAAATGTGTTGAAAAGTTTGGAAAAGAAAATCAATAAATAAATTTCTAGTGATAAACTAGACACATTTATGAAATATGTTGAAAAGTTTGAACAAGAAAATAAAAATAAATATTTCTAATGATAAACTATATACATTTATGAAATGTGTTGAAAAGTTTGAAAAAGAAAATGAAAAGATATATTTCTAGTGATAATCTACCGGTAGATACATTTATGAGATGTGTTGAAAAGATTGAAAAAGAAAATAAAAAAATATTTCTAATGATAAACTACCGGTAGATACATTTATGAGATGTGTTGAGAAGTTTGAAAATCAAAAAAATTTATTTCTAATGATACTCTACCGGTAGATACATTTATGAGATGTGTTGAATAGTTTGAAAATCAAAAAAATTTATTTCTAATGATAAACTAGATACATTTTTGAGATTTCTTGAGAAGTTTGAAAATGAAAAAAATATATTTCTAGTGATAAACTAGATACATTTATGAAACATGTTGAAAAGTTTGAACAAGAAAATAAAAAAATATATTTCTAATGATAAACTATATACATTTATGAAATATGTTGAAAAGTTTGAACAAGAAAATAAAAAAAAATTTATTTCTTATGATAAACTATATACATTTATGAATAGTCAAGCAAAATGAATTAAACAGGTTACTAAAACACTTACCTTGCCTATTAATAAAGATATATTTTTAAAAAGTATATATAAAAAAACATACAATAAAACTAAACAGGAAAATTCTCCACGTATCGGCTCAAATTGAACCTTTTTCAAGAGACAAAACAACAGAAAACAACAAAATAAAAATAAAATAGATGACTAGATTTCATCAAACCCCGTCTCCATAGCAGATTTGTCAGACACCCTCTGACCATTTGGTTATTTATACATTTATGAAATTTGTTGAAAAGTTTGAAAAAGAAAATGAAAAGATATATTTCTAGTGATAATCTACCGGTAGATACATTTATGAAATGTGTTGAAAAGATTGTAAAAGAAAATAAAAATATATATTTCTAATGATACTCTACCGGTAGATACATTTATAAGATGTGTTGAACAGTTTGAAAATTTAAAAAAAATATTTCTAATGATAAACTAGATACATTTATGAGATGTGTTGAAAAGATTGAACAAGAAAATAAAATAAAAATATTTCTAATGATAAACTATATACATTTATGAAGTGTGTTGAAAAGTTTGAAAAAGAAAATGAAAAGATATATTTCTAGTGATAATCTACCGGTAGATACATTTATGAGATGTTTTGAAAAGTTGTTTGAAAATCAAAAAAATATATTTCTAATGATAAAAACTAGATACATTTATGAAATGTGTTGAAAAATTTCAAAAAGAAAATCAAAAAATATATTTCTAATACTTTGACAATCAATTTATGTGTTGAAACGTTTGAAAAAGAAAATAAAAAAATATATTTCTAGTGATACTCTACTGGTAGATACATTTATGAGATGTGTTGAAAAGTTTGAAAAAGAAAATAAAAAAATATATTTCTAATGATAAACTAGATACATTGCTGAAATGTGTTGAAAAGTTTCAAAATCAAAGAAATATTTTTCTAATGATAAATTAGATACATTTATGAATTGTGTTGAAAAGTTTGAAAAAGAAAATGAAAAGATATATTTCCAGTGATAATCTACCGGTAGATACATTTATGAGATTTGTTGAAAAGTTTGAAAAACAAAATAAAAAAATAAATTTCTAGTGATACTCTACCGGTAGATACATTTATGAGATCTGTTGAACAGTTTTGAAAATAAAAAATATATATTTCTAATGATAAACTAGATACATTTATGAGATGTGTTGAAAAGTTTGAAAAAGAAAATAAAAAAACTTTCTAGTGATAAACTAGATACATTTATGAAATATGTTGAAAGGTTTAAAAAAAAATATATATTTCTAATGTTAAACTAGATACATTTATGAAATATGTTGAAAAGTTTGAACAAGAAAATAAAAATAAATATTTCTAATGATAAACTATATACATTTATGAAATGTGTTGAAAAGTTTGAAAAAGAAAATAAAAAAATATTTCTAATGATAAACTACCGGTAGATACATTTATGAGATGTGTTGAGAAGTTTGAAAATCAAAAAAATTTATCTCTAATGATACTCTACCGGTAGATACATTTATGAGATGTGTTGAATAGTTTGAAAATCAAAAAAATTTATTTCTAATGATAAACTAGATACATTTTTGAGATTTCTTGAGAAGTTTGAAAGTGAAAAAAATATATTTCTAGTGATAAACTAGATACATTTATGAAACATGTTGAAAAGTTTGAACAAGAAAATAAAAAAATATATTTCTAATGATAAACTATATACATTTATGAAATATGTTGAAAAGTTTGAACAAGAAAATTAAAAAAATATATTTCTAGTGATAAACTAGATACATTTATGAAACGTTGAAAAGTTTGAACAAGAAAATAAAAAAAAATTTATTTCTTATGATAAACTATATACATTTATGAATAGTCAAGCAAAATGAATTAAACAGGTTACTAAAACACTTACCTTGCCTATTAATAAAGATATATTTTAAAAAGGTATATATAAAAAACATACAATAAAACTAAACAGGACAATTCTCCACGTATCGGCTCAAATTGAACCTTTTTCAAAAGACAAACAACAGAAAACAACAAAATAAAAATAAAATAGATGACTAGATTTCATCAAACCCCGTCTCCATAGCAGATTTGTCGGACACCCTCTGACCATTTGGTTATTTATACATTTATGAAATGTGTTGAAAAGTTTGAAAAATAAAATGGAAAGATATATTTCTAATGATAAACTAGATACATTGCTGAAATGTGTTGAAAAGTTTCAAAATCAAAGAAATATTTTTCTAATGATAAATTAGATACATTTATGAGATGTGTTGAAAAGTTTAAAAAAGAACATGAAAAGATATATTTCTAGTGAAAATCCACTGGTAGATACATTTATGAGATGTGTTGAAAAGTTTGAAAAAGAAAATCAAAAAATATATTTCTAATAATTTGACAATCAATTTATGAGATGTGTTGAAACGTTTGAAAAAGAAAATAAAAAAATATATTTCTATTGATACACTACTGGTAGATACATTTATGAGATGTGTTGAAAAGTTTGAAAAAGAAATTTAAAAAATATATTTCTAATGATAAACTAGATACATTGCTGAAATGTGTTGAAAAGTTGCAAAATCAAAGAAATATTTTTTTAATGATAAATTAGATACATTTATGAGATGTGTTGAAAAGATTGAAAAAGAAAATGAAAAGATATATTTCTAGTGATAATCTACCGGTAGATACATTTATGAGATGTTTTGAAAAGTTGTTTGAAAATCAAAAAAAAATATTTCTAATGATAAACTATATACATTTATGAAGTGTGTTGAAAAGTTTGAAAAAGAAAATGAAAAGATATATTTCTAGTGATAATATACCGGTAGATACATTTATGAGATGTTTTGAAAAGTTGTTTGAAAATCAAAAAAATATATTTCTAATGATAAAAACTAGATACATTTATGAAATGTATTGAAAAATTTCAAAAAGAAAATCAAAAAATATATTTCTAATACTTTGACAATCAATTTATGTGTTGAAACGTTTGAAAAAGAAAATAAAAAAATATATTTCTAGTGATACTCTACTGGTAGATACATTTATGAGATGTGTTGAAAAGTTTGAAAAAGAAAATGAAAAGATATATTTCTAGTGATAATCTACCCGTAGATACATTTATGAGATGTGTTGAAACGTTGTTTGAAAATCAAAAAAATATATTTCTAATGATAAAAACTAGATACATTTATGAAATGTGTTGAAAAATTTCAAAAAGAAAATCAAAAAATATATTTCTAATACTTTGACAATCAATTTATGTGTTGAAACGTTTGAAAAAGAAAATAAAAAAATATATTTCTAGTGATACTCTACTGGTAGATACATTTATGAGATGTGTTGAAAAGTTTGAAAAAGAAAATAAAAAAATATATTTCTAATGATAAACTAGATACATTGCTGAAATGTGTTGAAAAGTTTCAAAATCAAAGAAATATTTTTCTAATGATAAATTAGATACATTTATGAATTGTGTTGAAAAGTTTGAAAAAGAATATGAAAAGATATATTTCCAGTGATAATCTACCGGTAGATACATTTATGAGATTTGTTGAAAAGTTTGGAAAAGAAAATCAATAAATACATTTCTAGTGATAAACTAGACACATTTATGAAATATGTTGAAAAGTTTGAACAAGAAAATAAAAATAAATATTTCTAATGATAAACTATATACATTTATGAAATGTGTTGAAAAGTTTGAAAAAGAAAATGAAAAGATATATTTCTAGTGATAATCTACCTGTAGATACATTTATGAGATGTGTTGAAAAGATTGAAAAAGAAAATAAAAAAATATTTCTAATGATAAACTACCGGTAGATACATTTATGAGATGTGTTGAGAAGTTTGAAAATCAAAAAAATTTATTTCTAATGATACTCTACCGAAAAATTTATTTCTAATGATACTCTACCGGTAGATACATTTATGAGATGTGTTGAATAGTTTGAAAATCAAAAAAATTTATTTCTAATGATAAACTAGATACATTTTTGAGATTTCTTGAGAAGTTTGAAAATGAAAAAAATATATTTCTAGTGATAAACTAGATACATTTATGAAACATGTTGAAAAGTTTGAACAAGAAAATAAAAAAATATATTTCTAATGATAAACTATATACATTTATGAAATATGTTGAAAAGTTTGAACAAGAAAATTTAAAAAATATATTTCTAGTGATAAACTAGATACATTTATGAAACGTTGAAAAGTTTGAACAAGAAAATGAAAAGATATATTTCTAGTGATAATCTACCGGTAGATACATTTATGAAATGTGTTGAAAAGATTGTAAAAGAAAATAAAAATATATATTTCTAATGATACTCTACCGGTAGATACATTTATAAGATGTGTTGAACAGTTTGAAAATTAAAAAAATATATTTCTAATGATAAACTAGATACATTTATGAAATGTGTTGAAAAGTTTAAAAAAGAACATGAAAAGATATATTTCTAGTGAAAATCCACTGGTAGATCCATTTATGAGATGTGTTGAAAAATTTGAAAAAGAAAATAAAAAAATATATTTCTAATGATAAACTAGATACATTGCTGAAATGTGTTGAAAAGTTTCAAAATCAAAGAAATATTTTTCTAATGATAAATTAGATACATTTATGAGATGTGTTGAAAAGTTTAAAAAAGAACATGAAAAGATATATTTCTAGTGAAAATCCACTGGTAGATACATTTATGAGATGTGTTGAAAAGTTTGAAAAAGAAAATCAAAAAATATATTTCTAATAATTTGACAATCAATTTATGAGATGTGTTGAAACGTTTCAAAAAGAAAATAAAAAAATATATTTCTATTGATACTCTACTGGTAGATACATTTATGAGATGTGTTGAAAAGTTTGAAAAAGAAATTTAAAAAATATATTTCTAATGATAAACTAGATACACTGCTGAAATGTGTTGAAAAGTTGCAAAATCAAAGAAATATTTTTTTAATGATAAATTAGATACATTTATGAGATGTGTTGAAAAGATTGAAAAAGAAAATAAAAAAAAATATTTCTAATGATAAACTATATACATTTATGAAGTGTGTTGAAAAGTTTGAAAAAGAAAATGAAAAGATATATTTCTAGTGATAATCTACCGGTAGATACATTTATGAGATGTTTTGAAAAGTTGTTTGAAAATCAAAAAAATATATTTCTAATGATAAAAACTAGATACATTTATGAAATGTGTTGAAAAATTTCAAAAAGAAAATCAAAAAATATATTTCTAATACTTTGACAATCAATTTATGTGTTGAAACGTTTGAAAAAGAAAATAAAAAAATATATTTCTAGTGATACTCTACTGGTAGATACATTTATGAGATGTGTTGAAAAGTTTGAAAAAGAAAATAAAAAAATATATTTCTAATGATAAACTAGATACATTGCTGAAATGTGTTGAAAAGTTTCAAAATCAAAGAAATATTTTTCTAATGATAAATTAGATACATTTATGAATTGTGTTGAAAAGTTTGAAAAAGAAAATGAAAAGATATATTTCCAGTGATAATCTACCGGTAGATACATTTATGAGATTTGTTGAAAAGTTTGAAAAACAAAATTAAAAAATAAATTTCTAGTGATACTCTACCGGTAGATACATTTATGAGATCTGTTGAACAGTTTGAAAATAAAAAATATATATTTCTAATGATAAACTAGATACATTTATGAGATGTGTTGAAAAGTTTGAAAAAGAAAATAAAAAAACTTTCTAGTGATAAACTAGATACATTTATGAAATATGTTGAAAGGTTTAAAAAAAAAATATATTTCTAATGTTAAACTAGATACATTTATGAAATGTGTTGAAAAGTTTGGAAAAGAAAATCAATAAATAAATTTCTAGTGATAAACTAGACACATTTATGAAATATGTTGAAAAGTTTGAACAAGAAAATAAAAATAAATATTTCTAATGATAAACTATATACATTTATGAAATGTGTTGAAAAGTTTGAAAAAGAAAATGAAAAGATATATTTCTAGTGATAATCTACCGGTAGATACATTTATGAGATGTGTTGAAAAGATTGAAAAAGAAAATAAAAAAATATTTCTAATGATAAACTACCGGTAGATACATTTATGAGATGTGTTGAGAAGTTTGAAAATCAAAAAAATTTATTTCTAATGATACTCTACCGGTAGATACATTTATGAGATGTGTTGAATAGTTTGAAAATCAAAAAAATTTATTTCTAATGATAAACTAGATACATTTTTGAGATTTCTTGAGAAGTTTGAAAATGAAAAAAATATATTTCTAGTGATAAACTAGATACATTTATGAAACATGTTGAAAAGTTTGAACAAGAAAATAAAAAAATATATTTCTAATGATAAACTATATACATTTATGAAATATGTTGAAAAGTTTGAACAAGAAAATAAAAAAAATTTTATTTCTTATGATAAACTATATACATTTATGAATAGTCAAGCAAAATGAATTAAACAGGTTACTAAAACACTTACCTTGCCTATTAATAAAGATATATTTTTAAAAAGTATATATAAAAAAACATACAATAAAACTAAACAGGAAAATTCTCCACGTATCGGCTCAAATTGAACCTTTTTCAAGAGACAAAACAACAGAAAACAACAAAATAAAAATAAAATAGATGACTAGATTTCATCAAACCCCGTCTCCATAGCAGATTTGTCAGACACCCTCTGACCATTTGGTTATTTATACATTTATGAAATTTGTTGAAAAGTTTGAAAAAGAAAATGAAAAGATATATTTCTAGTGATAATCTACCGGTAGATACATTTATGAAATGTGTTGAAAAGATTGTAAAAGAAAATAAAAATATATATTTCTAATGATACTCTACCGGTAGATACATTTATAAGATGTGTTGAACAGTTTGAAAATTTAAAAAAAATATTTCTAATGATAAACTAGATACATTTATGAGATGTGTTGAAAAGATTGAACAAGAAAATAAAATAAAAATATTTCTAATGATAAACTATATACATTTATGAAGTGTGTTGAAAAGTTTGAAAAAGAAAATGAAAAGATATATTTCTAGTGATAATCTACCGGTAGATACATTTATGAGATGTTTTGAAAAGTTGTTTGAAAATCAAAAAAATATATTTCTAATGATAAAAACTAGATACATTTATGAAATGTGTTGAAAAATTTCAAAAAGAAAATCAAAAAATATATTTCTAATACTTTGACAATCAATTTATGTGTTGAAACGTTTGAAAAAGAAAATAAAAAAATATATTTCTAGTGATACTCTACTGGTAGATACATTTATGAGATGTGTTGAAAAGTTTGAAAAAGAAAATAAAAAAATATATTTCTAATGATAAACTAGATACATTGCTGAAATGTGTTGAAAAGTTTCAAAATCAAAGAAATATTTTTCTAATGATAAATTAGATACATTTATGAATTGTGTTGAAAAGTTTGAAAAAGAAAATGAAAAGATATATTTCCAGTGATAATCTACCGGTAGATACATTTATGAGATTTGTTGAAAAGTTTGAAAAACAAAATAAAAAAATAAATTTCTAGTGATACTCTACCGGTAGATACATTTATGAGATCTGTTGAACAGTTTGAAAATAAAAAATATATATTTCTAATGATAAACTAGATACATTTATGAGATGTGTTGAAAAGTTTGAAAAAGAAAATAAAAAAACTTTCTAGTGATAAACTAGATACATTTATGAAATATGTTGAAAGGTTTAAAAAAAAATATATATTTCTAATGTTAAACTAGATACATTTATGAAATATGTTGAAAAGTTTGAACAAGAAAATAAAAATAAATATTTCTAATGATAAACTATATACATTTATGAAATGTGTTGAAAAGTTTGAAAAAGAAAATAAAAAAATATTTCTAATGATAAACTACCGGTAGATACATTTATGAGATGTGTTGAGAAGTTTGAAAATCAAAAAAATTTATTTCTAATGATACTCTACCGGTAGATACATTTATGAGATGTGTTGAATAGTTTGAAAATCAAAAAAATTTATTTCTAATGATAAACTAGATACATTTTTGAGATTTCTTGAGAAGTTTGAAAGTGAAAAAAATATATTTCTAGTGATAAACTAGATACATTTATGAAACATGTTGAAAAGTTTGAACAAGAAAATAAAAAAATATATTTCTAATGATAAACTATATACATTTATGAAATATGTTGAAAAGTTTGAACAAGAAAATTAAAAAAATATATTTCTAGTGATAAACTAGATACATTTATGAAACGTTGAAAAGTTTGAACAAGAAAATAAAAAAAAATTTATTTCTTATGATAAACTATATACATTTATGAATAGTCAAGCAAAATGAATTAAACAGGTTACTAAAACACTTACCTTGCCTATTAATAAAGATATATTTTAAAAAGGTATATATAAAAAACATACAATAAAACTAAACAGGACAATTCTCCACGTATCGGCTCAAATTGAACCTTTTTCAAAAGACAAACAACAGAAAACAACAAAATAAAAATAAAATAGATGACTAGATTTCATCAAACCCCGTCTCCATAGCAGATTTGTCGGACACCCTCTGACCATTTGGTTATTTATACATTTATGAAATGTGTTGAAAAGTTTGAAAAATAAAATGGAAAGATATATTTCTAATGATAAACTAGATACATTGCTGAAATGTGTTGAAAAGTTTCAAAATCAAAGAAATATTTTTCTAATGATAAATTAGATACATTTATGAGATGTGTTGAAAAGTTTAAAAAAGAACATGAAAAGATATATTTCTAGTGAAAATCCACTGGTAGATACATTTATGAGATGTGTTGAAAAGTTTGAAAAAGAAAATCAAAAAATATATTTCTAATAATTTGACAATCAATTTATGAGATGTGTTGAAACGTTTGAAAAAGAAAATAAAAAAATATATTTCTATTGATACACTACTGGTAGATACATTTATGAGATGTGTTGAAAAGTTTGAAAAAGAAATTTAAAAAATATATTTCTAATGATAAACTAGATACATTGCTGAAATGTGTTGAAAAGTTGCAAAATCAAAGAAATATTTTTTTAATGATAAATTAGATACATTTATGAGATGTGTTGAAAAGATTGAAAAAGAAAATGAAAAGATATATTTCTAGTGATAATCTACCGGTAGATACATTTATGAGATGTTTTGAAAAGTTGTTTGAAAATCAAAAAAAAATATTTCTAATGATAAACTATATACATTTATGAAGTGTGTTGAAAAGTTTGAAAAAGAAAATGAAAAGATATATTTCTAGTGATAATATACCGGTAGATACATTTATGAGATGTTTTGAAAAGTTGTTTGAAAATCAAAAAAATATATTTCTAATGATAAAAACTAGATACATTTATGAAATGTATTGAAAAATTTCAAAAAGAAAATCAAAAAATATATTTCTAATACTTTGACAATCAATTTATGTGTTGAAACGTTTGAAAAAGAAAATAAAAAAATATATTTCTAGTGATACTCTACTGGTAGATACATTTATGAGATGTGTTGAAAAGTTTGAAAAAGAAAATGAAAAGATATATTTCTAGTGATAATCTACCCGTAGATACATTTATGAGATGTGTTGAAACGTTGTTTGAAAATCAAAAAAATATATTTCTAATGATAAAAACTAGATACATTTATGAAATGTGTTGAAAAATTTCAAAAAGAAAATCAAAAAATATATTTCTAATACTTTGACAATCAATTTATGTGTTGAAACGTTTGAAAAAGAAAATAAAAAAATATATTTCTAGTGATACTCTACTGGTAGATACATTTATGAGATGTGTTGAAAAGTTTGAAAAAGAAAATAAAAAAATATATTTCTAATGATAAACTAGATACATTGCTGAAATGTGTTGAAAAGTTTCAAAATCAAAGAAATATTTTTCTAATGATAAATTAGATACATTTATGAATTGTGTTGAAAAGTTTGAAAAAGAATATGAAAAGATATATTTCCAGTGATAATCTACCGGTAGATACATTTATGAGATTTGTTGAAAAGTTTGAAAAACAAAATAAAAAAATAAATTTCTAGTGATACTTTACCGGTAGATACATTTATGAGATCTGTTGAACAGTTTGAAAATAAAAAATATATATTTCTAATGATAAACTAGATACATTTATGAGATGTGTTGAAAAGTTTGAAAAAGAAAATAAAAAAACTTTCTAGTGATAAACTAGATACATTTATGAAATATGTTGAAAGGTTTAAAAAAAAAATATATTTCTAATGTTAAACTAGATACATTTATGAAATGTGTTGAAAAGTTTGGAAAAGAAAATCAAAAAATAAATTTCTAGTGATAAACTAGACACATTTATGAAATATGTTGAAAAGTTTGAACAAGAAAATAAAAATAAATATTTCTAATGATAAACTATATACATTTATGAAATGTGTTGAAAAGTTTGAAAAAGAAAATGAAAAGATATATTTCTAGTGATAATCTACCGGTAGATACATTTATGAGATGTGTTGAAAAGATTGAAAAAGAAAATAAAAAAATATTTCTAATGATAAACTACCGGTAGATACATTTATGAGATGTGTTGAGAAGTTTGAAAAACAAAAAAATTTATTTCTAATGATACTCTACTGGTAGATACATTTATGAAATGTGTTGAATAGTTTGAAAATCAAAAAACAATATTTCTTATGATAAACTAGATACATTTTTGAGATTTCTTGAGAAGTTTGAAAATGAAAAAAATATATTTCTAGTGATAAACTAGATACATTTATGAAACATGTTGAAAAGTTTGAACAAGAAAATAAAAAAATATATTTCTAATGATAAACTATATACATTTATGAAATATGTTGAAAAGTTTGAACAAGAAAATAAAAAAAAAATTATTTCTTATGATAAACTATATACATTTATGAATAGTCAAGCAAAATGAATTAAACAGGTTACTAAAACACTTACCTTGCCTATTAATAAAGATATATTTAAAAAAAGTATATATAAAAAAACATACAATAAAACTAAACAGGACAATTCTCCACGTATCGGCTCAAATTGAACCTTTTTCAAGAGACAAACAACAGAAAACAACAAAATAAAAATAAAATAGATGACTAGATTTCATCAAACCCCGTCTCCATAGCAGATTTGTCGGACACCCTCTGACCATTTGGTTATTTATACATTTATGAAATGTGTTGAAAAGTTTGAAAAAGAAAATGAAAAGATATATTTCTAGTGATAATCTACCGGTAGATACATTTATGAAATGTGTTGAAAAGATTGAAAAAGAAAATAAAAATATATATTTCTTATACTTTGACAATCAATTTATGTGTTGAAACGTTTGAAAAAGAAAATAAAAAAATATATTTCTAGTGATACTCTACTGGTAGACACATTTATGAGATGTGTTGAAAAGTTTGAAAAAGAAAATAAAAAAATATATTTCTAATGATAAACTAGATACATTGCTGAAATGTGTTGAAAAGTTTCAAAATCAAAGAAATATTTTTCTAATGATAAATTAGATACATTTATGAATTGTGTTGAAAAGTTTGAAAAAGAAAATGAAAAGATATATTTCCAGTGATAATCTACCGGTAGATACATTTATGAGATTTGTTGAAAAGTTTGAAAAACAAAATAAAAAAATAAATTTCTAGTGATACTCTACCGGTAGATACATTTATGAGATGTGTTGAATAGTTTGAAAATCAAAAAAATTTATTTCTAATGATAAACTAGATACATTTTTGAGATTTCTTGAGAAGTTTGAAAATGAAAAAAATATATTTCTAGTGATAAACTAGATACATTTATGAAACATGTTGAAAAGTTTGAACAAGAAAATAAAAAAATATATTTCTAATGATAAACTATATACATTTATGAAATATGTTGAAAAGTTTGAACAAGAAAATTAAAAAAATATATTTCTAGTGATAAACTAGATACATTTATGAAACGTTGAAAAGTTTGAACAAGAAAATAAAAAAAAATTTATTTCTTATGATAAACTATATACATTTATGAATAGTCAAGCAAAATGAATTAAACAGGTTACTAAAACACTTACCTTGCCTATTAATAAAGATATATTTTAAAAAGGTATATATAAAAAAACATACAATAAAACTAAACAGGACAATTCTCCACGTATCGGCTCAAATTGAACCTTTTTCAAAAGACAAACAACAGAAAACAACAAAATAAAAATAAAATAGATGACTAGATTTCATCAAACCCCGTCTCCATAGCAGATTTGTCGGACACCCTCTGACCATTTGGTTATTTATACATTTATGAAATGTGTTGAAAAGTTTGAAAAATAAAATGGAAAGATATATTTCTAATGATAAACTAGATACATTGCTGAAATGTGTTGAAAAGTTTCAAAATCAAAGAAATATTTTTCTAATGATAAATTAGATACATTTATGAGATGTGTTGAAAAGTTTAAAAAAGAACATGAAAAGATATATTTCTAGTGAAAATCCACTGGTAGATACATTTATGAGATGTGTTGAAAAGTTTGAAAAAGAAAATCAAAAAATATATTTCTAATAATTTGACAATCAATTTATGAGATGTGTTGAAACGTTTGAAAAAGAAAATAAAAAAATATATTTCTATTGATACACTACTGGTAGATACATTTATGAGATGTGTTGAAAAGTTTGAAAAAGAAATTTAAAAAATATATTTCTAATGATAAACTAGATACATTGCTGAAATGTGTTGAAAAGTTGCAAAATCAAAGAAATATTTTTTTAATGATAAATTAGATACATTTATGAGATGTGTTGAAAAGATTGAAAAAGAAAATGAAAAGATATATTTCTAGTGATAATCTACCGGTAGATACATTTATGAGATGTTTTGAAAAGTTGTTTGAAAATAAAAAAAAAATATTTCTAATGATAAACTATATACATTTATGAAGTGTGTTGAAAAGTTTGAAAAAGAAAATGAAAAGATATATTTCTAGTGATAATATACCGGTAGATACATTTATGAGATGTTTTGAAAAGTTGTTTGAAAATCAAAAAAATATATTTCTAATGATAAAAACTAGATACATTTATGAAATGTGTTGAAAAATTTCAAAAAGAAAAGCAAAAAATATATTTCTAATACTTTGACAATCAATTTATGTGTTGAAACGTTTGAAAAAGAAAATAAAAAAATATATTTCTAGTGATACTCTACTGGTAGATACATTTATGAGATGTGTTGAAAAGTTTGAAAAAGAAAATGAAAAGATATATTTCTAGTGATAATCTACCGGTAGATACATTTATGAGATTTGTTAAAAAGTTTGAAAAAGAAAATCAAAAAATATATTTCTAATAATTTGACAATCAATTTATGTGTTGAAACGTTTGAAAAAGAAAATAAAAAAATATATTTCTAGTGATAAACTAGATACATTTATGAGATGTGTTGAAAAGATTGAACAAGAAAATAAAAAAAAATATTTCTAATGATAAACTATATACATTTATGAAGTGTGTTGAAAAGTTTAAAAAAAGAAAATGAAAAGATATATTTCTAGTGATAATCTACCCGTAGATACATTTATGAGATGTGTTGAAACGTTGTTTGAAAATCAAAAAAATATATTTCTAATGATAAAAACTAGATACATTTATGAAATGTGTTGAAAAATTTCAAAAAGAAAATCAAAAAATATATTTCTAATACTTTGACAATCAATTTATGTGTTGAAACGTTTGAAAAAGAAAATAAAAAAATATATTTCTAGTGATACTCTACTGGTAGATACATTTATGAGATGTGTTGAAAAGTTTGAAAAAGAAAATAAAAAAATATATTTCCAGTGATAATCTACCGGTAGATACATTTATGAGATTTGTTGAAAAGTTTGAAAAACAAAATAAAAAAATAAATTTCTAGTGATACTTTACCGGTAGATACATTTATGAGATCTGTTGAATAGTTTGAAAATAAAAAATATATATTTCTAATGATAAACTAGATACATTTATGAGATGTGTTGAAAAGTTTGAAAAAGAAAATAAAAAAACTTTCTAGTGATAAACTAGATACATTTATGAAATATGTTGAAAGGTTTAAAAAAAAAATATATTTCTAATGTTAAACTAGATACATTTATGAAATGTGTTGAAAAGTTTGGAAAAGAAAATCAATAAATAAATTTCTAGTGATAAACTAGACACATTTATGAAATATGTTGAAAAGTTTGAACAAGAAAATAAAAATAAATATTTCTAATGATAAACTATATACATTTATGAAATGTGTTGAAAAGTTTGAAAAAGAAAATGAAAAGATATATTTCTAGTGATAATCTACTGGTAGATACATTTATGAGATGTGTTGAAAAGATTGAAAAAGAAAATAAAAAAATATTTCTAATGATAAACTACCGGTAGATACATTTATGAGATGTGTTGAGAAGTTTGAAAATCAAAAAAATTTATTTCTAATGATACTCTACTGGTAGATACATTTATGAGATGTGTTGAATAGTTTGAAAATCAAAAAAAAATATTTCTTATGATAAACTAGATACATTTTTGAGATTTCTTGAGAAGTTTGAAAATGAAAAAAATATATTTCTAGTGATAAACTAGATACATTTATGAAACATGTTGAAAAGTTTGAACAAGAAAATAAAAAAATATATTTCTAATGATAAACTATATACATTTATGAAATATGTTGAAAAGTTTGAACAAGAAAATAAAAAAAAATGTATTTCTTATGATAAACTATATACATTTATGAATAGTCAAGCAAAATGAATTAAACAGGTTACTAAAACACTTACCTTGCCTATTAATAAAGATATATTTTAAAAAAGTATATATAAAAAAACATACAATAAAACTAAACAGGACAATTCTCCACGTATCGGCTCAAATTGAACCTTTTTCAAGAGACAAACAACAGAAAACAACAAAATAAAAATAAAATAGATGACTAGATTTCATCAAACCCCGTCTCCATAGCAGATTTGTCGGACACCCTCTGACCATTTGGTTATTTATACATTTATGAAATGTGTTGAAAAGTTTGAAAAAGAAAATGAAAAGATATATTTCTAGTGATAATCTACCGGTAGATACATTTATGAAATGTGTTGAAAAGATTGAAAAAGAAAATAAAAATATATATTTCTTATACTTTGACAATCAATTTATGTGTTGAAACGTTTGAAAAAGAAAATAAAAAAATATATTTCTAGTGATACTCTACTGGTAGACACATTTATGAGATGTGTTGAAAAGTTTGAAAAAGAAAATAAAAAAATATATTTCTAATGATAAACTAGATACATTGCTGAAATGTGTTGAAAAGTTTCAAAATCAAAGAAATATTTTTCTAATGATAAATTAGATACATTTATGAGATGTGTTGAAAAGTTTAAAAAAGAACATGAAAAGATATATTTCTAGTGAAAATCCACTGGTAGATACATTTATGAGATGTGTTGAAAAGATTGAAAAAGAAAATCAAAAAATATATTTCTAATAATTTGACAATCAATTTATGTGTTGAAACGTTTGAAAAAGAAAATAATTTTTTTTATTTATTATGATAAACTATATACATTTATGAATAGTCAAGCAAAATGAATTAAACAGGTTACTAAAACACTTACATTGCCTATTAATAAAGATATATTTAAAAAAGTATATATAAAAAAACATACAATAAAACTAAACAGGACAATTCTCCACGTATCGGCTCAAATTGAACCTTTTTCAAGAGACAAACAACAGAAAACAACAAAATAAAAAGAAAATAGATGACTAGATTTCATCAAGCCCCATCTCCATAGCACATTTGTCGGACACCCTCTGACCATTTGGTTATTTATACATTTATGAAATGTATTGAAAAGTTTGAAAAAGAAAATGAAAAGATATATTTCTAGTGATAATCTACCGGTAGATACATTTATGAAATGTGTTGTAAAGTTTGAAAAAGAAAATGAAAAGATATATTTCTAGTGATAATATACCGGTAGATACATTTATGAGATGTTTTGAAAAGTTGTTTGAAAATCAAAAAAATATATTTCTAATGATAAAAACTAGATACATTTATGAAATGTGTTGAAAAATTTCAAAAAGAAAATTAAAAAATATATTTCTAATACTTTGACAATCAATTTATGTGTTGAAACGTTTGAAAAAGAAAATAAAAAATATATTTCTAGTGATACTCTACTGGTAGATACATTTATGAGATTTGGTAAAAAGTTTGAAAAAGAAAATCAAAAAATATATTTCTAATAATTTGACAATCAATTTATGTGTTGAAACGTTTGAAAAAGAAAATAAAAAATATATTTCTAGTGATACTCTACTGGTAGATACATTTATGAAATGTGTTGAAAAATTTCAAAAAGAAAATCAAAAAATATATTTCTAATACTTTGACAATCAATTTATGTGTTGAAACGTTTGAAAAAGAAAATAAAAAAATATATTTCTAGTGATACTCTACTGGTAGATACATTTATGAGATGTGTTGAAAAGTTTGAAAAAGAAAATAAAAAAATATATTTCTAATGATAAACTAGATACATTGCTGAAATGTGTTGAAAAGTTTCAAAATCAAAGAAATATTTTTCTAATGATAAATTAGATACATTTATGAATTGTGTTGAAAAGTTTGAAAAAGAAAATGAAAAGATATATTTCCAGTGATAATCTACCGGTAGATACATTTATGAGATTTGTTGAAAAGTTTGAAAAACAAAATAAAAAAATAAATTTCTAGTGATACTCTACCGGTAGATACATTTATGAGATCTGTTGAACAGTTTGAAAATAAAAAATATATATTTCTAATGATAAACTAGATACATTTATGAGATGTGTTGAAAAGTTTGAAAAAAAAAATAAAAAAACTTTCTAGTGATAAACTAGATACATTTATGAAATATGTTGAAAGGTTTAAAAAAAAATATATATTTCTAATGTTAAACTAGATACATTTATGAAATATGTTGAAAAGTTTGAACAAGAAAATAAAAATAAATATTTCTAATGATAAACTATATACATTTATGAAATGTGTTGAAAAGTTTGAAAAAGAAAATAAAAAAATATTTCTAATGATAAACTACCGGTAGATACATTTATGAGATGTGTTGAGAAGTTTGAAAATCAAAAAAATTTATTTCTAATGATACTCTACCGGTAGATACATTTATGAGATGTGTTGAATAGTTTGAAAATCAAAAAAATTTATTTCTAATGATAAACTAGATACATTTTTGAGATTTCTTGAGAAGTTTGAAAATGAAAAAAATATATTTCTAGTGATAAACTAGATACATTTATGAAACATGTTGAAAAGTTTGAACAAGAAAATAAAAAAATATATTTCTAATGATAAACTATATACATTTATGAAATATGTTGAAAAGTTTGAACAAGAAAATTAAAAAAATATATTTCTAGTGATAAACTAGATACATTTATGAAACGTTGAAAAGTTTGAACAAGAAAATAAAAAAAAATTTATTTCTTATGATAAACTATATACATTTATGAATAGTCAAGCAAAATGAATTAAACAGGTTACTAAAACACTTACCTTGCCTATTAATAAAGATATATTTTAAAAAGGTATATATAAAAAACATACAATAAAACTAAACAGGACAATTCTCCACGTATCGGCTCAAATTGAACCTTTTTCAAAAGACAAACAACAGAAAACAACAAAATAAAAATAAAATAGATGACTAGATTTCATCAAACCCCGTCTCCATAGCAGATTTGTCGGACACCCTCTGACCATTTGGTTATTTATACATTTATGAAATGTGTTGAAAAGTTTGAAAAATAAAATGGAAAGATATATTTCTAATGATAAACTAGATACATTGCTGAAATGTGTTGAAAAGTTTCAAAATCAAAGAAATATTTTTCTAATGATAAATTAGATACATTTATGAGATGTGTTGAAAAGTTTAAAAAAGAACATGAAAAGATATATTTCTAGTGAAAATCCACTGGTAGATACATTTATGAGATGTGTTGAAAAGTTTGAAAAAGAAAATCAAAAAATATATTTCTAATAATTTGACAATCAATTTATGAGATGTGTTGAAACGTTTGAAAAAGAAAATAAAAAAATATATTTCTATTGATACACTACTGGTAGATACATTTATGAGATGTGTTGAAAAGTTTGAAAAAGAAATTTAAAAAATATATTTCTAATGATAAACTAGATACATTGCTGAAATGTGTTGAAAAGTTGCAAAATCAAAGAAATATTTTTTTAATGATAAATTAGATACATTTATGAGATGTGTTGAAAAGATTGAAAAAGAAAATGAAAAGATATATTTCTAGTGATAATCTACCGGTAGATACATTTATGAGATGTTTTGAAAAGTTGTTTGAAAATCAAAAAAAAATATTTCTAATGATAAACTATATACATTTATGAAGTGTGTTGAAAAGTTTGAAAAAGAAAATGAAAAGATATATTTCTAGTGATAATATACCGGTAGATACATTTATGAGATGTTTTGAAAAGTTGTTTGAAAATCAAAAAAATATATTTCTAATGATAAAAACTAGATACATTTATGAAATGTATTGAAAAATTTCAAAAAGAAAATCAAAAAATATATTTCTAATACTTTGACAATCAATTTATGTGTTGAAACGTTTGAAAAAGAAAATAAAAAAATATATTTCTAGTGATACTCTACTGGTAGATACATTTATGAGATGTGTTGAAAAGTTTGAAAAAGAAAATGAAAAGATATATTTCTAGTGATAATCTACCCGTAGATACATTTATGAGATGTGTTGAAACGTTGTTTGAAAATCAAAAAAATATATTTCTAATGATAAAAACTAGATACATTTATGAAATGTGTTGAAAAATTTCAAAAAGAAAATCAAAAAATATATTTCTAATACTTTGACAATCAATTTATGTGTTGAAACGTTTGAAAAAGAAAATAAAAAAATATATTTCTAGTGATACTCTACTGGTAGATACATTTATGAGATGTGTTGAAAAGTTTGAAAAAGAAAATAAAAAAATATATTTCTAATGATAAACTAGATACATTGCTGAAATGTGTTGAAAAGTTTCAAAATCAAAGAAATATTTTTCTAATGATAAATTAGATACATTTATGAATTGTGTTGAAAAGTTTGAAAAAGAATATGAAAAGATATATTTCCAGTGATAATCTACCGGTAGATACATTTATGAGATTTGTTGAAAAGTTTGAAAAACAAAATAAAAAAATAAATTTCTAGTGATACTTTACCGGTAGATACATTTATGAGATCTGTTGAACAGTTTGAAAATAAAAAATATATATTTCTAATGATAAACTAGATACATTTATGAGATGTGTTGAAAAGTTTGAAAAAGAAAATAAAAAAACTTTCTAGTGATAAACTAGATACATTTATGAAATATGTTGAAAGGTTTAAAAAAAAAATATATTTCTAATGTTAAACTAGATACATTTATGAAATGTGTTGAAAAGTTTGGAAAAGAAAATCAAAAAATAAATTTCTAGTGATAAACTAGACACATTTATGAAATATGTTGAAAAGTTTGAACAAGAAAATAAAAATAAATATTTCTAATGATAAACTATATACATTTATGAAATGTGTTGAAAAGTTTGAAAAAGAAAATGAAAAGATATATTTCTAGTGATAATCTACCGGTAGATACATTTATGAGATGTGTTGAAAAGATTGAAAAAGAAAATAAAAAAATATTTCTAATGATAAACTACCGGTAGATACATTTATGAGATGTGTTGAGAAGTTTGAAAATCAAAAAAATTTATTTCTAATGATACTCTACTGGTAGATACATTTATGAAATGTGTTGAATAGTTTGAAAATCAAAAAAAAATATTTCTTATGATAAACTAGATACATTTTTGAGATTTCTTGAGAAGTTTGAAAATGAAAAAAATATATTTCTAGTGATAAACTAGATACATTTATGAAACATGTTGAAAAGTTTGAACAAGAAAATAAAAAAATATATTTCTAATGATAAACTATATACATTTATGAAATATGTTGAAAAGTTTGAACAAGAAAATAAAAAAAAAATTATTTCTTATGATAAACTATATACATTTATGAATAGTCAAGCAAAATGAATTAAACAGGTTACTAAAACACTTACCTTGCCTATTAATAAAGATATATTTAAAAAAAGTATATATAAAAAAACATACAATAAAACTAAACAGGACAATTCTCCACGTATCGGCTCAAATTGAACCTTTTTCAAGAGACAAACAACAGAAAACAACAAAATAAAAATAAAATAGATGACTAGATTTCATCAAACCCCGTCTCCATAGCAGATTTGTCGGACACCCTCTGACCATTTGGTTATTTATACATTTATGAAATGTGTTGAAAAGTTTGAAAAAGAAAATGAAAAGATATATTTCTAGTGATAATCTACCGGTAGATACATTTATGAAATGTGTTGAAAAGATTGAAAAAGAAAATAAAAATATATATTTCTTATACTTTGACAATCAATTTATGTGTTGAAACGTTTGAAAAAGAAAATAAAAAAATATATTTCTAGTGATACTCTACTGGTAGACACATTTATGAGATGTGTTGAAAAGTTTGAAAAAGAAAATAAAAAAATATATTTCTAATGATAAACTAGATACATTGCTGAAATGTGTTGAAAAGTTTCAAAATCAAAGAAATATTTTTCTAATGATAAATTAGATACATTTATGAATTGTGTTGAAAAGTTTGAAAAAGAAAATGAAAAGATATATTTCCAGTGATAATCTACCGGTAGATACATTTATGAGATTTGTTGAAAAGTTTGAAAAACAAAATAAAAAAATAAATTTCTAGTGATACTCTACCGGTAGATACATTTATGAGATGTGTTGAATAGTTTGAAAATCAAAAAAATTTATTTCTAATGATAAACTAGATACATTTTTGAGATTTCTTGAGAAGTTTGAAAATGAAAAAAATATATTTCTAGTGATAAACTAGATACATTTATGAAACATGTTGAAAAGTTTGAACAAGAAAATAAAAAAATATATTTCTAATGATAAACTATATACATTTATGAAATATGTTGAAAAGTTTGAACAAGAAAATTAAAAAAATATATTTCTAGTGATAAACTAGATACATTTATGAAACGTTGAAAAGTTTGAACAAGAAAATAAAAAAAAATTTATTTCTTATGATAAACTATATACATTTATGAATAGTCAAGCAAAATGAATTAAACAGGTTACTAAAACACTTACCTTGCCTATTAATAAAGATATATTTTAAAAAGGTATATATAAAAAAACATACAATAAAACTAAACAGGACAATTCTCCACGTATCGGCTCAAATTGAACCTTTTTCAAAAGACAAACAACAGAAAACAACAAAATAAAAATAAAATAGATGACTAGATTTCATCAAACCCCGTCTCCATAGCAGATTTGTCGGACACCCTCTGACCATTTGGTTATTTATACATTTATGAAATGTGTTGAAAAGTTTGAAAAATAAAATGGAAAGATATATTTCTAATGATAAACTAGATACATTCCTGAAATGTGTTGAAAAGTTTCAAAATCAAAGAAATATTTTTCTAATGATAAATTAGATACATTTATGAGATGTGTTGAAAAGTTTAAAAAAGAACATGAAAAGATATATTTCTAGTGAAAATCCACTGGTAGATACATTTATGAGATGTGTTGAAAAGTTTGAAAAAGAAAATCAAAAAATATATTTCTAATAATTTGACAATCAATTTATGAGATGTGTTGAAACGTTTGAAAAAGAAAATAAAAAAATATATTTCTATTGATACACTACTGGTAGATACATTTATGAGATGTGTTGAAAAGTTTGAAAAAGAAATTTAAAAAATATATTTCTAATGATAAACTAGATACATTGCTGAAATGTGTTGAAAAGTTGCAAAATCAAAGAAATATTTTTTTAATGATAAATTAGATACATTTATGAGATGTGTTGAAAAGATTGAAAAAGAAAATGAAAAGATATATTTCTAGTGATAATCTACCGGTAGATACATTTATGAGATGTTTTGAAAAGTTGTTTGAAAATAAAAAAAAAATATTTCTAATGATAAACTATATACATTTATGAAGTGTGTTGAAAAGTTTGAAAAAGAAAATGAAAAGATATATTTCTAGTGATAATATACCGGTAGATACATTTATGAGATGTTTTGAAAAGTTGTTTGAAAATCAAAAAAATATATTTCTAATGATAAAAACTAGATACATTTATGAAATGTGTTGAAAAATTTCAAAAAGAAAAGCAAAAAATATATTTCTAATACTTTGACAATCAATTTATGTGTTGAAACGTTTGAAAAAGAAAATAAAAAAATATATTTCTAGTGATACTCTACTGGTAGATACATTTATGAGATGTGTTGAAAAGTTTGAAAAAGAAAATGAAAAGATATATTTCTAGTGATAATCTACCGGTAGATACATTTATGAGATTTGTTAAAAAGTTTGAAAAAGAAAATCAAAAAATATATTTCTAATAATTTGACAATCAATTTATGTGTTGAAACGTTTGAAAAAGAAAATAAAAAAATATATTTCTAGTGATAAACTAGATACATTTATGAGATGTGTTGAAAAGATTGAACAAGAAAATAAAAAAAAATATTTCTAATGATAAACTATATACATTTATGAAGTGTGTTGAAAAGTTTAAAAAAGAAAATGAAAAGATATATTTCTAGTGATAATCTACCCGTAGATACATTTATGAGATGTGTTGAAACGTTGTTTGAAAATCAAAAAAATATATTTCTAATGATAAAAACTAGATACATTTATGAAATGTGTTGAAAAATTTCAAAAAGAAAATCAAAAAATATATTTCTAATACTTTGACAATCAATTTATGTGTTGAAACGTTTGAAAAAGAAAATAAAAAAATATATTTCTAGTGATACTCTACTGGTAGATACATTTATGAGATGTGTTGAAAAGTTTGAAAAAGAAAATAAAAAAATATATTTCTAATGATAAACTAGATACATTTATGAATTGTGTTGAAAAGTTTGAAAAAGAAAATGAAAAGATATATTTCCAGTGATAATCTACCGGTAGATACATTTATGAGATTTGTTGAAAAGTTTGAAAAACAAAATAAAAAAATAAATTTCTAGTGATACTTTACCGGTAGATACATTTATGAGATCTGTTGAATAGTTTGAAAATAAAAAATATATATTTCTAATGATAAACTAGATACATTTATGAGATGTGTTGAAAAGTTTGAAAAAGAAAATAAAAAAACTTTCTAGTGATAAACTAGATACATTTATGAAATATGTTGAAAGGTTTAAAAAAAAATATATTTCTAATGTTAAACTAGATACATTTATGAAATGTGTTGAAAAGTTTGGAAAAGAAAATCAATAAATAAATTTCTAGTGATAAACTAGACACATTTATGAAATATGTTGAAAAGTTTGAACAAGAAAATAAAAATAAATATTTCTAATGATAAACTATATACATTTATGAAATGTGTTGAAAAGTTTGAAAACGAAAATGAAAAGATATATTTCTAGTGATAATCTACTGGTAGATACATTTATGAGATGTGTTGAAAAGATTGAAAAATAAAATAAAAAAATATTTCTAATGATAAACTACCGGTAGATACATTTATGAGATGTGTTGAGAAGTTTGAAAATCAAAAAAATTTATTTCTAATGATACTCTACTGGTAGATACATTTATGAGATGTGTTGAATAGTTTGAAAATCAAAAAAAAATATTTCTTATGATAAACTAGATACATTTTTGAGATTTCTTGAGAAGTTTGAAAATGAAAAAAATATATTTCTAGTGATAAACTAGATACATTTATGAAACATGTTGAAAAGTTTGAACAAGAAAATAAAAAAATATATTTCTAATGATAAACTATATACATTTATGAAATATGTTGAAAAGTTTGAACAAGAAAATAAAAAAAAATGTATTTCTTATGATAAACTATATACATTTATGAATAGTCAAGCAAAATGAATTAAACAGGTTACTAAAACACTTACCTTGCCTATTAATAAAGATATATTTTAAAAAAGTATATATAAAAAAACATACAATAAAACTAAACAGGACAATTCTCCACGTATCGGCTCAAATTGAACCTTTTTCAAGAGACAAACAACAGAAAACAACAAAATAAAAATAAAATAGATGACTAGATTTCATCAAACCCCGTCTCCATAGCAGATTTGTCGGACACCCTCTGACCATTTGGTTATTTATACATTTATGAAATGTGTTGAAAAGTTTGAAAAAGAAAATGAAAAGATATATTTCTAGTGATAATCTACCGGTAGATACATTTATGAAATGTGTTGAAAAGATTGAAAAAGAAAATAAAAATATATATTTCTTATACTTTGACAATCAATTTATGTGTTGAAACGTTTGAAAAAGAAAATAAAAAAATATATTTCTAGTGATACTCTACTGGTAGACACATTTATGAGATGTGTTGAAAAGTTTGAAAAAGAAAATAAAAAAATATATTTCTAATGATAAACTAGATACATTGCTGAAATGTGTTGAAAAGTTGCAAAATCAAAGAAATATTTTTTTAATGATAAATTAGATACATTTATGAGATGTGTTGAAAAGATTGAAAAAGAAAATGAAAAGATATATTTCTAGTGATAATCTACCGGTAGATACATTTATGAGATGTTTTGAAAAGTTGTTTGAAAATCAAAAAAAAATATTTCTAATGATAAACTATATACATTTATGAAGTGTGTTGAAAAGTTTGAAAAAGAAAATGAAAAGATATATTTCTAGTGATAATATACCGGTAGATACATTTATGAGATGTTTTGAAAAGTTGTTTGAAAATCAAAAAAATATATTTCTAATGATAAAAACTAGATACATTTATGAAATGTATTGAAAAATTTCAAAAAGAAAATCAAAAAATATATTTCTAATACTTTGACAATCAATTTATGTGTTGAAACGTTTGAAAAAGAAAATAAAAAAATATATTTCTAGTGATACTCTACTGGTAGATACATTTATGAGATGTGTTGAAAAGTTTGAAAAAGAAAATGAAAAGATATATTTCTAGTGATAATCTACCCGTAGATACATTTATGAGATGTGTTGAAACGTTGTTTGAAAATCAAAAAAATATATTTCTAATGATAAAAACTAGATACATTTATGAAATGTGTTGAAAAATTTCAAAAAGAAAATCAAAAAATATATTTCTAATACTTTGACAATCAATTTATGTGTTGAAACGTTTGAAAAAGAAAATAAAAAAATATATTTCTAGTGATACTCTACTGGTAGATACATTTATGAGATGTGTTGAAAAGTTTGAAAAAGAAAATAAAAAAATATATTTCTAATGATAAACTAGATACATTGCTGAAATGTGTTGAAAAGTTTCAAAATCAAAGAAATATTTTTCTAATGATAAATTAGATACATTTATGAATTGTGTTGAAAAGTTTGAAAAAGAATATGAAAAGATATATTTCCAGTGATAATCTACCGGTAGATACATTTATGAGATTTGTTGAAAAGTTTGAAAAACAAAATAAAAAAATAAATTTCTAGTGATACTTTACCGGTAGATACATTTATGAGATCTGTTGAACAGTTTGAAAATAAAAAATATATATTTCTAATGATAAACTAGATACATTTATGAGATGTGTTGAAAAGTTTGAAAAAGAAAATAAAAAAACTTTCTAGTGATAAACTAGATACATTTATGAAATATGTTGAAAGGTTTAAAAAAAAAATATATTTCTAATGTTAAACTAGATACATTTATGAAATGTGTTGAAAAGTTTGGAAAAGAAAATCAAAAAATAAATTTCTAGTGATAAACTAGACACATTTATGAAATATGTTGAAAAGTTTGAACAAGAAAATAAAAATAAATATTTCTAATGATAAACTATATACATTTATGAAATGTGTTGAAAAGTTTGAAAAAGAAAATGAAAAGATATATTTCTAGTGATAATCTACCGGTAGATACATTTATGAGATGTGTTGAAAAGATTGAAAAAGAAAATAAAAAAATATTTCTAATGATAAACTACCGGTAGATACATTTATGAGATGTGTTGAGAAGTTTGAAAATCAAAAAAATTTATTTCTAATGATACTCTACTGGTAGATACATTTATGAAATGTGTTGAATAGTTTGAAAATCAAAAAAAAATATTTCTTATGATAAACTAGATACATTTTTGAGATTTCTTGAGAAGTTTGAAAATGAAAAAAATATATTTCTAGTGATAAACTAGATACATTTATGAAACATGTTGAAAAGTTTGAACAAGAAAATAAAAAAATATATTTCTAATGATAAACTATATACATTTATGAAATATGTTGAAAAGTTTGAACAAGAAAATAAAAAAAAAATTATTTCTTATGATAAACTATATACATTTATGAATAGTCAAGCAAAATGAATTAAACAGGTTACTAAAACACTTACCTTGCCTATTAATAAAGATATATTTAAAAAAAGTATATATAAAAAAACATACAATAAAACTAAACAGGACAATTCTCCACGTATCGGCTCAAATTGAACCTTTTTCAAGAGACAAACAACAGAAAACAACAAAATAAAAATAAAATAGATGACTAGATTTCATCAAACCCCGTCTCCATAGCAGATTTGTCGGACACCCTCTGACCATTTGGTTATTTATACATTTATGAAATGTGTTGAAAAGTTTGAAAAAGAAAATGAAAAGATATATTTCTAGTGATAATCTACCGGTAGATACATTTATGAAATGTGTTGAAAAGATTGAAAAAGAAAATAAAAATATATATTTCTTATACTTTGACAATCAATTTATGTGTTGAAACGTTTGAAAAAGAAAATAAAAAAATATATTTCTAGTGATACTCTACTGGTAGACACATTTATGAGATGTGTTGAAAAGTTTGAAAAAGAAAATAAAAAAATATATTTCTAATGATAAACTAGATACATTGCTGAAATGTGTTGAAAAGTTTCAAAATCAAAGAAATATTTTTCTAATGATAAATTAGATACATTTATGAATTGTGTTGAAAAGTTTGAAAAAGAAAATGAAAAGATATATTTCCAGTGATAATCTACCGGTAGATACATTTATGAGATTTGTTGAAAAGTTTGAAAAACAAAATAAAAAAATAAATTTCTAGTGATACTCTACCGGTAGATACATTTATGAGATGTGTTGAATAGTTTGAAAATCAAAAAAATTTATTTCTAATGATAAACTAGATACATTTTTGAGATTTCTTGAGAAGTTTGAAAATGAAAAAAATATATTTCTAGTGATAAACTAGATACATTTATGAAACATGTTGAAAAGTTTGAACAAGAAAATAAAAAAATATATTTCTAATGATAAACTATATACATTTATGAAATATGTTGAAAAGTTTGAACAAGAAAATTAAAAAAATATATTTCTAGTGATAAACTAGATACATTTATAAACGTTGAAAAGTTTGAACAAGAAAATAAAAAAAAATTTATTTCTTATGATAAACTATATACATTTATGAATAGTCAAGCAAAATGAATTAAACAGGTTACTAAAACACTTACCTTGCCTATTAATAAAGATATATTTTAAAAAGGTATATATAAAAAAACATACAATAAAACTAAACAGGACAATTCTCCACGTATCGGCTCAAATTGAACCTTTTTCAAAAGACAAACAACAGAAAACAACAAAATAAAAATAAAATAGATGACTAGATTTCATCAAACCCCGTCTCCATAGCAGATTTGTCGGACACCCTCTGACCATTTGGTTATTTATACATTTATGAAATGTGTTGAAAAGTTTGAAAAATAAAATGGAAAGATATATTTCTAATGATAAACTAGATACATTCCTGAAATGTGTTGAAAAGTTTCAAAATCAAAGAAATATTTTTCTAATGATAAATTAGATACATTTATGAGATGTGTTGAAAAGTTTAAAAAAGAACATGAAAAGATATATTTCTAGTGAAAATCCACTGGTAGATACATTTATGAGATGTGTTGAAAAGTTTGAAAAAGAAAATCAAAAAATATATTTCTAATAATTTGACAATCAATTTATGAGATGTGTTGAAACGTTTGAAAAAGAAAATAAAAAAATATATTTCTATTGATACACTACTGGTAGATACATTTATGAGATGTGTTGAAAAGTTTGAAAAAGAAATTTAAAAAATATATTTCTAATGATAAACTAGATACATTGCTGAAATGTGTTGAAAAGTTGCAAAATCAAAGAAATATTTTTTTAATGATAAATTAGATACATTTATGAGATGTGTTGAAAAGATTGAAAAAGAAAATGAAAAGATATATTTCTAGTGATAATCTACCGGTAGATACATTTATGAGATGTTTTGAAAAGTTGTTTGAAAATAAAAAAAAAATATTTCTAATGATAAACTATATACATTTATGAAGTGTGTTGAAAAGTTTGAAAAAGAAAATGAAAAGATATATTTCTAGTGATAATATACCGGTAGATACATTTATGAGATGTTTTGAAAAGTTGTTTGAAAATCAAAAAAATATATTTCTAATGATAAAAACTAGATACATTTATGAAATGTGTTGAAAAATTTCAAAAAGAAAAGCAAAAAATATATTTCTAATACTTTGACAATCAATTTATGTGTTGAAACGTTTGAAAAAGAAAATAAAAAAATATATTTCTAGTGATACTCTACTGGTAGATACATTTATGAGATGTGTTGAAAAGTTTGAAAAAGAAAATGAAAAGATATATTTCTAGTGATAATCTACCGGTAGATACATTTATGAGATTTGTTAAAAAGTTTGAAAAAGAAAATCAAAAAATATATTTCTAATAATTTGACAATCAATTTATGTGTTGAAACGTTTGAAAAAGAAAATAAAAAAATATATTTCTAGTGATAAACTAGATACATTTATGAGATGTGTTGAAAAGATTGAACAAGAAAATAAAAAAAAATATTTCTAATGATAAACTATATACATTTATGAAGTGTGTTGAAAAGTTTAAAAAAGAAAATGAAAAGATATATTTCTAGTGATAATCTACCCGTAGATACATTTATGAGATGTGTTGAAACGTTGTTTGAAAATCAAAAAAATATATTTCTAATGATAAAAACTAGATACATTTATGAAATGTGTTGAAAAATTTCAAAAAGAAAATCAAAAAATATATTTCTAATACTTTGACAATCAATTTATGTGTTGAAACGTTTGAAAAAGAAAATAAAAAAATATATTTCTAGTGATACTCTACTGGTAGATACATTTATGAGATGTGTTGAAAAGTTTGAAAAAGAAAATAAAAAAATATATTTCTAATGATAAACTAGATACATTTATGAATTGTGTTGAAAAGTTTGAAAAAGAAAATGAAAAGATATATTTCCAGTGATAATCTACCGGTAGATACATTTATGAGATTTGTTGAAAAGTTTGAAAAACAAAATAAAAAAATAAATTTCTAGTGATACTTTACCGGTAGATACATTTATGAGATCTGTTGAATAGTTTGAAAATAAAAAATATATATTTCTAATGATAAACTAGATACATTTATGAGATGTGTTGAAAAGTTTGAAAAAGAAAATAAAAAAACTTTCTAGTGATAAACTAGATACATTTATGAAATATGTTGAAAGGTTTAAAAAAAAATATATTTCTAATGTTAAACTAGATACATTTATGAAATGTGTTGAAAAGTTTGGAAAAGAAAATCAATAAATAAATTTCTAGTGATAAACTAGACACATTTATGAAATATGTTGAAAAGTTTGAACAAGAAAATAAAAATAAATATTTCTAATGATAAACTATATACATTTATGAAATGTGTTGAAAAGTTTGAAAAAGAAAATGAAAAGATATATTTCTAGTGATAATCTACTGGTAGATACATTTATGAGATGTGTTGAAAAGATTGAAAAATAAAATAAAAAAATATTTCTAATGATAAACTACCGGTAGATACATTTATGAGATGTGTTGAGAAGTTTGAAAATCAAAAAAATTTATTTCTAATGATACTCTACTGGTAGATACATTTATGAGATGTGTTGAATAGTTTGAAAATCAAAAAAAAATATTTCTTATGATAAACTAGATACATTTTTGAGATTTCTTGAGAAGTTTGAAAATGAAAAAAATATATTTCTAGTGATAAACTAGATACATTTATGAAACATGTTGAAAAGTTTGAACAAGAAAATAAAAAAATATATTTCTAATGATAAACTATATACATTTATGAAATATGTTGAAAAGTTTGAACAAGAAAATAAAAAAAAATGTATTTCTTATGATAAACTATATACATTTATGAATAGTCAAGCAAAATGAATTAAACAGGTTACTAAAACACTTACCTTGCCTATTAATAAAGATATATTTTAAAAAAGTATATATAAAAAAACATACAATAAAACTAAACAGGACAATTCTCCACGTATCGGCTCAAATTGAACCTTTTTCAAGAGACAAACAACAGAAAACAACAAAATAAAAATAAAATAGATGACTAGATTTCATCAAACCCCGTCTCCATAGCAGATTTGTCGGACACCCTCTGACCATTTGGTTATTTATACATTTATGAAATGTGTTGAAAAGTTTGAAAAAGAAAATGAAAAGATATATTTCTAGTGATAATCTACCGGTAGATACATTTATGAAATGTGTTGAAAAGATTGAAAAAGAAAATAAAAATATATATTTCTTATACTTTGACAATCAATTTATGTGTTGAAACGTTTGAAAAAGAAAATAAAAAAATATATTTCTAGTGATACTCTACTGGTAGACACATTTATGAGATGTGTTGAAAAGTTTGAAAAAGAAAATAAAAAAATATATTTCTAATGATAAACTAGATACATTGCTGAAATGTGTTGAAAAGTTTCAAAATCAAAGAAATATTTTTCTAATGATAAATTAGATACATTTATGAGATGTGTTGAAAAGTTTAAAAAAGAACATGAAAAGATATATTTCTAGTGAAAATCCACTGGTAGATACATTTATGAGATGTGTTGAAAAGATTGAAAAAGAAAATCAAAAAATATATTTCTAATAATTTGACAATCAATTTATGTGTTGAAACGTTTGAAAAAGAAAATAATTTTTTTTATTTATTATGATAAACTATATACATTTATGAATAGTCAAGCAAAATGAATTAAACAGGTTACTAAAACACTTACATTGCCTATTAATAAAGATATATTTAAAAAAAGTATATATAAAAAAACATACAATAAAACTAAACAGGACAATTCTCCACGTATCGGCTCAAATTGAACCTTTTTCAAGAGACAAACAACAGAAAACAACAAAATAAAAAGAAAATAGATGACTAGATTTCATCAAGCCCCATCTCCATAGCACATTTGTCGGACACCCTCTGACCATTTGGTTATTTATACATTTATGAAATGTATTGAAAAGTTTGAAAAAGAAAATGAAAAGATATATTTCTAGTGATAATCTACCGGTAGATACATTTATGAAATGTGTTGTAAAGTTTGAAAAAGAAAATGAAAAGATATATTTCTAGTGATAATATACCGGTAGATACATTTATGAGATGTTTTGAAAAGTTGTTTGAAAATCAAAAAAATATATTTCTAATGATAAAAACTAGATACATTTATGAAATGTGTTGAAAAATTTCAAAAAGAAAATTAAAAAATATATTTCTAATACTTTGACAATCAATTTATGTGTTGAAACGTTTGAAAAAGAAAATAAAAAATATATTTCTAGTGATACTCTACTGGTAGATACATTTATGAGATTTGGTAAAAAGTTTGAAAAAGAAAATCAAAAAATATATTTCTAATAATTTGACAATCAATTTATGTGTTGAAACGTTTGAAAAAGAAAATGAAAAGATATATTTCTAGTGATAATCTACCGGTAGATACATTTATGAGATTTGTTAAAAAGTTTGAAAAAGAAAATCAAAAAATATATTTCTAATAATGTGACAATCAATTTATGTGTTGAAACGTTTGAAAAAGAAAATTAAAAAAATATATTTCTAGTGATAAACTAGATACATTTATGAAGTGTGTTGAAAAGTTTGAAAAAGAAAATGAAAAGATATATTTCTAGTGATAATCTACCGGTAGATACATTTATGAGATGTTTTGAAAAGTTGTTTGAAAATGAAAAAAATATATTTCTAATGATAAACTAGATACATTTATGAAATGGGGTGAAAAGTTTGAAAAAGAAAATCAAAAAATAAATTTCTTTTGATACACTATATATACTTATGAAATGTGTTGAAAAGTATGAAAATCAAAAAAATATATTTCTAATGATAAACTACCGGTAGATACATTTATGAGATGTGTTGAAAAGTTTCAAAATAAAAAAATATATTTCTAATGATTAAAACTAGATACATTTATGAAATGTGTTGAAACGTTTGAAAAAGAAAATCAAAAAATATATTTCTAGTGATACTCTACTGGTAGATACATTTATGAAATGTGTTGAAAAGTTTGAACAAGAAAATTTAAAAAAAATATTTCTAATAATTTGACAATCAATTTATGTGTTGAAACGTTTGAAAAAGAAAATCAAAATATATATTTCTAGTGATACTCTACTGGTAGATACATTTATGAAATGTGTTGAAAAGTTTGAACAAGAAAATAAAAAAAATATATTTCTAATGATAAACTACCGGTAGATACATTTATGATGTGTTGAAAATTTTCAAAAAGAAAATCAAAAAATAAATTTCTATTGATGAACTATATAACTTATGAAATGTGTTGAAAAGTTTGAAAAAGAAAATGAAAAGATATATTTCCAGTGATAAATTACCGGTAGATACATTTATGAGATGTGATGAAAAGTTTGAAATTTAAAAAAAATACATTTCTAATGATAAACTAGATACATTTATGAAATGTGGTGAAAAGTTTGAAAAAGAAAATCAAAAAATAAATTTCTTTTGATACACTATATATACTTATGAAATGTGTTGAAAAGTATGAAAATCAAAAAAATATATTTCTAATGATAAACTACCGGTAGATACATTTATGAGATGTGTTGAAAAGTTTCAAAATAAAAAAATATATTTCTAATGATAAAAACTAGATACATTTATGAAATGTGTTGAAAAGTTTCAAAATCAAAGAAATATTTTTCTAATGATAAATTAGATACATTTATGAAATGTGTTGAAAAGATTGAAAAAGAAATTTAAAATATATATTTCTAATGATAAACTATATACACTTATGAAATGTGTTGAAAAATTTGAAAATCAAAAAGAAATATTTCTAATGATAAACTATATACATTTATGAAATGTGTTGAAAAGTTTGAAAAAGAAAATGAAAATATATATTTCTAGTGATAATCTACCGGTAGATACATTTATGAGATGTGTTGAAAAGTTTGAAAAAGAAAATCAAAAAATATATTTCTAATAATTTGACAATCAATTTATGTGTTGAAACGTTTGAAAAAGAAAATCAAAAAATATATTTCTAGTGATACTCTACTGGTAGATACATTTATGAAATGTGTTGAAAAGTTTGAACAAGAAAATAAAAAAAAAATATTTATAATGATAAACTATATACATTTATGAAATGTGTCGAAAAGTTTCAAAAATAAAATGAAAAGATATATTTCTAGTGATGAACTATATAACTTATGAAATGTGTTGAACAGTTTGAAAAAGAAAATCAAAAAATATATTTCTAATACTTTGACAATCAATTTATGTGTTGAAACGTTTGAAAAAGAAAATAAAAAAATATATTTCTAGTGATACTCTACTGGTAGATACATTTATGAGATGTGTTGAAAAGTTTGAAAAAGAAAATGAAAAGATATATTTCTAGTGATAATCTACCGGTAGATACATTTATGAGATTTGTTAAAAAGTTTGAAAAAGAAAATCAAAAAATATATTTCTAATAATTTGACAATCAATTTATGTGTTGAAACGTTTGAAAAAGAAAACAAAAAAATATATTTCTAGTGATAAACTAGATACATTTATGAGATGTGTTGAAAAGATTGAACAAGAAAATAAAAAAAAATATTTCTAATGATAAACTATATACATTTATGAAGTGTGTTGAAAAGTTTAAAAAAGAAAATGAAAAGATATATTTCTAGTGATAATCTACCCGTAGATACATTTATGAGATGTGTTGAAACGTTGTTTGAAAATCAAAAAAATATATTTCTAATGGTAAAAACTAGATACATTTATGAAATGTGTTGAAAAATTTCAAAAAGAAAATCAAAAAATATATTTCTAATACTTTGACAATCAATTTATGTGTTGAAACGTTTGAAAAAGAAAATAAAAAAATATATTTCTAGTGATACTCTACTGGTAGATACATTTATGAGATGTGTTGAAAAGTTTGAAAAAGAAAATAAAAAAATATATTTCTAATGATAAACTAGATACATTGCTGAAATGTGTTGAAAAGTTTCAAAATCAAAGAAATATTTTTCTAATGATAAATTAGATACATTTATGAATTGTGTTGAAAAGTTTGAAAAAGAAAATGAAAAGATATATTTCCAGTGATAATCTACCGGTAGATACATTTATGAGATTTGTTGAAAAGTTTGAAAAACAAAATAAAAAAATAAATTTCTAGTGATACTTTACCGGTAGATACATTTATGAGATCTGTTGAACAGTTTGAAAATAAAAAATATATATTTCTAATGATAAACTAGATACATTTATGAGATGTGTTGAAAAGTTTGAAAAAGAAAATAAAAAAACTTTCTAGTGATAAACTAGATACATTTATGAAATATGTTGAAAAGTTTTTAAAAAAAATATATTTCTAATGTTAAACTAGATACATTTATGAAATGTGTTGAAAAGTTTGGAAAAGAAAATCAAAAAATAAATTTCTAGTGATAAACTAGACACATTTATGAAATATGTTGAAAAGTTTGAACAAGAAAATAAAAATAAATATTTCTAATGATAAACTATATACATTTATGAAATGTGTTGAAAAGTTTGAAAAAGAAAATGAAAAGATATATTTCTAGTGATAATCTACCGGTAGATACATTTATGAGATGTGTTGAAAAGATTGAAAAAGAAAATAAAAAAATATTTCTAATGATAAACTACCGGTAGATACATTTATGAGATGTGTTGAGAAGTTTGAAAATCAAAAAAATTTATTTCTAATGATACTCTACTGGTAGATACATTTATGAGATGTGTTGAATAGTTTGAAAATCAAAAAAAAATATTTCTAATGATAAACTAGATACATTTTTGAGATTTCTTGAGAAGTTTGAAAATGAAAAAAATATATTTCTAGTGATAAACTAGATACATTTATGAAACATGTTGAAAAGTTTGAACAAGAAAATAAAAAAATATATTTCTAATGATAAACTATATACATTTATGAAATATGTTGAAAAGTTTGAACAAGAAAATAAAAAAAAATTTATTTCTTATGATAAACTATATACATTTATGAATAGTCAAGCAAAATGAATTAAACAGGTTACTAAAACACTTACCTTGCATATTAATAAAGATATATTTAAAAAAAGTATATATAAAAAAACATACAATAAAACTAAACAGGACAATTCTCCACGTATCGGCTCAAATTGAACCTTTTTCAAGAGACAAACAACAGAAAACAACAAAATAAAAATAAAATAGATGACTAGATTTCATCAAACCCCGTCTCCATAGCAGATTTGTCGGACACCCTCTGACCATTTGGTTATTTATACATTTATGAAATGTGTTGAAAAGTTTGAAAAAGAAAATGAAAAGATATATTTCTAGTGATAATCTACCGGTAGATACATTTATGAAATGTGTTGAAAAGATTGAAAAAGAAAATAAAAATATATATTTCTTATACTTTGACAATCAATTTATGTGTTGAAACGTTTGAAAAAGAAAATAAAAAAAGATATTTCTAGTGATACTCTACTGGTAGACACATTTATGAGATGTGTTGAAAAGTTTGAAAAAGAAAATAAAAAAATATATTTCTAATGATAAACTAGATACATTGCTGAAATGTGTTGAAAAGTTTCAAAATCAAAGAAATATTTTTCTAATGATAAATTAGATACATTTATGAGATGTGTTGAAAAGTTTAAAAAAGAACATGAAAAGATATATTTCTAGTGAAAATCCACTGGTAGATACATTTATGAGATGTGTTGAAAAGATTGAAAAAGAAAATCAAAAAATATATTTCTAATAATTTGACAATCAATTTATGTGTTGAAACGTTTGAAAAAGAAAATAATTTTTTTTATTTATTATGATAAACTATATACATTTATGAATAGTCAAGCAAAATGAATTAAACAGGTTACTAAAACACTTACATTGCCTATTAATAAAGATATATTTAAAAAAAGTATATATAAAAAAACATACAATAAAACTAAACAGGACAATTCTCCACGTATCGGCTCAAATTGAACCTTTTTCAAGAGACAAACAACAGAAAACAACAAAATAAAAAGAAAATAGATGACTAGATTTCATCAAGCCCCATCTCCATAGCACATTTGTCGGACACCCTCTGACCATTTGGTTATTTATACATTTATGAAATGTGTTAAAAAGTTTGAAAAAGAAAATGAAAAGATATATTTCTAGTGATAATCTACCGGTAGATACATTTATGAAGTGTGTTGAAAAGTTTGAAAAAGAAAATGAAAAGATATATTTCTAGTGATAATATACCGGTAGATACATTTATGAGATGTTTTGAAAAGTTGTTTGAAAATCAAAAAAATATATTTCTAATGATAAAAACTAGATACATTTATGAAATGTGTTGAAAAATTTCAAAAAGAAAATCAAAAAATATATTTCTAATACTTTGACAATCAATTTATGTGTTGAAACGTTTGAAAAAGAAAATAAAAAATATATTTCTAGTGATACTCTACTGGTAGATACATTTATGAGATTTGGTAAAAAGTTTGAAAAAGAAAATCAAAAAAAATATTTCTAATAATTTGACAATCAATTTATGTGTTGAAACGTTTGAAAAAGAAAATCAAAATATATATTTCTAGTGATACTCTACTGGTAGATACATTTATGAAATGTGTTGAAAAGTTTGAACAAGAATATAAAAAAAATATATTTCTAATGATAAACTACCGGTAGATACATTTATGATGTGTTGAAAATTTTCAAAAAGAAAATCAAAAAATAAATTTCTATTGATGAACTATATAACTTATGAAATGTGTTGAAAAGTTTGAAAAAGAAAATGAAAAGATATATTTCCAGTGATAAACTACCGGTAGATACATTAATGACATGTGTTGAAAAATTTCAAAAAGAAATCAAAAAATAAATTTCTATTGATAAACTATATACACTTATGAAATGTGTTGAAAAATTTGAAAATCAAAAAGAAATATTTCTAATGATAAACTATATACATTTATGAAATGTGTTGAAAAGTTTGAAAAAGAAAATGAAAATATATATTTCTAGTGATAATCTACCGGTAGATACATTTATGAGATGTGTTGAAAAGTTTGAAAAAGAAAATCAAAAAATATATTTCTAATAATTTGACAATCAATTTATGTGTTGAAACGTTTGAAAAAGAAAATCAAAAAATATATTTCTAGTGATACTCTACTGGTAGATACATTTATGAAATGTGTTGAAAAGTTTGAACAAGAAAATAATAAAAAAATATTTATAATGATAAACTATATACATTTATGAAATGTGTTGAAAAGTTTCAAAAATAAAATGAAAAGATATATTTCTAGTGATAATCTACCGGTAGATACATTTATGAGATGTGTTGAAAAGATTGAAAAAGAAAATTAAAAAATATATTTCTAATGATAAACTACCGGTAGATACATTTATGACATGTGTTGAAAAATTTCAAAAAGAAATCAAAAAATAAATTTCTATTGATAAACTATATACACTTATGAAATGTGTTGAAAAATTTGAAAATCAAAAAGAAATATTTCTAATGATAAACTATATACATTTATGAAATGTGTTGAAAAGTTTGAAAAAGAAAATGAAAATATATATTTCTAGTGATAATCTACCTGTAGATACATTTATGAGATGTGTTGAAAAGTTTGAAAAAGAAAATCAAAAAATATATTTCTAATAATTTGACAATCAATTTATGTGTTGAAACGTTTGAAAAAGAAAATCAAAAAATATATTTCTAGTGATACTCTACTGGTAGATACATTTATGAAATGTGTTGAAAAGTTTGAACAAGAAAATAAAAAAAAAATATTTATAATGATAAACTATATACATTTATGAAATGTGTTGAAAATTTTCAAAAATAAAATGAAAAGATATATTTCTAGTGATAATCTACCGGTAGATACATTTATGAGATGTGTTGAAAAGATTGAAAAACAAAATTAAAAAATATATTTCTAATGATAAACTACCGGTAGATACATTTATGATGTGTTGAAAATTTTCAAAAAGAAAATCAAAAAATAAATTTCTATTGATGAACTATATAACTTATGAAATGTGTTGAAAAGTTTGAAAAAGAAAATGAAAAGATATATTTCCAGTGATAAATTACCGGTAGATACATTTATGAGATGTGATGAAAAGTTTGAAATTTAAAAAAAATACATTTCTAATGATAAACTAGATACATTTATGAAATGTGGTGAAAAGTTTGAAAAAGAAAATCAAAAAATAAATTTCTTTTGATACACTATATATACTTATGAAATGTGTTGAAAAGTATGAAAATCAAAAAAATATATTTCTAATGATAAACTACCGGTAGATACATTTATGAGATGTGTTGAAAAGTTTCAAAATAAAAAAATATATTTCTAATAATAAAAACTAGATACATTTATGAAATGTGTTGAAAAATTTCAAAAAGAAAATAAAAAAATAAATTTCTATTGATAAACTATATTCACTTATGAAATGTTTTCAAAACTTTGAAAATAAAATAAAATTATTTATAATGATAAACTATATACATTTATGAAATGTGTTGAAAAGTTTGAAAAAGAAAATAAAAAAATATATTTCTAATGATAAACTAGATACATTGCTGAAATGTGTTGAAAAGTTTCAAAATCAAAGAAATATTTTTATAATGATAAATTAGATACATTTATGAAATGTGTTGAAAAGTTTGAACAAGAAAATAAAAAAAAATATTTCTAATGATAAACTATATACATTTATGAAATGTGTTGAAAAGTTTGAAAATAAAATGAAAAGATATATTTCTAGTGATAATCTACTGGTAGATACATTTATGAGATGTGTTGAAAAGTTTGAAAAAGAAAATAAAAAAATATATTTCTAATAATTTGACAATCAATTTATGAGATGTGTTGAAACGTTTGAAAAAGAAATTAAAAAATATATTTGTAGTGATACTCTACTGGTAGATACATTTATGAGATATGTTGAAAAGTATGAAAAAGAAAATAAAAAAATATATTTCTAATGATAAACTAGATACTTTGCTGAAATGTGTTGAAAAGTTTCAAAATCAAAGAAATATTTTTCTAATGATAAATTAGATACATTTATGAAATGTGTTGAAAAGATTGAAAAAGAAAATTAAAAAATATATTTCTAATGATAAACTACCGGTAGATACATTTATGACATGTGTTGAAAAATTTCAAAAAGAGATCAAAAAATAAATTTCTATTGATAAACTATATACACTTATGAAATGTGTTGAAAAATTTGAAAATCAAAAAGAAATATTTCTAATGATAAACTATATACATTTATGAAATGTGTTGAAAAGTTTGAAAAAGAAAATAAAAAAATATATTTCTAATGATAAACTAGATACATTGCTGAAATGTGTTGAAAAGTTTCAAAATCAAAGAAATATTTTTATAATGATAAATTAGATACATTTATGAAATGTGTTGAAAAGTTTGAACAAGAAAATAAAAAAAAATATTTCTAATGATAAACTATATACATTTATGAAATGTGTTGAAAAGTTTGAAAATAACATGAAAAGATATATTTCTAGTGATAATCTACTGGTAGATACATTTATGAGATGTGTTGAAAAGTTTGAAAAAGAAAATAAAAAAATATATTTCTAATAATTTGACAATCAATTTATGAGATGTGTTGAAACGTTTGAAAAAGAAATTAAAAAATATATTTGTAGTGATACTCTACTGGTAGATACATTTATGAGATATGTTGAAAAGTATGAAAAAGAAAATAAAAAAAATATATTTCTAATGATAAACTAGATACTTTGCTGAAATGTGTTGAAAAGTTTCAAAATCAAAGAAATATTTTTCTAATGATAAATTAGATACATTTATGAAATGTGTTGAAAAGATTGAAAAAGAAAATTAAAAAATATATTTCTAATGATAAACTACCGGTAGATACATTTATGACATGTGTTGAAAAATTTCAAAAAGAAAATCAAAAAATAAATTTCTATTGATAAACTATATACACTTATGAAATGTGTTGAAAAATTTGAAAATCAAAAAGAAATATTTCTAATGATAAACTATATACATTTATGAAATGTGTTGAAAAGTTTGAAAAAGAAAATGAAAATATATATTTCTAGTGACAATCTACCGGTAGATACATTTATGAGATGTGTTGAAAAGTTTGAAAAAGAAAATCAAAAAATATATTTCTAATAATTTGACAATCAATTTATGTGTTGAAAAGTTTCAAAAATAAAATGAAAAGATATATTTCTAGTGATAATCTACCGGTAGATACATTTATGAGATGTGTTGAAAAGATTGAAAAACAAAATTAAAAAATATATTTCTAATGATAAACTACCGGTAGATACATTTATGATGTGTTGAAAATTTTCAAAAAGAAAATCAAAAAATAAATTTCTATTGATGAACTATATAACTTATGAAATGTGTTGAAAAGTTTGAAAAAGAAAATGAAAAGATATATTTCCAGTGATAAATTACCGGTAGATACATTTATGAGATGTGATGAAAAGTTTGAAATTTAAAATAAATACATTTCTAATGATAAACTAGATACATTTATGAAATGTGGTGAAAAGTTTGAAAAAGAAAATCAAAAAATAAATTTCTTTTGATACACTATATATACTTATGAAATGTGTTGAAAAGTATGAAAATCAAAAAAATATATTTCTAATGATAAACTACCGGTAGATACATTTATGAGATGTGTTGAAAAGTTTCAAAATAAAAAAATATATTTCTAATGATAAAAACTAGATACATTTATGAAATGTGTTGAAAAATTTCAAAAAGAAAATCAAAAAATATATTTCTAATGATAAACTAGATACATTGCTGAAATGTGTTGAAAAGTTTCAAAATCAAAGAAATATTTTTATAATGATAAATTAGATACATTTATGAAATGTGCTGAAAAGTTTGAAAAAGAAAATAAAAAAATATATTTCTAATGATAAACTATATACATTTATGAAATGTGTTGAAAAGTTTGAAAATAAAATGAAAAGATATATTTCTAGTGATAATCTACTGGTAGATACATTTATGAGATGTGTTGAAAAGTTTGAAAAAGAAAATAAAAAAATATATTTCTAATAATTTGACAATCAATTTATGAGATGTGTTGAAAAATTTCAAAAAGAAAATCAAAAAATAAATTTATATTGATAAACTATATTCACTTATGAAATGTTTTCAAAACTTTGAAAATAAAATAAAAATATTTATAATGATAAACTATATACATTTATGAAATATGTTGAAAAGTTTGAAAAAGAAAATGAAAAAATATATTTCTAATAATTTGACAATCAATTTATGAGGTGTGTTGAAATGTTTGAAAAAGAAATTAAAAAATATATTTGTAGTGATACTCTACTGGTAGATACATTTATGAGATATGTTGAAAAGTATGAAAAAGAAAATTAAAAAAATATATTTCTAATGATAAACTAGATACTTTGCTGAAATGTGTTGAAAAGTTTCAAAATCAAAGAAATATTTTTCTAATGATAAATTAGATACATTTATGAAATGTGTTGAAAAGATTGAAAAAGAAAATTAAAAAATATATTTCTAATGATAAACTACCGGTAGATACATTTATGACATGTGTTGAAAAATTTCAAAAAGAAATCAAAAAATAAATTTCTATTGATAAACTATAAACACTTATGAAATGTGTTGACAAATTTGAAAATCAAAAAGAAATATTTCTAATGATAAACTATATACATTTATGAAATGAGTTGAAAAGTTTGAAAAAGAAAATGAAAATATATATTTCTAGTGATAATCTACCGGTAGATACATTTATGAGATGTGTTGAAAAGTTTGAAAAAGAAAATCAAAAAATATATTTCTAATAATTTGACAATCAATTTATGTGTTGAAACGTTTGAAAAAGAAAATAAAAAAAAAATATTTATAATGATAAACTATATACATTTATGAAATGTGTTGAAAAGTTTCAAAAATAAAATGAAAAGATATATTTCTAGTGATAATCTACCAGTAGATACATTTATGAGATGTGTTGAAAAGATTGAAAAACAAAATTAAAAAATATATTTCTAATGATAAACTACCGGTAGATACATTTATGAGATGTGTTGAAAAGTTTCAAAATAAAAAAATATATTTCTAATGATAAAAACTAGATACATTTATGAAATGTGTTGAAAAATTTCAAAAAGAAAATCAAAAAATAAATTTATATTGATAAACTATATTCACTTATGAAATGTTTTCAAAACTTTGAAAATAAAATAAAAATATTTATAATGATAAACTATATACATTTATGAAATGTGTTGAAAAGTTTAAAAAAGAAAATAAAAAAATATATTTCTAATGATAAACTAGATACATTGCTGAAATGTGTTGAAAAGTTTCAAAATCAAAGAAATATTTTTATAATGATAAATTAGATACATTTATGAAATGTGTTGAAAAGTTTGAACAAGAAAATAAAAAAAAATATTTCTAATGATAAACTATATACATTTATGAAATGTGTTGAAAAGTTTGAAAATAAAATGAAAAGATATATTTCTAGTGATAATCTACTGGTAGATACATTTATGAGATGTGTTGAAAAGTTTGAAAAAGAAAATAAAAAAATATATTTCTAATAATTTGACAATCAATTTATGAGATGTGTTGAAACGTTTGAAAAAGAAATTTAAAAATATATTTGTAGTGATACTCTACTGGTAGATACATTTATGAGATATGTTGAAAAGTATGAAAAAGAAAATAAAAAAATATATTTCTAATGATAAACTAGATACTTTGCTGAAATGTGTTGAAAAGTTTCAAAATCAAAGAAATATTTTTCTAATGATAAATTAGATACATTTATGAAATGTGTTGAAAAGATTGAAAAAGAAAATTAAAAAATATATTTCTAATGATAAACTACCGGTAGATACATTTATGACATGTGTTGAAAAATTTCAAAAAGAAATCAAAAAATAAATTTCTATTGATAAACTATAAACACTTATGAAATGTGTTGACAAATTTGAAAATCAAAAAGAAATATTTCTAATGATAAACTATATACATTTATGAAATGAGTTGAAAAGTTTGAAAAAGAAAATGAAAATATATATTTCTAGTGATAATCTACCGGTAGATACATTTATGAGATGTGTTGAAAAGTTTGAAAAAGAAAATCAAAAAATATATTTCTAATAATTTGACAATCAATTTATGTGTTGAAACGTTTGAAAAAGAAAATAAAAAAAAAATATTTATAATGATAAACTATATACATTTATGAAATGTGTTGAAAAGTTTCAAAAATAAAATGAAAAGATATATTTCTAGTGATAATCTACCAGTAGATACATTTATGAGATGTGTTGAAAAGATTGAAAAACAAAATTAAAAAATATATTTCTAATGATAAACTACCGGTAGATACATTTATGAGATGTGTTGAAAAGTTTCAAAATAAAAAAATATATTTCTAATGATAAAAACTAGATACATTTATGAAATGTGTTGAAAAATTTCAAAAAGAAAATCAAAAAATAAATTTATATTGATAAACTATATTCACTTATGAAATGTTTTCAAAACTTTGAAAATAAAATAAAAATATTTATAATGATAAACTATATACATTTATGAAATGTGTTGAAAAGTTTGAAAAAGAAAATAAAAAAATATATTTCTAATGATAAACTAGATACATTGCTGAAATGTGTTGAAAAGTTTCAAAATCAAAGAAATATTTTTATAATGATAAATTAGATACATTTATGAAATGTGTTGAAAAGTTTGAACAAGAAAATAAAAAAAAATATTTCTAATGATAAACTATATACATTTATGAAATGTGTTGAAAAGTTTGAAAATAAAATGAAAAGATATATTTCTAGTGATAATCTACTGGTAGATACATTTATGAGATGTGTTGAAAAGTTTGAAAAAGAAAATAAAAAAATATATTTCTAATAATTTGACAATCAATTTATGAGATGTGTTGAAACGTTTGAAAAAGAAATTAAAAAATATATTTGTAGTGATACTCTACTGGTAGATACATTTATGAGATATGTTGAAAAGTATGAAAAAGAAAATAAAAAAATATATTTCTAATGATAAACTAGATACTTTGCTGAAATGTGTTGAAAAGTTTCAAAATCAAAGAAATATTTTTCTAATGATAAATTAGATACATTTATGAAATGTGTTGAAAAGATTGAAAAAGAAAATTAAAAAATATATTTCTAATGATAAACTACCGGTAGATACATTTATGACATGTGTTGAAAAATTTCAAAAAGAAATCAAAAAATAAATTTCTATTGATAAACTATAAACACTTATGAAATGTGTTGACAAATTTGAAAATCAAAAAGAAATATTTCTAATGATAAACTATATACATTTATGAAATGTGTTGAAAAGTTTGAAAAAGAAAATGAAAATATATATTTCTAGTGATAATCTACCGGTAGATACATTTATGAGATGTGTTGAAAAGTTTGAAAAAGAAAATCAAAAAATATATTTCTAATAATTTGACAATCAATTTATGTGTTGAAACGTTTGAAAAAGAAAATAAAAAAAAAATATTTATAATGATAAACTATATACATTTATGAAATGTGTTGAAAAGTTTCAAAAATAAAATGAAAAGATATATTTCTAGTGATAATCTACCAGTAGATACATTTATGAGATGTGTTGAAAAGATTGAAAAACAAAATTAAAAAATATATTTCTAATGATAAACTACCGGTAGATACATTTATGAGATGTGTTGAAAAGTTTCAAAATAAAAAAATATATTTCTAATGATAAAAACTAGATACATTTATGAAATGTGTTGAAAAATTTCAAAAAGAAAATCAAAAAATAAATTTATATTGATAAACTATATTCACTTATGAAATGTTTTCAAAACTTTGAAAATAAAATAAAAATATTTATAATGATAAACTATATACATTTATGAAATGTGTTGAAAAGTTTGAAAAAGAAAATAAAAAAATATATTTCTAATGATAAACTAGATACATTGCTGAAATGTGTTGAAAAGTTTCAAAATCAAAGAAATATTTTTATAATGATAAATTAGATACATTTATGAAATGTGTTGAATAGTTTGAACAAGAAAATAAAAAAAAATATTTCTAATGATAAACTATATACATTTATGAAATGTGTTGAAAGGTTTGAAAATAAAATGAAAAGATATATTTCTAGTGATAATCTACTGGTAGATACATTTATGAGATGTGTTGAAAAGTTTGAAAAAGAAAATAAAAAAATATATTTCTAATAATTTGACAATCAATTTATGAGATGTGTTGAAACGTTTGAAAAAGAAATTAAAAAATATATTTGTAGTGATACTCTACTGGTAGATACATTTATGAGATATGTTGAAAAGTATGAAAAAGAAAATAAAAAAAATATATTTCTAATGATAAACTAGATACTTTGCTGAAATGTGTTGAAAAGTTTCAAAATCAAAGAAATATTTTTCTAATGATAAATTAGATACATTTATGAAATGTGTTGAAAAGATTGAAAAAGAAAATTAAAAAATATATTTCTAATGATAAACTACCGGTAGATACATTTATGACATGTGTTGAAAAATTTCAAAAAGAAAATCAAAAAATAAATTTCTATTGATAAACTATATACACTTATGAAATGTGTTGAAAAATTTGAAAATCAAAAAGAAATATTTCTAATGATAAACTATATACATTTATGAAATGTGTTGAAAAGTTTGAAAAAGAAAATGAAAATATATATTTCTAGTGACAATCTACCGGTAGATACATTTATGAGATGTGTTGAAAAGTTTGAAAAAGAAAATCAAAAAATATATTTCTAATAATTTGACAATCAATTTATGTGTTGAAACGTTTGAAAAAGAAAATCAAAAAATATATTTCTAGTGATACTCTACTGGTAGATACATTTATGAAATGTGTTGAAAAGTTTGAACAAGAAAATAAAAAAAAAATATTTATAATGATAAACTATATACATTTATGAAATGTGTTGAAAAGTTTCAAAAATAAAATGAAAAGATATATTTCTAGTGATAATCTACCAGTAGATACATTTATGAGATGTGTTGAATAGATTGAAAAACAAAATTAAAAAATATATATCTAATGATAAACTACCGGTACTTTGATACATCATAAATGTATCATTTATGATGTGTTGAAAATTTTCAAAAAGAAAATCAAAAAATAAATTTCTATTGATGAACTATATAACTTATGAAATGTGTTGAAAAGTTTGAAAAAGAAAATGAAAAGATATATTTCCAGTGATAAATTACCGGTAGATACATTTATGAGATGTGATGAAATTTTGAAATTTTAAAAAAATACATTTCTAATGATAAACTAGATACATTTATGAAATGTGGTGAAAAGTTTGAAAAAGAAAATCAAAAAATAAATTTCTTTTGATACACTATATATACTTATGAAATGTGTTGAAAAGTATGAAAATCAAAAAAATATATTTCTAATGATAAACTACCGGTAGATACATTTATGAGATGTGTTGAAAAGTTTCAAAATAAAAAAATATATTTCTAATGATAAAAACTAGATACATTTATGAAATGTGTTGAAAAATTTCAAAAAGAAAATCAAAAAATAAATTTATATTGATAAACTATATTCACTTATGAAATGTTTTCAAAACTTTGAAAATAAAATAAAAATATTTATAATGATAAACTATATACATTTATGAAATGTGTTGAAAAGTTTGAAAAAGAAAATAAAAAAATATATTTCTAATGATAAACTAGATACATTGCTGAAATGTGTTGAAAAGTTTCAAAATCAAAGAAATATTTTTATAATGATAAATTAGATACATTTATGAAATGTGTTGAAAAGTTTGAACAAGAAAATAAAAAAAAATATTTCTAATGATAAACTATATACATTTATGAAATGTGTTGAAAAGTTTGAAAATAAAATGAAAAGATATATTTCTAGTGATAATCTACTGGTAGATACATTTATGAGATGTGTTGAAAAGTTTGAAAAAGAAAATAAAAAAATATATTTCTAATAATTTGACAATCAATTTATGAGATGTGTTGAAACGTTTGAAAAAGAAATTAAAAAATATATTTGTAGTGATACTCTACTGGTAGATACATTTATGAGATATGTTGAAAAGTATGAAAAAGAAAATAAAAAAATATATTTCTAATAATTTGACAATCAATTTATGTGTTGAAACGTTTGAAAAAGAAAATAAAAAAAAATATTTATAATGATAAACTATATACATTTATGAAATGTGTTGAAAAGTTTCAAAAATAAAATGAAAAGATATATTTCTAGTGATAATCTACCGGTAGATACATTTATGAGATGTGTTGAAAAGATTGAAAAACGAAATTAAAAAATATATTTCTAATGATAAACTACCGGTAGATACATTTATGAGATGTGTTGAAAATTTTCAAAAAGAAAATCAAAAAATAATTTTCTATTGATGAACTATATAACTTATGAAATGTGTTGAAAAGTTTGAAAAAGAAAATGAAAAGATATATTTCCAGTGATAAATTACCGGTAGATACATTTATGAGATGTGATGAAAAGTTTGAAAAAGAAAATCAAAAAATAAATTTCTTTTGATACACTATATATACTTATGAAATGTGTTGAAAAGTATGAAAATCAAAAAAATATATTTCTAATGATAAACTACTGGTAGATACATTTATGAGATGTGTTGAAAAGTTTCAAAATAAAAAAATTTATTTCTAATGATAAAAACTAGATACATTTATGAAATGTGTTGAAAAATTTCAAAAAGAAAATCAAAAAATAAATTTATATTGATAAACTATATTCACTTATGAAATGTTTTCAAAACTTTGAAAATAAAATAAAAATATTTATAATGATAAACTATATACATTTATGAAATGTGTTGAAAAGTTTGAAAAAGAAAAAATAAAAAAATATATTTCTAATGATAAACTAGATACATTGCTGAAATGTGTTGAAAAGTTTCAAAATCAAAGAAATATTTTTATAATGATAAATTAGATACATTTATGAAATGTGTTGAAAAGTTTGAACAAGAAAATAAAAAAAAATATTTCTAATTTTAAACTATATACATTTATGAAATGTGTTGAAAAGTTTGAAAAAGAAAATAAAAAAATATATTTCTAATAATTTGACAATCAATTTATGAGATGTGTTGAAACGTTTGAAAAAGAAATTTAAAAATATATTTGTAGTGATACTCTACTGGTAGATACATTTATGAGATATGTTGAAAAGTATGAAAAAGAAAATAAAAAAATATATTTCTAATGATAAACTAGATACTTTGCTGAAATGTGTTGAAAAGTTTCATAATCAAAGAAATATTTTTCTAATGATAAATTAGATACATTTATGAAATGTGTTGAAAAGATTGAAAAACAAAATTAAAAAATATTTTTCTAATGATAAACTATATACATTTATGAAATGTGTTGAAAAGTTTGAAAAAGAAAATAAAAAAATATATTTCTAATAATTTGACAATCAATTTATGAGATGTGTTGAAACGTTTGAAAAAGAAATTAAAAAATATATTTGTAGTGATACTCTACTGGTAGATACATTTATGAGATATGTTGAAAAGTATGAAAAAGAAAATAAAAAAATATATTTCTAATGATAAACTAGATACTTTGCTGAAATGTGTTGAAAAGTTTCAAAATCAAAGAAATATTTTTCTAATGATAAATTAGATACATTTATGAAATGTGTTGAAAAGATTGAAAAAGAAAATTAAAAAATATTTTTCTAATGATAAACTACCGGTAGATACATTTATGAGATGTGTTGAAATGTTTCAAAATAAAAAAATATATTTCTAATGATAAAAACTAGATACATTTATGAAATGTGTTGAAAAATTTCAAAAAGAAAATCAAAAAATAAATTTCTATTGATAAACTATATTCACTTATGAAATGTTTTCAAAACTTTGAAAATAAAATAAAAATATTTATAATGATAAACTATATACATTTATGAAATGTGTTGAAAAGTTTGAAAAAGAAAATGAAAAGATATATTTCTAATGATAAACTAGATACATTGCTGAAATGTGTTGAAAAGTTTCAAAATCAAAGAAATATTTTTATAATGATAAATTAGATACATTTATGAAATGTGTTGAATAGTTTGAACAAGAAAATAAAAAAAAATATTTCTAATGATAAACTATATACATTTATGAAATGTGGTGAAAAGTTTGAAAAAGAAAATCAAAAAATAAATTTCTTTTGATACACTATATATACTTATGAAATGTGTTGAAAAGTATGAAAATCAAAAAAATATATTTCTAATGATAAACTACTGGTAGATACATTTATGAGATGTGTTGAAAAGTTTCAAAATAAAAAAATATATTTCTAATGATAAAAACTAGATACATTTATGAAATGTGTTGAAAAATTTCAAAAAGAAAATCAAAAAATAAATTTATATTGATAAACTATATTCACTTATGAAATGTTTTCAAAACTTTGAAAATAAAATAAAAATATTTATAATGATAAACTATATACATTTATGAAATGTGTTGAAAAGTTTGAAAAAGAAAAAATAAAAAAATATATTTCTAATGATAAACTAGATACATTGCTGAAATGTGTTGAAAAGTTTCAAAATCAAAGAAATATTTTTATAATGATAAATTAGATACATTTATGAAATGTGTTGAAAAGTTTGAACAAGAAAATAAAAAAAAATATTTCTAATGATAAACTATATACATTTATGAAATGTGTTGAAAAGTTTGAAAAAGAAAATAAAAAAATATATTTCTAATAATTTGACAATCAATTTATGAGATGTGTTGAAACGTTTGAAAAAGAAATTTAAAAATATATTTGTAGTGATACTCTACTGGTAGATACATTTATGAGATATGTTGAAAAGTATGAAAAAGAAAATAAAAAAATATATTTCTAATGATAAACTAGATACTTTGCTGAAATGTGTTGAAAAGTTTCATAATCAAAGAAATATTTTTCTAATGATAAATTAGATACATTTATGAAATGTGTTGAAAAGATTGAAAAACAAAATTAAAAAATATTTTTCTAATGATAAACTATATACATTTATGAAATGTGTTGAAAAGTTTGAAAAAGAAAATAAAAAAATATATTTCTAATAATTTGACAATCAATTTATGAGATGTGTTGAAACGTTTGAAAAAGAAATTAAAAAATATATTTGTAGTGATACTCTACTGGTAGATACATTTATGAGATATGTTGAAAAGTATGAAAAAGAAAATAAAAAAATATATTTCTAATGATAAACTAGATACTTTGCTGAAATGTGTTGAAAAGTTTCAAAATCAAAGAAATATTTTTCTAATGATAAATTAGATACATTTATGAAATGTGTTGAAAAGATTGAAAAAGAAAATTAAAAAATATTTTTCTAATGATAAACTACCGGTAGATACATTTATGAGATGTGTTGAAAAGTTTCAAAATAAAAAAATATATTTCTAATGATAAAAACTAGATACATTTATGAAATGTGTTGAAAAATTTCAAAAAGAAAATCAAAAAATAAATTTATATTGATAAACTATATTCACTTATGAAATGTTTTCAAAACTTTGAAAATAAAATAAAAATATTTATAATGATAAACTATATACATTTATGAAATGTGTTGAAAAGTTTGAAAAAGAAAATAAAAAAATATATTTCTAATGATAAACTAGATACATTGCTGAAATGTGTTGAAAAGTTTCAAAATCAAAGAAATATTTTTATAATGATAAATTAGATACATTTATGAAATGTGTTGAATAGTTTGAACAAGAAAATAAAAAAAAATATTTCTAATGATAAACTATATACATTTATGAAATGTGTTGAAAAGTTTGAAAATAAAATGAAAAGATATATTTCTAGTGATAATCTACTGGTAGATACATTTATGAGATGTGTTGAAAAGTTTGAAAAAGAAAATAAAAAAATATATTTCTAATAATTTGACAATCAATTTATGAGATGTGTTGAAACGTTTGAAAAAGAAATTTAAAAATATATTTGTAGTGATACTCTACTGGTAGATACATTTATGAGATATGTTGAAAAGTATGAAAAAGAAAATAAAAAAATATATTTCTAATGATAAACTAGATACTTTGCAGAAATGTGTTGAAAAGTTTCAAAATCAAAGAAATATTTTTCTAATGATAAATTAGATACATTTATGAAATGTGTTGAAAAGATTGAAAAAGAAAATTAAAAAATATATTTCTAATGATAAACTACCGGTAGATACATTTATGACATGTGTTGAAAAATTTCAAAAAGAAAATCAAAAAATAAATTTCTATTGATAAACTATATACACTTATGAAATGTGTTGAAAAATTTGAAAATCAAAAAGAAATATTTCTAATGATAAACTATATACATTTATGAAATGTGTTGAAAAGTTTGAAAAAGAAAATGAAAATATATATTTCTAGTGATAATCTACCGGTAGATACATTTATGAGATGTGTTGAAAAGTTTGAAAAAGAAAATCAAAAAATATATTTCTAATAATTTGACAATCAATTTATGTGTTGAAACGTTTAAAAAAGAAAATCAAAAAATATATTTCTAGTGATACTCTACTGGTAGATACATTTATGAAATGTGTTGAAAAGTTTGAACAAGAAAATAAAAAAAAAATATTTATAATGATAAACTATATACATTTATGAAATGTGTTGAAAAGTTTCAAAAATAAAATGAAAAGATATATTTCTAGTGATAATCTACCGGTAGATACATTTATGAGATGTGTTGAAAAGATTGAAAAACAAAATTAAAAAATATATTTCTAATGATAAACTACCGGTAGATACATTTATGATGTGTTGAAAATTTTCAAAAAGAAAATCAAAAAATAAATTTCTATTGATGAACTATATAACTTATGAAATGTGTTGAACAGTTTGAAAATCAAAAAAAAATATTTATAATGATAAACTATATACATTTATGAAGTGTGTTGAAAAGTTTGAAAAAGAAAATGAAAAGATATATTTCCAGTGATAAATTACCGGTAGATACATTTATGAGATGTGATGAAAAGTTTGAAATTAAAAAAAATACATTTCTAATGATAAACTAGATACATTTATGAAATGTGGTGAAAAGTTTGAAATAGAAAATCAAACAATAAATTTCTTTTGATACACTATATATACTTATGAAATGTGTTGAAAAGTATGAAAATCGAAAAAATATATTTCTAATGATAAACTACCGGTAGATACATTTATGAGATGTGTTGAAAAGTTTCAAAATAAAAAAATATATTTCTAATGATAAAAACTAGATACATTTATGAAATGTGTTGAAAAATTTCAAAAAGAAAATCAAAAAATAAATTTATATTGATAAACTATATTCACTTATGAAATGTTTTCAAAACTTTGAAAATAAAATAAAAATATTTATAATGATAAACTATATACATTTATGAAATGTGTTGAAAAGTTTGAAAAAGAAAATAAAAAAATATATTTCTAATGATAAACTAGATACATTGCTGAAATGTGTTGAAAAGTTTCAAAATCAAAGAAATATTTTTATAATGATAAATTAGATACATTTATGAAATGTGTTGAAAAGTTTGAACAAGAAAATAAAAAAAAATATTTCTAATGATAAACTATATACATTTATGAAATGTGTTGAAAAGTTTGAAAATAAAATGAAAAGATATATTTCTAGTGATAATCTACTGGTAGATACATTTATGAGATGTGTTGAAAAGTTTGAAAAAGAAAATCAAAAAATATATTTCTAATAATGTGACAATCAATTTATGAGATGTGTTGAAACGTTTGAAAAAGAAATTAAAAAATATATTTGTAGTGATACTCTACTGGTAGATACATTTATGAGATATGTTGAAAAGTATGAAAAAGAAAATAAAAAAATATATTTCTAATGATAAACTAGATACATTGCTGAAATGTGTTGAAAAGTTTCAAAATCAAAGAAATATTTTTCTAATGATAAATTAGATACATTTATGAAATGTGTTGAAAAGATTGAAAAAGAAAATTAAAAAATATATTTCTAATGATAAACTACCGGTAGATACATTTATGACATGTGTTGAAAAATTTCAAAAAGAAAATCAAAAAATAAATTTCTATTGATAAACTATATACACTTATGAAATGTGTTGAAAAATTTGAAAATCAAAAAGAAATATTTCTAATGATAAACTATATACATTTATGAAATGTGTTGAAAATTTTGAAAAAGAAAATGAAAATATATATTTCTAGTGATAATCTACCGGTAGATACATTTATGAGATGTGTTGAAAAGTTTGAAAAAGAAAATCAAAAAATATATTTCTAATAATTTGACAATCAATTTATGTGTTGAAACGTTTGAAAAAGAAAATCAAAAAATATATTTCTAGTGATACTCTACTGGTAGATACATTTATGAAATGTGTTGAAAAGTTTGAACAAGAAAATAAAAAAAAAATATTTATAATGATAAACTATATACATTTATGAAATGTGTTGAAAAGTTTCAAAAATAAAATGAAAAGATATATTTCTAGTGATAATCTACCGGTAGATACATTTATGAGATGTGTTGAAAAGATTGAAAAACAAAATTAAAAAATATATTCCTAATGATAAACTACCGGTAGATACATTTATGACGTGTTGAAAAATTTCAAAAAGAAAATCAAAAAATAAATTTCTATTGATGAACTATATAACTTATGAAATGTGTTGAACAGTTTGAAATTTAAAAAAAATACATTTCTAATGATAAACTAGATACATTTATGAAATGTGGTGAAAAGTTTGAAAAAGAAAATCAAAAAATAAATTTCTTTTGATACACTATATATACTTATGAAATGTGTTGTAAAGTATGAAAATCAAAAAAATATATTTCTAATGATAAACTACCGGTAGATACATTTATGAGATGTGTTGAAAAGTTTCAAAATAAAAAAATATATTTCTAATGATAAAAACTAGATACATTTCTGAAATGTGTTGAAAAATTTCAAAAAGAAAATCAAAAAATAAATTTATATTGATAAACTATATTCACTTATGAAATGTTTTCAAAACTTTGAAAATAAAATAAAAATATTTATAATGATAAACTATATACATTTATGAAATATGTTGAAAAGTTTGAAAAAGAAAATGAAAAAATATATTTCTAATAATTTGACAATCAATTTATGAGGTGTGTTGAAATGTTTGAAAAAGAAATTTAAAAATATATTTGTAGTGATACTCTACTGGTAGATACATTTATGAGATATGTTGAAAAGTATGAAAAAGAAAATAAAAAAATATATTTCTAATGATAAACTAGATACTTTGCTGAAATGTGTTGAAAAGTTTCAAAATCAAAGAAATTTTTTTAAATGATAAATTAGATACATTTATGAAATGTGTTGAAAAGATTGGAAAAGAAAATTAAAAAATATATTTCTAATGATAAACTACCAGTAGATACATTTATGACATGTGTTGAAAAATTTCAAAAAGAAAATCAAAAAATAAATTTCTATTGATAAACTATATACACTTATGAAATGTGTTGAAAAATTTGGAAAAGAAAATAAAAAAATAAATTTCTATTGATAAACTATATACATTTATGAAATGTGTTGAAAAGTTTGAAAAAGAAAATGAAAAGATATATTTCTAGTGATAATCTACAGGTAGATACATTTATGATTTGTGTTGAAAAGTAAGAAAAAGAAAATCAAAAAATTTATTTCTAATAATAAACTACTGGTAGATACATTTATGAAATGTGTTGAAAAGTTTGAAAAAGGAAATAAACAATATATTTCTATTGATAAACTATATACACTTATGAAATGTGTTGAAAAGTTTGAAAATCAAAAAGAAATATTTATAATGATAAACTATATACATTTATGAAATGTGTTGAAAAGTTTGAAAAAGAAAATGAAAAGATATATTTCCAGTGATAATCTACTGGTAGATACATTTATGAGATGTGTTGAAAAGTTTGAAAAATAAAATAAAAAAATATATTTCTAATAATTTGACAATCAATTTATGAGATGTGTTGAAACGTTTGAAAAAGAAATTTAAAAATATATTTGTAGTGATACTCTACTGGTAGATACATTTATGAGATATGTTGAAAAGTATGAAAAAGAAAATAAAAAAATATATTTCTAATGATAAACTAGATACTTTGCTGAAATGTGTTGAAAAGTTTCAAAATCAAAGAAATATTTTTCTAATGATAAATTAGATACATTTATGAAATGTGTTGAAAAGATTGAAAAAGAAAATTAAAAAATATATTTCTAATGATAAACTACCGGTAGATACATTTATGACATGTGTTGAAAAATTTCAAAAAGAAAATCAAAAAATAAATTTCTAATGATAAACTACCGGTAGATACATTTATGAGATGTGTTGAAAAGTTTCAAAATAAAAAAATATATTTCTAATGATAAAAACTAGATACATTTATGAAATGTGTTGAAAAATTTCAAAAAGAAAATCAAAAAATAAATTTATATTGATAAACTATATTCACTTATGAAATGTTTTCAAAACTTTGAAAATAAAATAAAAATATTTATAATGATAAACTATATACATTTATGAAATATGTTGAAAAGTTTCAAAAAGAAAATGAAAAAATATATTTCTAATAATTTGACAATCAATTTATGAGGTGTGTTGAAACGTTTGAAAAAGAAATTTAAAAATATATTTGTAGTGATACTCTACTGGTAGATACATTTATGAGATATGTTGAAAAGTATGAAAAAGAAAATAAAAAAATATATTTCTAATGATAAACTAGATACTTTGCTGAAATGTGTTGAAAAGTTTCAAAATCAAAGAAATTTTTTTAAATGATAAATTAGATAAATTTATGAAATGTGTTGAAAAGATTGGAAAAGAAAATTAAAAAATATATTTCTAATGATAAACTACCGGTAGATACATTTATGACATGTGTTGAAAAATTTCAAAAAGAAAATCAAAAAATAAATTTCTATTGATAAACTATATACACTTATGAAATGTGTTGAAAAATTTGGAAAAGAAAATAAAAAAATAAATTTCTATTGATAAACTATATACATTTATGAAATGTGTTGAAAAGTTTGAAAAAGAAAATGAAAAGATATATTTCTAGTGATAATCTACAGGTAGATACATTTATGATTTGTGTTGAAAAGTAAGAAAAAGAAAATCAAAAAATTTATTTCTAATAATAAACTACTGGTAGATACATTTATGAAATGTGTTGAAAAGTTTGAAAAAGGAAATAAACAATATATTTCTATTGATAAACTATATACACTTATGAAATGTGTTGAAAAGTTTGAAAATCAAAAATAAATATTTATAATGATAAACTATATACATTTATGAAATGTGTTGAAAAGTTTGAAAAAGAAAATGAAAAGATATATTTCCAGTGATAATCTACTGGTAGATACAATTATTAGATGTGTTGAAAAGTTTGAAAAATAAAATAAAAAAATATATTTCTAATAATTTGACAATCAATTTATGAGATGTGTTGAAACGTTTGAAAAAGAAATTTAAAAATATATTTGTAGTGATACTCTACTGGTAGATACATTTATGAGATATGTTGAAAAGTATGAAAAAGAAAAAAAAAATATATTTCTAATGATAAACTAGATACTTTGCTGAAATGTGTTGAAAAGTTTCAAAATCAAAGAAATATTTTTCTAATGATAAATTAGATACATTTATGAAATGTGTTGAAAAGATTGAAAAAGAAAATTAAAAAATATATTTCTAATGATAAACTACCGGTAGATACATTTATGACGTGTTGAAAAATTTCAAAAAGAAAATCAAAAAATAAATTTCTATTGATAAACTATATTCACTTATGAAATGTTTTCAAAACTTTGAAAATAAAATAAAAATATTTATAATGATAAACTATATACATTTATGAAATATGTTGAAAAGTTTGAAAAAGAAAATGAAAAGATATATTTCTAATGATAAACTAGATACATTGCTGAAATGTGTTGAAAAGTTTCAAAATCAAAGAAATATTTTTATAATGATAAATTAGATACATTTATGAAATGTGTTGAATAGTTTGAACAAGAAAATAAAAAAAAATATTTCTAATGATAAACTATATACATTTATGAAATGTGGTGAAAAGTTTGAAAAAGAAAATCAAAAAATAAATTTCTTTTGATACACTATATATACTTATGAAATGTGTTGAAAAGTATGAAAATCAAAAAAATATATTTCTAATGATAAACTACTGGTAGATACATTTATGAGATGTGTTGAAAAGTTTCAAAATAAAAAAATATATTTCTAATGATAAAAACTAGATACATTTATGAAATGTGTTGAAAAATTTCAAAAAGAAAATCAAAAAATAAATTTATATTGATAAACTATATTCACTTATGAAATGTTTTCAAAACTTTGAAAATAAAATAAAAATATTTATAATGATAAACTATATACATTTATGAAATGTGTTGAAAAGTTTGAAAAAGAAAAAATAAAAAAATATATTTCTAATGATAAACTAGATACATTGCTGAAATGTGTTGAAAAGTTTCAAAATCAAAGAAATATTTTTATAATGATAAATTAGATACATTTATGAAATGTGTTGAAAAGTTTGAACAAGAAAATAAAAAAAAATATTTCTAATGATAAACTATATACATTTATGAAATGTGTTGAAAAGTTTGAAAAAGAAAATAAAAAAATATATTTCTAATAATTTGACAATCAATTTATGAGATGTGTTGAAACGTTTGAAAAAGAAATTTAAAAATATATTTGTAGTGATACTCTACTGGTAGATACATTTATGAGATATGTTGAAAAGTATGAAAAAGAAAATAAAAAAATATATTTCTAATGATAAACTAGATACTTTGCTGAAATGTGTTGAAAAGTTTCATAATCAAAGAAATATTTTTCTAATGATAAATTAGATACATTTATGAAATGTGTTGAAAAGATTGAAAAACAAAATTAAAAAATATTTTTCTAATGATAAACTATATACATTTATGAAATGTGTTGAAAAGTTTGAAAAAGAAAATAAAAAAATATATTTCTAATAATTTGACAATCAATTTATGAGATGTGTTGAAACGTTTGAAAAAGAAATTAAAAAATATATTTGTAGTGATACTCTACTGGTAGATACATTTATGAGATATGTTGAAAAGTATGAAAAAGAAAATAAAAAAATATATTTCTAATGATAAACTAGATACTTTGCTGAAATGTGTTGAAAAGTTTCAAAATCAAAGAAATATTTTTCTAATGATAAATTAGATACATTTATGAAATGTGTTGAAAAGATTGAAAAAGAAAATTAAAAAATATTTTTCTAATGATAAACTACCGGTAGATACATTTATGAGATGTGTTGAAAAGTTTCAAAATAAAAAAATATATTTCTAATGATAAAAACTAGATACATTTATGAAATGTGTTGAAAAATTTCAAAAAGAAAATCAAAAAATAAATTTATATTGATAAACTATATTCACTTATGAAATGTTTTCAAAACTTTGAAAATAAAATAAAAATATTTATAATGATAAACTATATACATTTATGAAATGTGTTGAAAAGTTTGAAAAAGAAAATAAAAAAATATATTTCTAATGATAAACTAGATACATTGCTGAAATGTGTTGAAAAGTTTCAAAATCAAAGAAATATTTTTATAATGATAAATTAGATACATTTATGAAATGTGTTGAATAGTTTGAACAAGAAAATAAAAAAAAATATTTCTAATGATAAACTATATACATTTATGAAATGTGTTGAAAAGTTTGAAAATAAAATGAAAAGATATATTTCTAGTGATAATCTACTGGTAGATACATTTATGAGATGTGTTGAAAAGTTTGAAAAAGAAAATAAAAAAATATATTTCTAATAATTTGACAATCAATTTATGAGATGTGTTGAAACGTTTGAAAAAGAAATTTAAAAATATATTTGTAGTGATACTCTACTGGTAGATACATTTATGAGATATGTTGAAAAGTATGAAAAAGAAAATAAAAAAATATATTTCTAATGATAAACTAGATACTTTGCAGAAATGTGTTGAAAAGTTTCAAAATCAAAGAAATATTTTTCTAATGATAAATTAGATACATTTATGAAATGTGTTGAAAAGATTGAAAAAGAAAATTAAAAAATATATTTCTAATGATAAACTACCGGTAGATACATTTATGACATGTGTTGAAAAATTTCAAAAAGAAAATCAAAAAATAAATTTCTATTGATAAACTATATACACTTATGAAATGTGTTGAAAAATTTGAAAATCAAAAAGAAATATTTCTAATGATAAACTATATACATTTATGAAATGTGTTGAAAAGTTTGAAAAAGAAAATGAAAATATATATTTCTAGTGATAATCTACCGGTAGATACATTTATGAGATGTGTTGAAAAGTTTGAAAAAGAAAATCAAAAAATATATTTCTAATAATTTGACAATCAATTTATGTGTTGAAACGTTTAAAAAAGAAAATCAAAAAATATATTTCTAGTGATACTCTACTGGTAGATACATTTATGAAATGTGTTGAAAAGTTTGAACAAGAAAATAAAAAAAAAATATTTATAATGATAAACTATATACATTTATGAAATGTGTTGAAAAGTTTCAAAAATAAAATGAAAAGATATATTTCTAGTGATAATCTACCGGTAGATACATTTATGAGATGTGTTGAAAAGATTGAAAAACAAAATTAAAAAATATATTTCTAATGATAAACTACCGGTAGATACATTTATGATGTGTTGAAAATTTTCAAAAAGAAAATCAAAAAATAAATTTCTATTGATGAACTATATAACTTATGAAATGTGTTGAACAGTTTGAAAATCAAAAAAAAATATTTATAATGATAAACTATATACATTTATGAAGTGTGTTGAAAAGTTTGAAAAAGAAAATGAAAAGATATATTTCCAGTGATAAATTACCGGTAGATACATTTATGAGATGTGATGAAAAGTTTGAAATTAAAAAAAATACATTTCTAATGATAAACTAGATACATTTATGAAATGTGGTGAAAAGTTTGAAATAGAAAATCAAACAATAAATTTCTTTTGATACACTATATATACTTATGAAATGTGTTGAAAAGTATGAAAATCGAAAAAATATATTTCTAATGATAAACTACCGGTAGATACATTTATGAGATGTGTTGAAAAGTTTCAAAATAAAAAAATATATTTCTAATGATAAAAACTAGATACATTTATGAAATGTGTTGAAAAATTTCAAAAAGAAAATCAAAAAATAAATTTATATTGATAAACTATATTCACTTATGAAATGTTTTCAAAACTTTGAAAATAAAATAAAAATATTTATAATGATAAACTATATACATTTATGAAATGTGTTGAAAAGTTTGAAAAAGAAAATAAAAAAATATATTTCTAATGATAAACTAGATACATTGCTGAAATGTGTTGAAAAGTTTCAAAATCAAAGAAATATTTTTATAATGATAAATTAGATACATTTATGAAATGTGTTGAAAAGTTTGAACAAGAAAATAAAAAAAAATATTTCTAATGATAAACTATATACATTTATGAAATGTGTTGAAAAGTTTGAAAATAAAATGAAAAGATATATTTCTAGTGATAATCTACTGGTAGATACATTTATGAGATGTGTTGAAAAGTTTGAAAAAGAAAATCAAAAAATATATTTCTAATAATGTGACAATCAATTTATGAGATGTGTTGAAACGTTTGAAAAAGAAATTAAAAAATATATTTGTAGTGATACTCTACTGGTAGATACATTTATGAGATATGTTGAAAAGTATGAAAAAGAAAATAAAAAAATATATTTCTAATGATAAACTAGATACATTGCTGAAATGTGTTGAAAAGTTTCAAAATCAAAGAAATATTTTTCTAATGATAAATTAGATACATTTATGAAATGTGTTGAAAAGATTGAAAAAGAAAATTAAAAAATATATTTCTAATGATAAACTACCGGTAGATACATTTATGACATGTGTTGAAAAATTTCAAAAAGAAAATCAAAAAATAAATTTCTATTGATAAACTATATACACTTATGAAATGTGTTGAAAAATTTGAAAATCAAAAAGAAATATTTCTAATGATAAACTATATACATTTATGAAATGTGTTGAAAAGTTTGAAAAAGAAAATGAAAATATATATTTCTAGTGATAATCTACCGGTAGATACATTTATGAGATGTGTTGAAAAGTTTGAAAAAGAAAATCAAAAAATATATTTCTAATAATTTGACAATCAATTTATGTGTTGAAACGTTTGAAAAAGAAAATCAAAAAATATATTTCTAGTGATACTCTACTGGTAGATACATTTATGAAATGTGTTGAAAAGTTTGAACAAGAAAATAAAAAAAAAATATTTATAATGATAAACTATATACATTTATGAAATGTGTTGAAAAGTTTCAAAAATAAAATGAAAAGATATATTTCTAGTGATAATCTACCGGTAGATACATTTATGAGATGTGTTGAAAAGATTGAAAAACAAAATTAAAAAATATATTCCTAATGATAAACTACCGGTAGATACATTTATGACGTGTTGAAAAATTTCAAAAAGAAAATCAAAAAATAAATTTCTATTGATGAACTATATAACTTATGAAATGTGTTGAACAGTTTGAAATTTAAAAAAAATACATTTCTAATGATAAACTAGATACATTTATGAAATGTGGTGAAAAGTTTGAAAAAGAAAATCAAAAAATAAATTTCTTTTGATACACTATATATACTTATGAAATGTGTTGTAAAGTATGAAAATCAAAAAAATATATTTCTAATGATAAACTACCGGTAGATACATTTATGAGATGTGTTGAAAAGTTTCAAAATAAAAAAATATATTTCTAATGATAAAAACTAGATACATTTCTGAAATGTGTTGAAAAATTTCAAAAAGAAAATCAAAAAATAAATTTATATTGATAAACTATATTCACTTATGAAATGTTTTCAAAACTTTGAAAATAAAATAAAAATATTTATAATGATAAACTATATACATTTATGAAATATGTTGAAAAGTTTGAAAAAGAAAATGAAAAAATATATTTCTAATAATTTGACAATCAATTTATGAGGTGTGTTGAAATGTTTGAAAAAGAAATTTAAAAATATATTTGTAGTGATACTCTACTGGTAGATACATTTATGAGATATGTTGAAAAGTATGAAAAAGAAAATAAAAAAATATATTTCTAATGATAAACTAGATACTTTGCTGAAATGTGTTGAAAAGTTTCAAAATCAAAGAAATTTTTTTAAATGATAAATTAGATACATTTATGAAATGTGTTGAAAAGATTGGAAAAGAAAATTAAAAAATATATTTCTAATGATAAACTACCAGTAGATACATTTATGACATGTGTTGAAAAATTTCAAAAAGAAAATCAAAAAATAAATTTCTATTGATAAACTATATACACTTATGAAATGTGTTGAAAAATTTGGAAAAGAAAATAAAAAAATAAATTTCTATTGATAAACTATATACATTTATGAAATGTGTTGAAAAGTTTGAAAAAGAAAATGAAAAGATATATTTCTAGTGATAATCTACAGGTAGATACATTTATGATTTGTGTTGAAAAGTAAGAAAAAGAAAATCAAAAAATTTATTTCTAATAATAAACTACTGGTAGATACATTTATGAAATGTGTTGAAAAGTTTGAAAAAGGAAATAAACAATATATTTCTATTGATAAACTATATACACTTATGAAATGTGTTGAAAAGTTTGAAAATCAAAAAGAAATATTTATAATGATAAACTATATACATTTATGAAATGTGTTGAAAAGTTTGAAAAAGAAAATGAAAAGATATATTTCCAGTGATAATCTACTGGTAGATACATTTATGAGATGTGTTGAAAAGTTTGAAAAATAAAATAAAAAAATATATTTCTAATAATTTGACAATCAATTTATGAGATGTGTTGAAACGTTTGAAAAAGAAATTTAAAAATATATTTGTAGTGATACTCTACTGGTAGATACATTTATGAGATATGTTGAAAAGTATGAAAAAGAAAATAAAAAAATATATTTCTAATGATAAACTAGATACTTTGCTGAAATGTGTTGAAAAGTTTCAAAATCAAAGAAATATTTTTCTAATGATAAATTAGATACATTTATGAAATGTGTTGAAAAGATTGAAAAAGAAAATTAAAAAATATATTTCTAATGATAAACTACCGGTAGATACATTTATGACATGTGTTGAAAAATTTCAAAAAGAAAATTAAAAAATAAATTTCTAATGATAAACTACCGGTAGATACATTTATGAGATGTGTTGAAAAGTTTCAAAATAAAAAAATATATTTCTAATGATAAAAACTAGATACATTTATGAAATGTGTTGAAAAATTTCAAAAAGAAAATCAAAAAATAAATTTATATTGATAAACTATATTCACTTATGAAATGTTTTCAAAACTTTGAAAATAAAATAAAAATATTTATAATGATAAACTATATACATTTATGAAATATGTTGAAAAGTTTCAAAAAGAAAATGAAAAAATATATTTCTAATAATTTGACAATCAATTTATGAGGTGTGTTGAAACGTTTGAAAAAGAAATTTAAAAATATATTTGTAGTGATACTCTACTGGTAGATACATTTATGAGATATGTTGAAAAGTATGAAAAAGAAAATAAAAAAATATATTTCTAATGATAAACTAGATACTTTGCTGAAATGTGTTGAAAAGTTTCAAAATCAAAGAAATTTTTTTAAATGATAAATTAGATAAATTTATGAAATGTGTTGAAAAGATTGGAAAAGAAAATTAAAAAATATATTTCTAATGATAAACTACCGGTAGATACATTTATGACATGTGTTGAAAAATTTCAAAAAGAAAATCAAAAAATAAATTTCTATTGATAAACTATATACACTTATGAAATGTGTTGAAAAATTTGGAAAAGAAAATAAAAAAATAAATTTCTATTGATAAACTATATACATTTATGAAATGTGTTGAAAAGTTTGAAAAAGAAAATGAAAAGATATATTTCTAGTGATAATCTACAGGTAGATACATTTATGATTTGTGTTGAAAAGTAAGAAAAAGAAAATCAAAAAATTTATTTCTAATAATAAACTACTGGTAGATACATTTATGAAATGTGTTGAAAAGTTTGAAAAAGGAAATAAACAATATATTTCTATTGATAAACTATATACACTTATGAAATGTGTTGAAAAGTTTGAAAATCAAAAATAAATATTTATAATGATAAACTATATACATTTATGAAATGTGTTGAAAAGTTTGAAAAAGAAAATGAAAAGATATATTTCCAGTGATAATCTACTGGTAGATACAATTATTAGATGTGTTGAAAAGTTTGAAAAATAAAATAAAAAAATATATTTCTAATAATTTGACAATCAATTTATGAGATGTGTTGAAACGTTTGAAAAAGAAATTTAAAAATATATTTGTAGTGATACTCTACTGGTAGATACATTTATGAGATATGTTGAAAAGTATGAAAAAGAAAAAAAAAATATATTTCTAATGATAAACTAGATACTTTGCTGAAATGTGTTGAAAAGTTTCAAAATCAAAGAAATATTTTTCTAATGATAAATTAGATACATTTATGAAATGTGTTGAAAAGATTGAAAAAGAAAATTAAAAAATATATTTCTAATGATAAACTACCGGTAGATACATTTATGACGTGTTGAAAAATTTCAAAAAGAAAATCAAAAAATAAATTTCTATTGATGAACTATATAACTTATGAAATGTGTTGAACAGTTTGAAATTTAAAAAAAATACATTTCTAATGATAAACTAGATACATTTATGAAATGTGGTGAAAAGTTTGAAAAAGAAAATCAAAAAATAAATTTCTTTTGATACACTATATATACTTATGAAATGTGTTGTAAAGTATGAAAATCAAAAAAATATATTTCTAATGATAAACTACCGGTAGATACATTTATGAGATGTGTTGAAAAGTTTCAAAATAAAAAAATATATTTCTAATGATAAAAACTAGATACATTTCTGAAATGTGTTGAAAAATTTCAAAAAGAAAATCAAAAAATAAATTTATATTGATAAACTATATTCACTTATGAAATGTTTTCAAAACTTTGAAAATAAAATAAAAATATTTATAATGATAAACTATATACATTTATGAAATATGTTGAAAAGTTTGAAAAAGAAAATGAAAAAATATATTTCTAATAATTTGACAATCAATTTATGAGGTGTGTTGAAACGTTTGAAAAAGAAATTTAAAAATATATTTGTAGTGATACTCTACTGGTAGATACATTTATGAGATATGTTGAAAAGTATGAAAAAGAAAATAAAAAAATATATTTCTAATGATAAACTAGATACTTTGCTGAAATGTGTTGAAAAGTTTCAAAATCAAAGAAATTTTTTTAAATGATAAATTAGATACATTTATGAAATGTGTTGAAAAGATTGGAAAAGAAAATTAAAAAATATATTTCTAATGATAAACTACCAGTAGATACATTTATGACATGTGTTGAAAAATTTCAAAAAGAAAATCAAAAAATAAATTTCTATTGATAAACTATATACACTTATGAAATGTGTTGAAAAATTTGGAAAAGAAAATAAAAAAATAAATTTCTATTGATAAACTATATACATTTATGAAATGTGTTGAAAAGTTTGAAAAAGAAAATGAAAAGATATATTTCTAGTGATAATCTACAGGTAGATACATTTATGATTTGTGTTGAAAAGTAAGAAAAAGAAAATCAAAAAATTTATTTCTAATAATAAACTACTGGTAGATACATTTATGAAATGTGTTGAAAAGTTTGAAAAAGGAAATAAACAATATATTTCTATTGATAAACTATATACACTTATGAAATGTGTTGAAAAGTTTGAAAATCAAAAAGAAATATTTATAATGATAAACTATATACATTTATGAAATGTGTTGAAAAGTTTGAAAAAGAAAATGAAAAGATATATTTCCAGTGATAATCTACTGGTAGATACATTTATGAGATGTGTTGAAAAGTTTGAAAAATAAAATAAAAAAATATATTTCTAATAATTTGACAATCAATTTATGAGATGTGTTGAAACGTTTGAAAAAGAAATTTAAAAATATATTTGTAGTGATACTCTACTGGTAGATACATTTATGAGATATGTTGAAAAGTATGAAAAAGAAAATAAAAAAATATATTTCTAATGATAAACTAGATACTTTGCTGAAATGTGTTGAAAAGTTTCAAAATCAAAGAAATATTTTTCTAATGATAAATTAGATACATTTATGAAATGTGTTGAAAAGATTGAAAAAGAAAATTAAAAAATATATTTCTAATGATAAACTACCGGTAGATACATTTATGACATGTGTTGAAAAATTTCAAAAAGAAAATCAAAAAATAAATTTCTATTGATAAACTATATACACTTATGAAATGTGTTGAAAAGTTTGAAAATCAAAAAGAAATATTTCTAATGATAAACTAGATAGATTTATGAAATGTGTTGAAAAGTTTGAAAAAGAAAATGAAAATATATATTTCTAGTGATAATCTACCGGTAGATACATTTATGAGATGTGTTGAAAAGTTTGAAAAAGAAAATCAAAAAATATATTTCTAATAATTTGACGATCAATTTATGTGTTGAAACGTTTGAAAAAGAAAATCAAAAAATATATTTCTAGTGATACTCTACTGGTAGATACATTTATGAAATGTGTTGAAAAGTTTGAACAAGAAAATAAAAAAAAAATATTTATAATGATAAACTATATACATTTATGAAATGTGTTGAAAAGTTTCAAAAATAAAATGAAAAGATATATTTCTAGTGATAATCTACCGGTAGATACATTTATGAGATGTGTTGAAAAGATTGAAAAACAAAATTAAAAAATATATTCCTAATGATAAACTACCGGTAGATACATTTATGACGTGTTGAAAAATTTCAAAAAGAAAATCAAAAAATAAATTTCTATTGATGAACTATATAACTTATGAAATGTGTTGAACAGTTTGAAATTTAAAAAAAATACATTTCTAATGATAAACTAGATACATTTATGAAATGTGGTGAAAAGTTTGAAAAAGAAAATCAAAAAATAAATTTCTTTTGATACACTATATATACTTATGAAATGTGTTGTAAAGTATGAAAATCAAAAAAATATATTTCTAATGATAAACTACCGGTAGATACATTTATGAGATGTGTTGAAAAGTTTCAAAATAAAAAAATATATTTCTAATGATAAAAACTAGATACATTTCTGAAATGTGTTGAAAAATTTCAAAAAGAAAATCAAAAAATAAATTTATATTGATAAACTATATTCACTTATGAAATGTTTTCAAAACTTTGAAAATAAAATAAAAATATTTATAATGATAAACTATATACATTTATGAAATATGTTGAAAAGTTTGAAAAAGAAAATGAAAAAATATATTTCTAATAATTTGACAATCAATTTATGAGGTGTGTTGAAACGTTTGAAAAAGAAATTTAAAAATATATTTGTAGTGATACTCTACTGGTAGATACATTTATGAGATATGTTGAAAAGTATGAAAAAGAAAATAAAAAAATATATTTCTAATGATAAACTAGATACTTTGCTGAAATGTGTTGAAAAGTTTCAAAATCAAAGAAATTTTTTTAAATGATAAATTAGATACATTTATGAAATGTGTTGAAAAGATTGGAAAAGAAAATTAAAAAATATATTTCTAATGATAAACTACCAGTAGATACATTTATGACATGTGTTGAAAAATTTCAAAAAGAAAATCAAAAAATAAATTTCTATTGATAAACTATATACACTTATGAAATGTGTTGAAAAATTTGGAAAAGAAAATAAAAAAATAAATTTCTATTGATAAACTATATACATTTATGAAATGTGTTGAAAAGTTTGAAAAAGAAAATGAAAAGATATATTTCTAGTGATAATCTACAGGTAGATACATTTATGATTTGTGTTGAAAAGTAAGAAAAAGAAAATCAAAAAATTTATTTCTAATAATAAACTACTGGTAGATACATTTATGAAATGTGTTGAAAAGTTTGAAAAAGGAAATAAACAATATATTTCTATTGATAAACTATATACACTTATGAAATGTGTTGAAAAGTTTGAAAATCAAAAAGAAATATTTATAATGATAAACTATATACATTTATGAAATGTGTTGAAAAGTTTGAAAAAGAAAATGAAAAGATATATTTCCAGTGATAATCTACTGGTAGATACATTTATGAGATGTGTTGAAAAGTTTGAAAAATAAAATAAAAAAATATATTTCTAATAATTTGACAATCAATTTATGAGATGTGTTGAAACGTTTGAAAAAGAAATTTAAAAATATATTTGTAGTGATACTCTACTGGTAGATACATTTATGAGATATGTTGAAAAGTATGAAAAAGAAAATAAAAAAATATATTTCTAATGATAAACTAGATACTTTGCTGAAATGTGTTGAAAAGTTTCAAAATCAAAGAAATATTTTTCTAATGATAAATTAGATACATTTATGAAATGTGTTGAAAAGATTGAAAAAGAAAATTAAAAAATATATTTCTAATGATAAACTACCGGTAGATACATTTATGACATGTGTTGAAAAATTTCAAAAAGAAAATCAAAAAATAAATTTCTATTGATAAACTATATACACTTATGAAATGTGTTGAAAAGTTTGAAAATCAAAAAGAAATATTTCTAATGATAAACTAGATAGATTTATGAAATGTGTTGAAAAGTTTGAAAAAGAAAATGAAAATATATATTTCTAGTGATAATCTACCGGTAGATACATTTATGAGATGTGTTGAAAAGTTTGAAAAAGAAAATCAAAAAATATATTTCTAATAATTTGACGATCAATTTATGTGTTGAAACGTTTGAAAAAGAAAATCAAAAAATATATTTCTAGTGATACTCTACTGGTAGATACATTTATGAAATGTGTTGAAAAATTTCAAAAAGAAAATCAAAAAATAAATTTCTATTGATAAACTATATACACTTATGAAATGTGTTGAAAAGTTTGAAAATCAAAAAGAAATATTTATAATGATAAACTATATACATTTATGAAATGTGTTGAAAAGTTTGAACAAGAAAATAAAAAAAAAATATTTATAATGATAAACTATATACATTTATGAAATGTGTTGAAAAGTTTCAAAAATAAAATGAAAAGATATATTTCTAGTGATAATCTACCGGTAGATACATTTATGAGATGTGTTGAAAAGATTGAAAAACAAAATTAAAAAATATATTCCTAATGATAAACTACCGGTAGATACATTTATGACGTGTTGAAAAGTTTGAAAAAGAAAATCAAAAAATAAATTTCTTTTGATACACTATATATACTTATGAAATGTGTTGTAAAGTATGAAAATCAAAAAAATATATTTCTAATGATAAACTACCGGTAGATACATTTATGAGATGTGTTGAAAAGTTTCAAAATAAAAAAATATATTTCTAATGATAAAAACTAGATACATTTCTGAAATGTGTTGAAAAATTTCAAAAAGAAAATCAAAAAATAAATTTATATTGATAAACTATATTCACTTATGAAATGTTTTCAAAACTTTGAAAATAAAATAAAAATATTTATAATGATAAACTATATACATTTATGAAATATGTTGAAAAGTTTGAAAAAGAAAATGAAAAAATATATTTCTAATAATTTGACAATCAATTTATGAGGTGTGTTGAAACGTTTGAAAAAGAAATTTAAAAATATATTTGTAGTGATACTCTACTGGTAGATACATTTATGAGATATGTTGAAAAGTATGAAAAAGAAAATAAAAAAATATATTTCTAATGATAAACTAGATACTTTGCTGAAATGTGTTGAAAAGTTTCAAAATCAAAGAAATTTTTTTAAATGATAAATTAGATACATTTATGAAATGTGTTGAAAAGATTGGAAAAGAAAATTAAAAAATATATTTCTAATGATAAACTACCAGTAGATACATTTATGACATGTGTTGAAAAATTTCAAAAAGAAAATCAAAAAATAAATTTCTATTGATAAACTATATACACTTATGAAATGTGTTGAAAAATTTGGAAAAGAAAATAAAAAAATAAATTTCTATTGATAAACTATATACATTTATGAAATGTGTTGAAAAGTTTGAAAAAGAAAATGAAAAGATATATTTCTAGTGATAATCTACAGGTAGATACATTTATGATTTGTGTTGAAAAGTAAGAAAAAGAAAATCAAAAAATTTATTTCTAATAATAAACTACTGGTAGATACATTTATGAAATGTGTTGAAAAGTTTGAAAAAGGAAATAAACAATATATTTCTATTGATAAACTATATACACTTATGAAATGTGTTGAAAAGTTTGAAAATCAAAAAGAAATATTTATAATGATAAACTATATACATTTATGAAATGTGTTGAAAAGTTTGAAAAAGAAAATGAAAAGATATATTTCCAGTGATAATCTACTGGTAGATACATTTATGAGATGTGTTGAAAAGTTTGAAAAATAAAATAAAAAAATATATTTCTAATAATTTGACAATCAATTTATGAGATGTGTTGAAACGTTTGAAAAAGAAATTTAAAAATATATTTGTAGTGATACTCTACTGGTAGATACATTTATGAGATATGTTGAAAAGTATGAAAAAGAAAATAAAAAAATATATTTCTAATGATAAACTAGATACTTTGCTGAAATGTGTTGAAAAGTTTCAAAATCAAAGAAATATTTTTCTAATGATAAATTAGATACATTTATGAAATGTGTTGAAAAGATTGAAAAAGAAAATTAAAAAATATATTTCTAATGATAAACTACCGGTAGATACATTTATGACATGTGTTGAAAAATTTCAAAAAGAAAATTAAAAAATAAATTTCTAATGATAAACTACCGGTAGATACATTTATGAGATGTGTTGAAAAGTTTCAAAATAAAAAAATATATTTCTAATGATAAAAACTAGATACATTTATGAAATGTGTTGAAAAATTTCAAAAAGAAAATCAAAAAATAAATTTATATTGATAAACTATATTCACTTATGAAATGTTTTCAAAACTTTGAAAATAAAATAAAAATATTTATAATGATAAACTATATACATTTATGAAATATGTTGAAAAGTTTCAAAAAGAAAATGAAAAAATATATTTCTAATAATTTGACAATCAATTTATGAGGTGTGTTGAAACGTTTGAAAAAGAAATTTAAAAATATATTTGTAGTGATACTCTACTGGTAGATACATTTATGAGATATGTTGAAAAGTATGAAAAAGAAAATAAAAAAATATATTTCTAATGATAAACTAGATACTTTGCTGAAATGTGTTGAAAAGTTTCAAAATCAAAGAAATTTTTTTAAATGATAAATTAGATACATTTATGAAATGTGTTGAAAAGATTGGAAAAGAAAATTAAAAAATATATTTCTAATGATAAACTACCGGTAGATACATTTATGACATGTGTTGAAAAATTTCAAAAAGAAAATCAAAAAATAAATTTCTATTGATAAACTATATACACTTATGAAATGTGTTGAAAAATTTGGAAAAGAAAATAAAAAAATAAATTTCTATTGATAAACTATATACATTTATGAAATGTGTTGAAAAGTTTGAAAAAGAAAATGAAAAGATATATTTCTAGTGATAATCTACAGGTAGATACATTTATGATTTGTGTTGAAAAGTAAGAAAAAGAAAATCAAAAAATTTATTTCTAATAATAAACTACTGGTAGATACATTTATGAAATGTGTTGAAAAGTTTGAAAAAGGAAATAAACAATATATTTCTATTGATAAACTATATACACTTATGAAATGTGTTGAAAAGTTTGAAAATCAAAAATAAATATTTATAATGATAAACTATATACATTTATGAAATGTGTTGAAAAGTTTGAAAAAGAAAATGAAAAGATATATTTCCAGTGATAATCTACTGGTAGATACATTTATTAGATGTGTTGAAAAGTTTGAAAAATAAAATAAAAAAATATATTTCTAATAATTTGACAATCAATTTATGAGATGTGTTGAAACGTTTGAAAAAGAAATTTAAAAATATATTTGTAGTGATACTCTACTGGTAGATACAATTATGAGATATGTTGAAAAGTATGAAAAAGAAAAAAAAAATATATTTCTAATGATAAACTAGATACTTTGCTGAAATGTGTTGAAAAGTTTCAAAATCATAGAAATATTTTTCTAATGATAAATTAGATACATTTATGAAATGTGTTGAAAAGATTGAAAAAGAAAATTAAAAAATATATTTCTAATGATAAACTACCGGTAGATACATTTATGACGTGTTGAAAAATTTCAAAAAGAAAATCAAAAAATAAATTTCTATTGATGAACTATATAACTTATGAAATGTGTTGAACAGTTTGAAATTTAAAAAAAATACATTTCTAATGATAAACTAGATACATTTATGAAATGTGGTGAAAAGTTTGAAAAAGAAAATCAAAAAATAAATTTCTTTTGATACACTATATATACTTATGAAATGTGTTGTAAAGTATGAAAATCAAAAAAATATATTTCTAATGATAAACTACCGGTAGATACATTTATGAGATGTGTTGAAAAGTTTCAAAATAAAAAAATATATTTCTAATGATAAAAACTAGATACATTTCTGAAATGTGTTGAAAAATTTCAAAAAGAAAATCAAAAAATAAATTTATATTGATAAACTATATTCACTTATGAAATGTTTTCAAAACTTTGAAAATAAAATAAAAATATTTATAATGATAAACTATATACATTTATGAAATATGTTGAAAAGTTTGAAAAAGAAAATGAAAAAATATATTTCTAATAATTTGACAATCAATTTATGAGGTGTGTTGAAACGTTTGAAAAAGAAATTTAAAAATATATTTGTAGTGATACTCTACTGGTAGATACATTTATGAGATATGTTGAAAAGTATGAAAAAGAAAATAAAAAAATATATTTCTAATGATAAACTAGATACTTTGCTGAAATGTGTTGAAAAGTTTCAAAATCAAAGAAATTTTTTTAAATGATAAATTAGATACATTTATGAAATGTGTTGAAAAGATTGGAAAAGAAAATTAAAAAATATATTTCTAATGATAAACTACCAGTAGATACATTTATGACATGTGTTGAAAAATTTCAAAAAGAAAATCAAAAAATAAATTTCTATTGATAAACTATATACACTTATGAAATGTGTTGAAAAATTTGGAAAAGAAAATAAAAAAATAAATTTCTATTGATAAACTATATACATTTATGAAATGTGTTGAAAAGTTTGAAAAAGAAAATGAAAAGATATATTTCTAGTGATAATCTACAGGTAGATACATTTATGATTTGTGTTGAAAAGTAAGAAAAAGAAAATCAAAAAATTTATTTCTAATAATAAACTACTGGTAGATACATTTATGAAATGTGTTGAAAAGTTTGAAAAAGGAAATAAACAATATATTTCTATTGATAAACTATATACACTTATGAAATGTGTTGAAAAGTTTGAAAATCAAAAAGAAATATTTATAATGATAAACTATATACATTTATGAAATGTGTTGAAAAGTTTGAAAAAGAAAATGAAAAGATATATTTCCAGTGATAATCTACTGGTAGATACATTTATGAGATGTGTTGAAAAGTTTGAAAAATAAAATAAAAAAATATATTTCTAATAATTTGACAATCAATTTATGAGATGTGTTGAAACGTTTGAAAAAGAAATTTAAAAATATATTTGTAGTGATACTCTACTGGTAGATACATTTATGAGATATGTTGAAAAGTATGAAAAAGAAAATAAAAAAATATATTTCTAATGATAAACTAGATACTTTGCTGAAATGTGTTGAAAAGTTTCAAAATCAAAGAAATATTTTTCTAATGATAAATTAGATACATTTATGAAATGTGTTGAAAAGATTGAAAAAGAAAATTAAAAAATATATTTCTAATGATAAACTACCGGTAGATACATTTATGACATGTGTTGAAAAATTTCAAAAAGAAAATTAAAAAATAAATTTCTAATGATAAACTACCGGTAGATACATTTATGAGATGTGTTGAAAAGTTTCAAAATAAAAAAATATATTTCTAATGATAAAAACTAGATACATTTATGAAATGTGTTGAAAAATTTCAAAAAGAAAATCAAAAAATAAATTTATATTGATAAACTATATTCACTTATGAAATGTTTTCAAAACTTTGAAAATAAAATAAAAATATTTATAATGATAAACTATATACATTTATGAAATATGTTGAAAAGTTTCAAAAAGAAAATGAAAAAATATATTTCTAATAATTTGACAATCAATTTATGAGGTGTGTTGAAACGTTTGAAAAAGAAATTTAAAAATATATTTGTAGTGATACTCTACTGGTAGATACATTTATGAGATATGTTGAAAAGTATGAAAAAGAAAATAAAAAAATATATTTCTAATGATAAACTAGATACTTTGCTGAAATGTGTTGAAAAGTTTCAAAATCAAAGAAATTTTTTTAAATGATAAATTAGATACATTTATGAAATGTGTTGAAAAGATTGGAAAAGAAAATTAAAAAATATATTTCTAATGATAAACTACCGGTAGATACATTTATGACATGTGTTGAAAAATTTCAAAAAGAAAATCAAAAAATAAATTTCTATTGATAAACTATATACACTTATGAAATGTGTTGAAAAATTTGGAAAAGAAAATAAAAAAATAAATTTCTATTGATAAACTATATACATTTATGAAATGTGTTGAAAAGTTTGAAAAAGAAAATGAAAAGATATATTTCTAGTGATAATCTACAGGTAGATACATTTATGATTTGTGTTGAAAAGTAAGAAAAAGAAAATCAAAAAATTTATTTCTAATAATAAACTACTGGTAGATACATTTATGAAATGTGTTGAAAAGTTTGAAAAAGGAAATAAACAATATATTTCTATTGATAAACTATATACACTTATGAAATGTGTTGAAAAGTTTGAAAATCAAAAATAAATATTTATAATGATAAACTATATACATTTATGAAATGTGTTGAAAAGTTTGAAAAAGAAAATGAAAAGATATATTTCCAGTGATAATCTACTGGTAGATACATTTATTAGATGTGTTGAAAAGTTTGAAAAATAAAATAAAAAAATATATTTCTAATAATTTGACAATCAATTTATGAGATGTGTTGAAACGTTTGAAAAAGAAATTTAAAAATATATTTGTAGTGATACTCTACTGGTAGATACAATTATGAGATATGTTGAAAAGTATGAAAAAGAAAAAAAAAATATATTTCTAATGATAAACTAGATACTTTGCTGAAATGTGTTGAAAAGTTTCAAAATCATAGAAATATTTTTCTAATGATAAATTAGATACATTTATGAAATGTGTTGAAAAGATTGAAAAAGAAAATTAAAAAATATATTTCTAATGATAAACTACCGGTAGATACATTTATGACGTGTTGAAAAATTTCAAAAAGAAAATCAAAAAATAAATTTCTATTGATGAACTATATAACTTATGAAATGTGTTGAACAGTTTGAAATTTAAAAAAAATACATTTCTAATGATAAACTAGATACATTTATGAAATGTGGTGAAAAGTTTGAAAAAGAAAATCAAAAAATAAATTTCTTTTGATACACTATATATACTTATGAAATGTGTTGTAAAGTATGAAAATCAAAAAAATATATTTCTAATGATAAACTACCGGTAGATACATTTATGAGATGTGTTGAAAAGTTTCAAAATAAAAAAATATATTTCTAATGATAAAAACTAGATACATTTCTGAAATGTGTTGAAAAATTTCAAAAAGAAAATCAAAAAATAAATTTATATTGATAAACTATATTCACTTATGAAATGTTTTCAAAACTTTGAAAATAAAATAAAAATATTTATAATGATAAACTATATACATTTATGAAATATGTTGAAAAGTTTGAAAAAGAAAATGAAAAAATATATTTCTAATAATTTGACAATCAATTTATGAGGTGTGTTGAAACGTTTGAAAAAGAAATTTAAAAATATATTTGTAGTGATACTCTACTGGTAGATACATTTATGAGATATGTTGAAAAGTATGAAAAAGAAAATAAAAAAATATATTTCTAATGATAAACTAGATACTTTGCTGAAATGTGTTGAAAAGTTTCAAAATCAAAGAAATTTTTTTAAATGATAAATTAGATACATTTATGAAATGTGTTGAAAAGATTGGAAAAGAAAATTAAAAAATATATTTCTAATGATAAACTACCAGTAGATACATTTATGACATGTGTTGAAAAATTTCAAAAAGAAAATCAAAAAATAAATTTCTATTGATAAACTATATACACTTATGAAATGTGTTGAAAAATTTGGAAAAGAAAATAAAAAAATAAATTTCTATTGATAAACTATATACATTTATGAAATGTGTTGAAAAGTTTGAAAAAGAAAATGAAAAGATATATTTCTAGTGATAATCTACAGGTAGATACATTTATGATTTGTGTTGAAAAGTAAGAAAAAGAAAATCAAAAAATTTATTTCTAATAATAAACTACTGGTAGATACATTTATGAAATGTGTTGAAAAGTTTGAAAAAGGAAATAAACAATATATTTCTATTGATAAACTATATACACTTATGAAATGTGTTGAAAAGTTTGAAAATCAAAAAGAAATATTTATAATGATAAACTATATACATTTATGAAATGTGTTGAAAAGTTTGAAAAAGAAAATGAAAAGATATATTTCCAGTGATAATCTACTGGTAGATACATTTATGAGATGTGTTGAAAAGTTTGAAAAATAAAATAAAAAAATATATTTCTAATAATTTGACAATCAATTTATGAGATGTGTTGAAACGTTTGAAAAAGAAATTTAAAAATATATTTGTAGTGATACTCTACTGGTAGATACATTTATGAGATATGTTGAAAAGTATGAAAAAGAAAATAAAAAAATATATTTCTAATGATAAACTAGATACTTTGCTGAAATGTGTTGAAAAGTTTCAAAATCAAAGAAATATTTTTCTAATGATAAATTAGATACATTTATGAAATGTGTTGAAAAGATTGAAAAAGAAAATTAAAAAATATATTTCTAATGATAAACTACCGGTAGATACATTTATGACATGTGTTGAAAAATTTCAAAAAGAAAATCAAAAAATAAATTTCTATTGATAAACTATATACACTTATGAAATGTGTTGAAAAGTTTGAAAATCAAAAAGAAATATTTCTAATGATAAACTAGATAGATTTATGAAATGTGTTGAAAAGTTTGAAAAAGAAAATGAAAATATATATTTCTAGTGATAATCTACCGGTAGATACATTTATGAGATGTGTTGAAAAGTTTGAAAAAGAAAATCAAAAAATATATTTCTAATAATTTGACGATCAATTTATGTGTTGAAACGTTTGAAAAAGAAAATCAAAAAATATATTTCTAGTGATACTCTACTGGTAGATACATTTATGAAATGTGTTGAAAAGTTTGAACAAGAAAATAAAAAAAAAATATTTATAATGATAAACTATATACATTTATGAAATGTGTTGAAAAGTTTCAAAAATAAAATGAAAAGATATATTTCTAGTGATAATCTACCGGTAGATACATTTATGAGATGTGTTGAAAAGATTGAAAAACAAAATTAAAAAATATATTCCTAATGATAAACTACCGGTAGATACATTTATGACGTGTTGAAAAATTTCAAAAAGAAAATCAAAAAATAAATTTCTATTGATGAACTATATAACTTATGAAATGTGTTGAACAGTTTGAAATTTAAAAAAAATACATTTCTAATGATAAACTAGATACATTTATGAAATGTGGTGAAAAGTTTGAAAAAGAAAATCAAAAAATAAATTTCTTTTGATACACTATATATACTTATGAAATGTGTTGTAAAGTATGAAAATCAAAAAAATATATTTCTAATGATAAACTACCGGTAGATACATTTATGAGATGTGTTGAAAAGTTTCAAAATAAAAAAATATATTTCTAATGATAAAAACTAGATACATTTCTGAAATGTGTTGAAAAATTTCAAAAAGAAAATCAAAAAATAAATTTATATTGATAAACTATATTCACTTATGAAATGTTTTCAAAACTTTGAAAATAAAATAAAAATATTTATAATGATAAACTATATACATTTATGAAATATGTTGAAAAGTTTGAAAAAGAAAATGAAAAAATATATTTCTAATAATTTGACAATCAATTTATGAGGTGTGTTGAAACGTTTGAAAAAGAAATTTAAAAATATATTTGTAGTGATACTCTACTGGTAGATACATTTATGAGATATGTTGAAAAGTATGAAAAAGAAAATAAAAAAATATATTTCTAATGATAAACTAGATACTTTGCTGAAATGTGTTGAAAAGTTTCAAAATCAAAGAAATTTTTTTAAATGATAAATTAGATACACTTATGAAATGTGTTGAAAAGATTGGAAAAGAAAATTAAAAAATATATTTCTAATGATAAACTACCAGTAGATACATTTATGACATGTGTTGAAAAATTTCAAAAAGAAAATCAAAAAATAAATTTCTATTGATAAACTATATACACTTATGAAATGTGTTGAAAAATTTGGAAAAGAAAATAAAAAAATAAATTTCTATTGATAAACTATATACATTTATGAAATGTGTTGAAAAGTTTGAAAAAGAAAATGAAAAGATATATTTCTAGTGATAATCTACAGGTAGATACATTTATGATTTGTGTTGAAAAGTAAGAAAAAGAAAATCAAAAAATTTATTTCTAATAATAAACTACTGGTAGATACATTTATGAAATGTGTTGAAAAGTTTGAAAAAGGAAATAAACAATATATTTCTATTGATAAACTATATACACTTATGAAATGTGTTGAAAAGTTTGAAAATCAAAAAGAAATATTTATAATGATAAACTATATACATTTATGAAATGTGTTGAAAAGTTTGAAAAAGAAAATGAAAAGATATATTTCCAGTGATAATCTACTGGTAGATACATTTATGAGATGTGTTGAAAAGTTTGAAAAATAAAATAAAAAAATATATTTCTAATAATTTGACAATCAATTTATGAGATGTGTTGAAACGTTTGAAAAAGAAATTTAAAAATATATTTGTAGTGATACTCTACTGGTAGATACATTTATGAGATATGTTGAAAAGTATGAAAAAGAAAATAAAAAAATATATTTCTAATGATAAACTAGATACTTTGCTGAAATGTGTTGAAAAGTTTCAAAATCAAAGAAATATTTTTCTAATGATAAATTAGATACATTTATGAAATGTGTTGAAAAGATTGAAAAAGAAAATTAAAAAATATATTTCTAATGATAAACTACCGGTAGATACATTTATGACATGTGTTGAAAAATTTCAAAAAGAAAATCAAAAAATAAATTTCTATTGATAAACTATATACACTTATGAAATGTGTTGAAAAGTTTGAAAATCAAAAAGAAATATTTCTAATGATAAACTAGATAGATTTATGAAATGTGTTGAAAAGTTTGAAAAAGAAAATGAAAATATATATTTCTAGTGATAATCTACCGGTAGATACATTTATGAGATGTGTTGAAAAGTTTGAAAAAGAAAATCAAAAAATATATTTCTAATAATTTGACGATCAATTTATGTGTTGAAACGTTTGAAAAAGAAAATCAAAAAATATATTTCTAGTGATACTCTACTGGTAGATACATTTATGAAATGTGTTGAAAAATTTCAAAAAGAAAATCAAAAAATAAATTTCTATTGATAAACTATATACACTTATGAAATGTGTTGAAAAGTTTGAAAATCAAAAAGAAATATTTATAATGATAAACTATATACATTTATGAAATGTGTTGAAAAGTTTGAACAAGAAAATAAAAAAAAAAATATTTATAATGATAAACTATATACATTTATGAAATGTGTTGAAAAGTTTCAAAAATAAAATGAAAAGATATATTTCCAGTGATAATCTACCGGTAGATACATTTATGAGATGTGTTGAAAAGATTGAAAAACAAAATTAAAAAATATATTTCTAATGATAAACTACCGGTAGATACATTTATGACGTGTTGAAAAATTTCAAAAAGAAAATCAAAAAATAAATTTCTATTGATAAACTATATAACTTATGAAATGTGTTGAACAGTTTGAAAATTAAAAAAAAATATTTCTATTGATAAACTATATACATTTATGAAATGTGTTGAAACGTTTGAAAAAGAAAATCAAAAAATATATTTTTAATAATAAACTACTGGTAGATACATTTATGAAATGTGTTGAAAAGTTTGAAAAAGAAAATAAAAAAATATATTTCTAGTGATACTCTACTGGTAGATACATTTATGAAATGTGTTGAAAAGTTTGAACAAGAAAATAAAAAAAAAATATTTATAATGATAAACTATATACATTTATGAAATGTGTTGAAAAGTTTCAAAAATAAAATGAAAAGATATATTTCTAGTGATAATCTACCGGTAGATACATTTATGAGATGTGTTGAAAAGATTGAAAAACAAAATTAAAAAATATATTCCTAATGATAAACTACCGGTAGATACATTTATGACGTGTTGAAAAATTTCAAAAAGAAAATCAAAAAATAAATTTCTATTGATGAACTATATAACTTATGAAATGTGTTGAACAGTTTGAAATTTAAAAAAAATACATTTCTAATGATAAACTAGATACATTTATGAAATGTGGTGAAAAGTTTGAAAAAGAAAATCAAAAAATAAATTTCTTTTGATACACTATATATACTTATGAAATGTGTTGTAAAGTATGAAAATCAAAAAAATATATTTCTAATGATAAACTACCGGTAGATACATTTATGAGATGTGTTGAAAAGTTTCAAAATAAAAAAATATATTTCTAATGATAAAAACTAGATACATTTATGAAATGTGTTGAAAAATTTCAAAAAGAAAATCAAAAAATAAATTTATATTGATAAACTATATTCACTTATGAAATGTTTTCAAAACTTTGAAAATAAAATAAAAATATTTATAATGATAAACTATATACATTTATGAAATATGTTGAAAAGTTTGAAAAAGAAAATGAAAAAATATATTTCTAATAATTTGACAATCAATTTATGAGGTGTGTTGAAACGTTTGAAAAAGAAATTTAAAAATATATTTGTAGTGATACTCTACTGGTAGATACATTTATGAGATGTGTTGAAAAGATTGAAAAACAAAATTAAAAAATATATTCCTAATGATAAACTACCGGTAGATACATTTATGACGTGTTGAAAAATTTCAAAAAGAAAATCAAAAAATAAATTTCTATTGATGAACTATATAACTTATGAAATGTGTTGAACAGTTTGAAATTTAAAAAAAATACATTTCTAATGATAAACTAGATACATTTATGAAATGTGGTGAAAAGTTTGAAAAAGAAAATCAAAAAATAAATTTCTTTTGATACACTATATATACTTATGAAATGTGTTGTAAAGTATGAAAATCAAAAAAATATATTTCTAATGATAAACTACCGGTAGATACATTTATGAGATGTGTTGAAAAGTTTCAAAATAAAAAAATATATTTCTAATGATAAAAACTAGATACATTTCTGAAATGTGTTGAAAAATTTCAAAAAGAAAATCAAAAAATAAATTTATATTGATAAACTATATTCACTTATGAAATGTTTTCAAAACTTTGAAAATAAAATAAAAATATTTATAATGATAAACTATATACATTTATGAAATATGTTGAAAAGTTTGAAAAAGAAAATGAAAAAATATATTTCTAATAATTTGACAATCAATTTATGAGGTGTGTTGAAACGTTTGAAAAAGAAATTTAAAAATATATTTGTAGTGATACTCTACTGGTAGATACATTTATGAGATATGTTGAAAAGTATGAAAAAGAAAATAAAAAAATATATTTCTAATGATAAACTAGATACTTTGCTGAAATGTGTTGAAAAGTTTCAAAATCAAAGAAATTTTTTTAAATGATAAATTAGATACATTTATGAAATGTGTTGAAAAGATTGGAAAAGAAAATTAAAAAATATATTTCTAATGATAAACTACCAGTAGATACATTTATGACATGTGTTGAAAAATTTCAAAAAGAAAATCAAAAAATAAATTTCTATTGATAAACTATATACACTTATGAAATGTGTTGAAAAATTTGGAAAAGAAAATAAAAAAATAAATTTCTATTGATAAACTATATACATTTATGAAATGTGTTGAAAAGTTTGAAAAAGAAAATGAAAAGATATATTTCTAGTGATAATCTACAGGTAGATACATTTATGATTTGTGTTGAAAAGTAAGAAAAAGAAAATCAAAAAATTTATTTCTAATAATAAACTACTGGTAGATACATTTATGAAATGTGTTGAAAAGTTTGAAAAAGGAAATAAACAATATATTTCTATTGATAAACTATATACACTTATGAAATGTGTTGAAAAGTTTGAAAATCAAAAATAAATATTTATAATGATAAACTATATACATTTATGAAATGTGTTGAAAAGTTTGAAAAAGAAAATGAAAAGATATATTTCCAGTGATAATCTACTGGTAGATACATTTATTAGATGTGTTGAAAAGTTTGAAAAATAAAATAAAAAAATATATTTCTAATAATTTGACAATCAATTTATGAGATGTGTTGAAACGTTTGAAAAAGAAATTTAAAAATATATTTGTAGTGATACTCTACTGGTAGATACATTTATGAGATATGTTGAAAAGTATGAAAAAGAAAATAAAAAAATATATTTCTAATGATAAACTAGATACTTTGCTGAAATGTGTTGAAAAGTTTCAAAATCAAAGAAATATTTTTCTAATGATAAATTAGATACATTTATGAAATGTGTTGAAAAGATTGAAAAAGAAAATTAAAAAATATATTTCTAATGATAAACTACCGGTAGATACATTTATGACATGTGTTGAAAAATTTCAAAAAGAAAATCAAAAAATATATTTCTAATAATTTGACGATCAATTTATGTGTTGAAACGTTTGAAAAAGAAAATCAAAAAATATATTTCTAGTGATACTCTACTGGTAGATACATTTATGAAATGTGTTGAAAAATTTCAAAAAGAAAATCAAAAAATAAATTTCTATTGATAAACTATATACACTTATGAAATGTGTTGAAAAGTTTGAAAATCAAAAAGAAATATTTATAATGATAAACTATATACATTTATGAAATGTGTTGAAAAGTTTGAACAAGAAAATAAAAAAAAAAATATTTATAATGATAAACTATATACATTTATGAAATGTGTTGAAAAGTTTCAAAAATAAAATGAAAAGATATATTTCCAGTGATAATCTACCGGTAGATACATTTATGAGATGTGTTGAAAAGATTGAAAAACAAAATTAAAAAATATATTTCTAATGATAAACTACCGGTAGATACATTTATGACGTGTTGAAAAATTTCAAAAAGAAAATCAAAAAATAAATTTCTATTGATAAACTATATAACTTATGAAATGTGTTGAACAGTTTGAAAATTAAAAAAAAATATTTCTATTGATAAACTATATACATTTATGAAATGTGTTGAAACGTTTGAAAAAGAAAATCAAAAAATATATTTTTAATAATAAACTACTGGTAGATACATTTATGAAATGTGTTGAAAAGTTTGAAAAAGAAAATAAAAAAATATATTTCTAGTGATACTCTACTGGTAGATACATTTATGAAATGTGTTGAAAAGTTTGAACAAGAAAATAAAAAAAAAATATTTATAATGATAAACTATATACATTTATGAAATGTGTTGAAAAGTTTCAAAAATAAAATGAAAAGATATATTTCTAGTGATAATCTACCGGTAGATACATTTATGAGATGTGTTGAAAAGATTGAAAAACAAAATTAAAAAATATATTCCTAATGATAAACTACCGGTAGATACATTTATGACGTGTTGAAAAATTTCAAAAAGAAAATCAAAAAATAAATTTCTATTGATGAACTATATAACTTATGAAATGTGTTGAACAGTTTGAAATTTAAAAAAAATACATTTCTAATGATAAACTAGATACATTTATGAAATGTGGTGAAAAGTTTGAAAAAGAAAATCAAAAAATAAATTTCTTTTGATACACTATATATACTTATGAAATGTGTTGTAAAGTATGAAAATCAAAAAAATATATTTCTAATGATAAACTACCGGTAGATACATTTATGAGATGTGTTGAAAAGTTTCAAAATAAAAAAATATATTTCTAATGATAAAAACTAGATACATTTATGAAATGTGTTGAAAAATTTCAAAAAGAAAATCAAAAAATAAATTTATATTGATAAACTATATTCACTTATGAAATGTTTTCAAAACTTTGAAAATAAAATAAAAATATTTATAATGATAAACTATATACATTTATGAAATATGTTGAAAAGTTTCAAAAAGAAAATGAAAAAATATATTTCTAATAATTTGACAATCAATTTATGAGGTGTGTTGAAACGTTTGAAAAAGAAATTTAAAAATATATTTGTAGTGATACTCTACTGGTAGATACATTTATGAGATATGTTGAAAAGTATGAAAAAGAAAATAAAAAAATATATTTCTAATGATAAACTAGATACTTTGCTGAAATGTGTTGAAAAGTTTCAAAATCAAAGAAATTTTTTTAAATGATAAATTAGATACATTTATGAAATGTGTTGAAAAAATTGGAAAAGAAAATTAAAAAATATATTTCTAATGATAAACTACCGGTAGATACATTTATGACATGTGTTGAAAAATTTCAAAAAGAAAATCAAAAAATAAATTTCTATTGATAAACTATATACACTTATGAAATGTGTTGAAAAATTTGGAAAAGAAAATAAAAAAATAAATTTCTATTGATAAACTATATACATTTATGAAATGTGTTGAAAAGTTTGAAAAAGAAAATGAAAAGATATATTTCTAGTGATAATCTACAGGTAGATACATTTATGATTTGTGTTGAAAAGTAAGAAAAAGAAAATCAAAAAATTTATTTCTAATAATAAACTACTGGTAGATACATTTATGAAATGTGTTGAAAAGTTTGAAAAAGGAAATAAACAATATATTTCTATTGATAAACTATATACACTTATGAAATGTGTTGAAAAGTTTGAAAATCAAAAATAAATATTTATAATGATAAACTATATACATTTATGAAATGTGTTGAAAAGTTTGAAAAAGAAAATGAAAAGATATATTTCCAGTGATAATCTACTGGTAGATACATTTATTAGATGTGTTGAAAAGTTTGAAAAATAAAATAAAAAAATATATTTCTAATAATTTGACAATCAATTTATGAGATGTGTTGAAACGTTTGAAAAAGAAATTTAAAAATATATTTGTAGTGATACTCTACTGGTAGATACATTTATGAGATATGTTGAAAAGTATGAAAAAGAAAAAAAAATATATTTCTAATGATAAACTAGATACTTTGCTGAAATGTGTTGAAAAGTTTCAAAATCAAAGAAATATTTTTCTAATGATAAATTAGATACATTTATGAAATGTGTTGAAAAGATTGAAAAAGAAAATTAAAAAATATATTTCTAATGATAAACTACCGGTAGATACATTTATGACGTGTTGAAAAATTTCAAAAAGAAAATCAAAAAATAAATTTCTATTGATGAACTATATAACTTATGAAATGTGTTGAACAGTTTGAAATTTAAAAAAAATACATTTCTAATGATAAACTAGATACATTTATGAAATGTGTTGAAAAGTTTGAACAAGAAAATAAAAAAAAAAATATTTATAATGATAAACTATATACATTTATGAAATGTGTTGAAAAGTTTCAAAAATAAAATGAAAAGATATATTTCTAGTGATAATCTACCGGTAGATACATTTATGAGAAGTGTTGAAAAGATTGAAAAACAAAATTAAAAAATATATTTCTAATGATAAACTACCGGTAGATACATTTATGACGTGTTGAAAAATTTCAAAAAGAAAATCAAAAAATAAATTTCTATTGATAAACTATATAACTTATGAAATGTGTTGAACAGTTTGAAAATTAAAAAAAAATATTTCTATTGATAAACTATATACATTTATGAAATGTGTTGAAACGTTTGAAAAAGAAAATCAAAAAATATATTTTTAATAATAAACTACTGGTAGATACATTTATGAAATGTGTTGAAAAGTTTCAAAATAAAAAAATATATTTCTAATGATAAAAACTAGATACATTTCTGAAATGTGTTGAAAAATTTCAAAAAGAAAATCAAAAAATAAATTTATATTGATAAACTATATTCACTTATGAAATGTTTTCAAAACTTTGAAAATAAAATAAAAATATTTATAATGATAAACTATATACATTTATGAAATATGTTGAAAAGTTTGAAAAAGAAAATGAAAAAATATATTTCTAATAATTTGACAATCAATTTATGAGGTGTGTTGAAACGTTTGAAAAAGAAATTTAAAAATATATTTGTAGTGATACTCTACTGGTAGATACATTTATGAGATATGTTGAAAAGTATGAAAAAGAAAATAAAAAAATATATTTCTAATGATAAACTAGATACTTTGCTGAAATGTGTTGAAAAGTTTCAAAATCAAAGAAATTTTTTTAAATGATAAATTAGATACATTTATGAAATGTGTTGAAAAGATTGGAAAAGAAAATTAAAAAATATATTTCTAATGATAAACTACCAGTAGATACATTTATGACATGTGTTGAAAAATTTCAAAAAGAAAATCAAAAAATAAATTTCTATTGATAAACTATATACACTTATGAAATGTGTTGAAAAATTTGGAAAAGAAAATAAAAAAATAAATTTCTATTGATAAACTATATACATTTATGAAATGTGTTGAAAAGTTTGAAAAAGAAAATGAAAAGATATATTTCTAGTGATAATCTACAGGTAGATACATTTATGATTTGTGTTGAAAAGTAAGAAAAAGAAAATCAAAAAATTTATTTCTAATAATAAACTACTGGTAGATACATTTATGAAATGTGTTGAAAAGTTTGAAAAAGGAAATAAACAATATATTTCTATTGATAAACTATATACACTTATGAAATGTGTTGAAAAGTTTGAAAATCAAAAATAAATATTTATAATGATAAACTATATACATTTATGAAATGTGTTGAAAAGTTTGAAAAAGAAAATGAAAAGATATATTTCCAGTGATAATCTACTGGTAGATACATTTATTAGATGTGTTGAAAAGTTTGAAAAATAAAATAAAAAAATATATTTCTAATAATTTGACAATCAATTTATGAGATGTGTTGAAACGTTTGAAAAAGAAATTTAAAAATATATTTGTAGTGATACTCTACTGGTAGATACATTTATGAGATATGTTGAAAAGTATGAAAAAGAAAATAAAAAAATATATTTCTAATGATAAACTAGATACTTTGCTGAAATGTGTTGAAAAGTTTCAAAATCAAAGAAATATTTTTCTAATGATAAATTAGATACATTTATGAAATGTGTTGAAAAGATTGAAAAAGAAAATTAAAAAATATATTTCTAATGATAAACTACCGGTAGATACATTTATGACATGTGTTGAAAAATTTCAAAAAAAATCAAAAAATATATTTCTAATAATTTGACGATCAATTTATGTGTTGAAACGTTTGAAAAAGAAAATCAAAAAATATATTTCTAGTGATACTCTACTGGTAGATACATTTATGAAATGTGTTGAAAAATTTCAAAAAGAAAATCAAAAAATAAATTTCTATTGATAAACTATATACACTTATGAAATGTGTTGAAAAGTTTGAAAATCAAAAAGAAATATTTATAATGATAAACTATATACATTTATGAAATGTGTTGAAAAGTTTGAACAAGAAAATAAAAAAAAAAATATTTATAATGATAAACTATATACATTTATGAAATGTGTTGAAAAGTTTCAAAAATAAAATGAAAAGATATATTTCCAGTGATAATCTACCGGTAGATACATTTATGAGATGTGTTGAAAAGATTGAAAAACAAAATTAAAAAATATATTTCTAATGATAAACTACCGGTAGATACATTTATGACGTGTTGAAAAATTTCAAAAAGAAAATCAAAAAATAAATTTCTATTGATAAACTATATAACTTATGAAATGTGTTGAACAGTTTGAAAATTAAAAAAAAATATTTCTATTGATAAACTATATACATTTATGAAATGTGTTGAAACGTTTGAAAAAGAAAATCAAAAAATATATTTTTAATAATAAACTACTGGTAGATACATTTATGAAATGTGTTGAAAAGTTTGAAAAAGAAAATAAAAAAATATATTTCTAGTGATACTCTACTGGTAGATACATTTATGAAATGTGTTGAAAAGTTTGAACAAGAAAATAAAAAAAAAATATTTATAATGATAAACTATATACATTTATGAAATGTGTTGAAAAGTTTCAAAAATAAAATGAAAAGATATATTTCTAGTGATAATCTACCGGTAGATACATTTATGAGATGTGTTGAAAAGATTGAAAAACAAAATTAAAAAATATATTCCTAATGATAAACTACCGGTAGATACATTTATGACGTGTTGAAAAATTTCAAAAAGAAAATCAAAAAATAAATTTCTATTGATGAACTATATAACTTATGAAATGTGTTGAACAGTTTGAAATTTTAAAAAAATACATTTCTAATGATAAACTAGATACATTTATGAAATGTGGTGAAAAGTTTGAAAAAGAAAATCAAAAAATAAATTTCTTTTGATACACTATATATACTTATGAAATGTGTTGTAAAGTATGAAAATCAAAAAAATATATTTCTAATGATAAACTACCGGTAGATACATTTATGAGATGTGTTGAAAAGTTTCAAAATAAAAAAATATATTTCTAATGATAAAAACTAGATACATTTATGAAATGTGTTGAAAAATTTCAAAAAGAAAATCAAAAAATAAATTTATATTGATAAACTATATTCACTTATGAAATGTTTTCAAAACTTTGAAAATAAAATAAAAATATTTATAATGATAAACTATATACATTTATGAAATATGTTGAAAAGTTTCAAAAAGAAAATGAAAAAATATATTTCTAATAATTTGACAATCAATTTATGAGGTGTGTTGAAACGTTTGAAAAAGAAATTTAAAAATATATTTGTAGTGATACTCTACTGGTAGATACATTTATGAGATATGTTGAAAAGTATGAAAAAGAAAATAAAAAAATATATTTCTAATGATAAACTAGATACTTTGCTGAAATGTGTTGAAAAGTTTCAAAATCAAAGAAATTTTTTTAAATGATAAATTAGATACATTTATGAAATGTGTTGAAAAAATTGGAAAAGAAAATTAAAAAATATATTTCTAATGATAAACTACCGGTAGATACATTTATGACATGTGTTGAAAAATTTCAAAAAGAAAATCAAAAAATAAATTTCTATTGATAAACTATATACACTTATGAAATGTGTTGAAAAATTTGGAAAAGAAAATAAAAAAATAAATTTCTATTGATAAACTATATACATTTATGAAATGTGTTGAAAAGTTTGAAAAAGAAAATGAAAAGATATATTTCTAGTGATAATCTACAGGTAGATACATTTATGATTTGTGTTGAAAAGTAAGAAAAAGAAAATCAAAAAATTTATTTCTAATAATAAACTACTGGTAGATACATTTATGAAATGTGTTGAAAAGTTTGAAAAAGGAAATAAACAATATATTTCTATTGATAAACTATATACACTTATGAAATGTGTTGAAAAGTTTGAAAATCAAAAATAAATATTTATAATGATAAACTATATACATTTATGAAATGTGTTGAAAAGTTTGAAAAAGAAAATGAAAAGATATATTTCCAGTGATAATCTACTGGTAGATACATTTATTAGATGTGTTGAAAAGTTTGAAAAATAAAATAAAAAAATATATTTCTAATAATTTGACAATCAATTTATGAGATGTGTTGAAACGTTTGAAAAAGAAATTTAAAAATATATTTGTAGTGATACTCTACTGGTAGATACATTTATGAGATATGTTGAAAAGTATGAAAAAGAAAAAAAAATATATTTCTAATGATAAACTAGATACTTTGCTGAAATGTGTTGAAAAGTTTCAAAATCAAAGAAATATTTTTCTAATGATAAATTAGATACATTTATGAAATGTGTTGAAAAGATTGAAAAAGAAAATTAAAAAATATATTTCTAATGATAAACTACCGGTAGATACATTTATGACGTGTTGAAAAATTTCAAAAAGAAAATCAAAAAATAAATTTCTATTGATGAACTATATAACTTATGAAATGTGTTGAACAGTTTGAAATTTAAAAAAAATACATTTCTAATGATAAACTAGATACATTTATGAAATGTGTTGAAAAGTTTGAACAAGAAAATAAAAAAAAAAATATTTATAATGATAAACTATATACATTTATGAAATGTGTTGAAAAGTTTCAAAAATAAAATGAAAAGATATATTTCTAGTGATAATCTACCGGTAGATACATTTATGAGAAGTGTTGAAAAGATTGAAAAACAAAATTAAAAAATATATTTCTAATGATAAACTACCGGTAGATACATTTATGACGTGTTGAAAAATTTCAAAAAGAAAATCAAAAAATAAATTTCTATTGATAAACTATATAACTTATGAAATGTGTTGAACAGTTTGAAAATTAAAAAAAAATATTTCTATTGATAAACTATATACATTTATGAAATGTGTTGAAACGTTTGAAAAAGAAAATCAAAAAATATATTTTTAATAATAAACTACTGGTAGATACATTTATGAAATGTGTTGAAAAGTTTGAAAAAGAAAATAAAAAAATATATTTCTAGTGATACTCTACTGGTAGATACATTTATGAGATGTGTTGAAAAGTTTGAAAAAGAAAATAAAAAAATATATTTCTAATAATAAACTATATACATTTATGAAATGTGTTGAAAATTTGGAAAAGATAATCAAAAAAAGATTGAAAAATAAAATTAAAAAATATATTTCTAATGATAAACTACCGGTAGATACATTTATGACATGTGTTGAAAAATTTCAAAAAGAAAATCAAAAAATATATTTCTAATAATTTGACGATCAATTTATGTGTTGAAACGTTTGAAAAAGAAAATCAAAAAATATATTTCTAGTGATACTCTACTGGTAGATACATTTATGAAATGTGTTGAAAAATTTCAAAAAGAAAATCAAAAAATAAATTTCTATTGATAAACTATATACACTTATGAAATGTGTTGAAAAGTTTGAAAATCAAAAAGAAATATTTATAATGATAAACTATATACATTTATGAAATGTGTTGAAAAGTTTGAACAAGAAAATAAAAAAAAAAATATTTATAATGATAAACTATATACATTTATGAAATGTGTTGAAAAGTTTCAAAAATAAAATGAAAAGATATATTTCCAGTGATAATCTACCGGTAGATACATTTATGAGATGTGTTGAAAAGATTGAAAAACAAAATTAAAAAATATATTTCTAATGATAAACTACCGGTAGATACATTTATGACGTGTTGAAAAATTTCAAAAAGAAAATCAAAAAATAAATTTCTATTGATAAACTATATAACTTATGAAATGTGTTGAACAGTTTGAAAATTAAAAAAAAATATTTCTATTGATAAACTATATACATTTATGAAATGTGTTGAAACGTTTGAAAAAGAAAATCAAAAAATATATTTTTAATAATAAACTACTGGTAGATACATTTATGAAATGTGTTGAAAAGTTTGAAAAAGAAAATAAAAAAATATATTTCTAGTGATACTCTACTGGTAGATACATTTATGAAATGTGTTGAAAAGTTTGAACAAGAAAATAAAAAAAAAATATTTATAATGATAAACTATATACATTTATGAAATGTGTTGAAAAGTTTCAAAAATAAAATGAAAAGATATATTTCTAGTGATAATCTACCGGTAGATACATTTATGAGATGTGTTGAAAAGATTGAAAAACAAAATTAAAAAATATATTCCTAATGATAAACTACCGGTAGATACATTTATGACGTGTTGAAAAATTTCAAAAAGAAAATCAAAAAATAAATTTCTATTGATGAACTATATAACTTATGAAATGTGTTGAACAGTTTGAAATTTAAAAAAAATACATTTCTAATGATAAACTAGATACATTTATGAAATGTGGTGAAAAGTTTGAAAAAGAAAATCAAAAAATAAATTTCTTTTGATACACTATATTCACTTATGAAATGTTTTCAAAACTTTGAAAATAAAATAAAAATATTTATAATGATAAACTATATACATTTATGAAATATGTTGAAAAGTTTCAAAAAGAAAATGAAAAAATATATTTCTAATAATTTGACAATCAATTTATGAGGTGTGTTGAAACGTTTGAAAAAGAAATTTAAAAATATATTTGTAGTGATACTCTACTGGTAGATACATTTATGAGATATGTTGAAAAGTATGAAAAAGAAAATAAAAAAATATATTTCTAATGATAAACTAGATACTTTGCTGAAATGTGTTGAAAAGTTTCAAAATCAAAGAAATTTTTTTAAATGATAAATTAGATACATTTATGAAATGTGTTGAAAAAATTGGAAAAGAAAATTAAAAAATATATTTCTAATGATAAACTACCGGTAGATACATTTATGACATGTGTTGAAAAATTTCAAAAAGAAAATCAAAAAATAAATTTCTATTGATAAACTATATACACTTATGAAATGTGTTGAAAAATTTGGAAAAGAAAATAAAAAAATAAATTTCTATTGATAAACTATATACATTTATGAAATGTGTTGAAAAGTTTGAAAAAGAAAATGAAAAGATATATTTCTAGTGATAATCTACAGGTAGATACATTTATGATTTGTGTTGAAAAGTAAGAAAAAGAAAATCAAAAAATTTATTTCTAATAATAAACTACTGGTAGATACATTTATGAAATGTGTTGAAAAGTTTGAAAAAGGAAATAAACAATATATTTCTATTGATAAACTATATACACTTATGAAATGTGTTGAAAAGTTTGAAAATCAAAAATAAATATTTATAATGATAAACTATATACATTTATGAAATGTGTTGAAAAGTTTGAAAAAGAAAATGAAAAGATATATTTCCAGTGATAATCTACTGGTAGATACATTTATTAGATGTGTTGAAAAGTTTGAAAAATAAAATAAAAAAATATATTTCTAATAATTTGACAATCAATTTATGAGATGTGTTGAAACGTTTGAAAAAGAAATTTAAAAATATATTTGTAGTGATACTCTACTGGTAGATACATTTATGAGATATGTTGAAAAGTATGAAAAAGAAAAAAAAATATATTTCTAATGATAAACTAGATACTTTGCTGAAATGTGTTGAAAAGTTTCAAAATCAAAGAAATATTTTTCTAATGATAAATTAGATACATTTATGAAATGTGTTGAAAAGATTGAAAAAGAAAATTAAAAAATATATTTCTAATGATAAACTACCGGTAGATACATTTATGACGTGTTGAAAAATTTCAAAAAGAAAATCAAAAAATAAATTTCTATTGATGAACTATATAACTTATGAAATGTGTTGAACAGTTTGAAATTTAAAAAAAATACATTTCTAATGATAAACTAGATACATTTATGAAATGTGTTGAAAAGTTTGAACAAGAAAATAAAAAAAAAAATATTTATAATGATAAACTATATACATTTATGAAATGTGTTGAAAAGTTTCAAAAATAAAATGAAAAGATATATTTCTAGTGATAATCTACCGGTAGATACATTTATGAGAAGTGTTGAAAAGATTGAAAAACAAAATTAAAAAATATATTTCTAATGATAAACTACCGGTAGATACATTTATGACGTGTTGAAAAATTTCAAAAAGAAAATCAAAAAATAAATTTCTATTGATAAACTATATAACTTATGAAATGTGTTGAACAGTTTGAAAATTAAAAAAAAATATTTCTATTGATAAACTATATACATTTATGAAATGTGTTGAAACGTTTGAAAAAGAAAATCAAAAAATATATTTTTAATAATAAACTACTGGTAGATACATTTATGAAATGTGTTGAAAAGTTTGAAAAAGAAAATAAAAAAATATATTTCTAGTGATACTCTACTGGTAGATACATTTATGAGATGTGTTGAAAAGTTTGAAAAAGAAAATAAAAAAATATATTTCTAATAATAAACTATATACATTTATGAAATGTGTTGAAAATTTGGAAAAGATAATCAAAAAAAGATTGAAAAAGAAAATTAAAAAATATATTTCTAATGATAAACTACCGGTAGATACATTTATGACATGTGTTGAAAAATTTCAAAAAGAAAATCAAAAAATAAATTTCTATTGATAAACTATATACACTTATGAAATGTGTTGAATCGTTTGAAAAAGAAAATCAAAAAATATATTTCTAGTGATACTCTACAGGTAGATGCATTTATGAGATGTGTTGAACAGTTTGAAAATAAAAAATATATTTCTAATGATAAACTAGATACATTTATGAAATGTGTTGAAAAGTTTGAAAAAGAAAATGAAAAGATATATTTCTAGTGATAATCTACAGGTAGATACATTTATGATTTGCGTTGAAAAGTAAGAAAAAGAAAATGAAAAGATATATTTCCAGTGATAATCTACGGGTAGATACATTTATGAGATGTGTTGAAAAGTTTGAAAAAGAAAATAAAAAAATATATTTCTAATGATAAACTACCGGTAGATACATTTATGACATAAGTTGAAAAATTTCAAAAAGAAAATCAAAAAATTAAATTTCTATTGATAAACTATATACACTTATGAAATGTGTTGAAAAGTTTGAAAATCAAAAAAAAATATTTATAATGATAAACTATATACATTTATGAAATGTGTTGAAAAGTTTGAAAAAGAAAATGAAAAGATATATTTCCAGTGATAATCTACTGGTAGATACATTTATGAGATGTGTTGAAAAGTTTGAAAAAGAAAATAAAAAAATATATTTCTAATAATTTGACAATCAATTTATGAGATGTGTTGAAACGTTTGAAAAAGAAATTTTAAAATATATTTGTAGTGATACTCTACTGGTAGATACATTTATGAGATATGTTGAAAAGTATGAAAAAGAAAATAAAAAAATATATTTCTAATGATAAACTAGATACTTTGCTGAAATGTGTTGAAAAGTTTCAAAATCAAAGAAATATTTTTCTAATGATAAATTAGATACATTTATGAAATGTGTTGAAAAGATTGAAAAAGAAAATTAAAAAATATATTTCTAATGATAAACTACCGGTAGATACATTTATGACATGTGTTGAAAAATTTCAAAAAGAAAATCAAAAAATAAATTTCTATTGATAAACTATATACATTTATGAAATGTGTTGAAAAGTTTGAAAAAGAAAATGAAAAGATATATTTCTAGTGATAATGTACAGGTAGATACATTTATGATTTGTGTTGAAAAGTAAGAAAAAGAAAATCAAAAAATATATTTCTAATAATAAACTACTGGTAGATACATTTATGAAATGTGTTGAAAAGTTTCAAGATCAAAAAATATATTTCTAAAGATAAACTAGATACATTTATGAGATGTGTTGAAACGATTGAAAAAGGAAATAAAAAAATATATCTCTAGTGATACTCTACCGGTAGATGCATTTATGAGATGTGTTTTAACAGTTTGAAAATACAAAAATATATATCTAATGATAAATTAGATACATTTATCAGATGTGTTGATAAGTTTGAAAACGAAAATGAAAAGACATATTTCTAATGATAAACTACCGGTAGATACATTTATGAGATGTGTTGAAAAGTTTGAAAATCAAAAAATTAAATTTCTATTGATAAACTATATACACTTATGAAATGTGTTGAAAAGTTTGAAAATCAAAAAAAAATATTTATAATGATAAACTATATACATTTATGAAATGTGTTGAAAAGTTTGAAAAAGAAAATGAAAAGATATATTTCCAGTGATAATCTACTGGTAGATACATTTATGAGATGTGTTGAAAAGTTTGAAAAAGAAAATAAAAAAATATATTTCTAATAATTTGACAATCAATTTATGAGATGTGTTGAAACGTTTGAAAAAGAAATTTTAAAATATATTTGTAGTGATACTCTACTGGTAGATACATTTATGAGATATGTTGAAAAGTATGAAAAAGAAAAGAAAAAAATATATTTCTAATGATAAACTAGATACTTTGCTGAAATGTGTTGAAAAGTTTCAAAATCAAAGAAATATTTTTCTAATGATAAATTAGATACATTTATGAAATGTGTTGAAAAGATTGAAAAAGAAAATTAAAAAATATATTTCTAATGATAAACTACCGGTAGATACATTTATGACATGTGTTGAAAAATTTCAAAAAGAAAATCAAAAAATAAATTTCTATTGATAAACTATATACATTTATGAAATGTGTTGAAAAGTTTGAAAAAGAAAATGAAAAGATATATTTCTAGTGATAATGTACAGGTAGATACATTTATGATTTGTGTTGAAAAGTAAGAAAAAGAAAATCAAAAAATATATTTCTAATAATAAACTACTGGTAGATACATTTATGAAATGTGTTGAAAAGTTTCAAGATCAAAAAATATATTTCTAAAGATAAACTAGATACATTTATGAGATGTGTTGAAACGATTGAAAAAGGAAATAAAAAAATATATCTCTAGTGATACTCTACCGGTAGATGCATTTATGAGATGTGTTGAACAGTTTGAAAATACAAAAATATATATCTAATGATAAATTAGATACATTTATCAGATGTGTTGATAAGTTTGAAAACGAAAATGAAAAGACATATTTCTAATGATAAACTACCGGTAGATACATTTATGAGATGTGTTGAAAAGTTTGAAAATCAAAAAAAAATATTTCTAATGATAAACTAGATACATTATGAAATGTGTTGAAAAGTTTGAAAATCAAAAAAAAATATTTATAATGATAAACTATATACATTTATGAAATGTGTTGAAAAGTTTGAAAATCAAAAAAAAATATTTATAATGATAAACTATATACATTTATGAAATGTGTTGAAAAGTTTGAAAAAGAAAATGAAAAGATATATTTCCAGTGATAATCTACTGGTAGATACATTTATGAGATGTGTTGAAAAGTTTGAAAAAGAAAATAAAAAAATATATTTCTAATAATTTGACAATCAATTTATGAGATGTGTTGAAACGTTTGAAAAAGAAATTTTAAAATATATTTGTAGTGATACTCTACTGGTAGATACATTTATGAGATATGTTGAAAAGTATGAAAAAGAAAATAAAAAAATATATTTCTAATGATAAACTAGATACTTTGCTGAAATGTGTTGAAAAGTTTCAAAATCAAAGAAATATTTTTCTAATGATAAATTAGATACATTTATGAAATGTGTTGAAAAGATTGAAAAAGAAAATTAAAAAATATATTTCTAATGATAAACTACCGGTAGATACATTTATGACATGTGTTGAAAAATTTCAAAAAGAAAATCAAAAAATAAATTTCTATTGATAAACTATATACATTTATGAAATGTGTTGAAAAGTTTGAAAAAGAAAATGAAAAGATATATTTCTAGTGATAATGTACAGGTAGATACATTTATGATTTGTGTTGAAAAGTAAGAAAAAGAAAATCAAAAAATATATTTCTAATAATAAACTACTGGTAGATACATTTATGAAATGTGTTGAAAAGTTTCAAGATCAAAAAATATATTTCTAAAGATAAACTAGATACATTTATGAGATGTGTTGAAACGATTGAAAAAGGAAATAAAAAAATATATCTCTAGTGATACTCTACCGGTAGATGCATTTATGAGATGTGTTGAACAGTTTGAAAATACAAAAATATATATCTAATGATAAATTAGATACATTTATCAGATGTGTTGATAAGTTTGAAAACGAAAATGAAAAGACATATTTCTAATGATAAACTACCGGTAGATACATTTATGAGATGTGTTGAAAAGTTTGAAAATCAAAAAAAAATATTTCTAATGATAAACTAGATACATTATGAAATGTGTTGAAAAGTTTGAAAATCAAAAAAAAATATTTATAATGATAAACTATATACATTTATGAAATGTGTTGAAAAGTTTGAAAAAGAAAATGAAAAGATATATTTCCAGTGATAATCTACTGGTAGATACATTTATGAGATGTGTTGAAAAGTTTGAAAAAGAAAATAAAAAATATTTTTCTAATAATTTGACAATCAATTTATGAGATGTGTTGAAACGTTTGAAAAAGAAATTTAAAAATATATTTGTAGTGATACTCTACTGGTAGATACATTTATGAGATATGTTGAAAAGTATGAAAAAGAAAATAAAAAAATATATTTCTAATGATAAACTAGATACTTTGCTGAAATGTGTTGAACAGTTTGAAAATACAAAAATATATATCTAATGATAAATTAGATACATTTATCAGATGTGTTGAAAAGTTTGAAAACGAAAATGAAAAGACATATTTCTAATGATAAACTACCGGTAGATACATTTATGAGATGTGTTGAAAAGTTTGAAAATCAAAAAAATATATTTCTAATGATAAAAACTAGATACATTTATGAAATGTGTTGAAAAATTTGAAAAAGAAAATTAAACGATCTATTTAAAATGATAAACTAGATACATTGCTGAAATGTGTTGAAAAGTTTCAAATTCAAAGAAATATTTTTCTAATGATAAATTAGATACATTTATGAAATGTGTTGAAAAGTTTGAAAAAGAAAATGAAAAGATATATTTCTAGTGATAATCTACCGGTAGATACATTTATGAGATGTGTTGAAAAGTTTGAAAAAGAAAATCAAAAAATATATTTCTAATAATTTGACAATCAATTTATGTGTTGAAACGTTTGAAAAATTAAATAAAAAAATATATTTCTAGTGATACTCTACTGGTAGATACATTTATGAGATGTGTTGAAAAGTTTGAAAAAGAAAATAAAAAAATATATTTCTAATAATAAACTATATACATTTATGAAATGTGTTGAAACTTTGGAAAAGATAATCAAAAAATATATTTCTAGTGATAAACCATATACACTTATGAAATGTGTTGAAAAGTTTGAAAATGAAAAAGAAATATTTATAATGATAAACTATATACATTTATGAAATGTGTTGAAAAGTTTGAAAAAGAAAATGAAAAGATATATTTCCAGTGATAATTTACTGGTAGATACATTATGAGATGTGTTGAAAAGTTTGAAAAAGAAAATAAAAAAATATATTTCTAATAATTTGACAATCAATTTATGAGATGTGTTGAAACGTTTGAAAAAGAAATTTAAAAATATATTTGTAGTGATACTCTACTGGTAGATACATTTATGAGATATGTTGAAAAGTATGAAAAAGAAAATAAAAAAATATATTTCTAATGATAAACTAAATACTTTGCTGAAATGTGTTGAAAAGTTTCAAAATCAAAGAAATATTTTTCTAATGATAAATTAGATACATTTATGAAATGTGTTGAAAAGATTGAAAAAGAAAATTAAAAAATATATTTCTAATGATAAACTACCGGTAGATACATTTATGACATGTGTTGAAAAATTTCAAAAAGAAAATCAAAAAATAAATTTCTATTGATAAACTATATACACTTATGAAATGTGTTGAAACGTTTGAAAAAGAAAATCAAAAAATATATTTCTAGTGATACTCTACCGGTAGATGCATTTATGAGATGTGTTGAACAGTTTGAAAATAAAAAAATATATTTCTAATGATAAACTAGATACATTTATGAAATGTGTTGAAAAGTTTGAAAAAGAAAATGAAAAGATATATTTCTAGTGATAATCTAAAGGTAGATACATTTATGATTTGCGTTGAAAAGTTTGAAAAAAAATATATATATTTCTAATGATAAACTAGATACATTTATGAGATGTGTTGAAACGTTTGAAAAAGAAAATAAAAAAATATATTTCTAGTGATACTCTACCGGTAGATGCATTTATGAGATGTGTTGAACAGTTTGAAAATAAAAAAATATATTTCTGATAAACTAGATACATTTATGAGATGTGTTGAAAAGTTTGAAAAATAAAATAAAAAATATATTTCTAATGATAAACTAGATACATTTATGAAATGTGTTGAAAAGTTTGTAAATGAAAATTAAAAAATATATTTCTAATGATAAACTACCGGTAGATACATTTAGGACATGTGTTGAAAAGTTTGGAAAAGAAAATAAAAAAATATATTTCTAGTGATAAACTAGATACATTTATGAAATGTGTTGAAAAGTTTAGAAATGAAAATCAAAAAATATATTTCTAGTGATAAACTAGATACATTTATGAGATGTGTTGAAAAGTTTGAAAAAGAAAAATAAAAAAAAAAATTTCTAATGATAAACTACCGGTAGATACATTTATGATTTGTGTTGAAAAGTAAGAAAAAGAAAATCAAAAAATATATTTTTAATAATAAACTACTGGTAGATACATTTATGAAAAGTGTTGAAAAGTTTGAAAAAGAAAATAAAAAATATAGTTCTAATGATAAACTAGATACATTTATGAAATGTGTTGAAAAGTTTGGAAATGAAAATCAAAAAATATATTTCTAGTGATAAACTAGATACATTTATGAGATGTGTTGAAAAGTTTGAAAAAGAAAATAAAAAAATATAATTCTAATGATAAACTATATACATTTATGAAATGTGATGAAAAGTTTCAAAATCAAAGAAATATTTTTGTAATGATAAATTAGATACATTTATGAAATGTGTTGAAAAGTTTGAAAAAGAAAATGAAAAGATATATTTCTATTGATCAACTATATACACTTATGAAATGTGTTTAAAATTTTGGAAAAGAAAATCAAAAAATATATTTCTAGTGATAAACTATATACATTTATGAAATGTGTTGAAAAGTTTGAAAAAGAAAATGAAAGGATATATTTCTAGTGATAATCTACAGGTAGATACATTTATGAAATGTGATGAAAAGTTTCAAGATCAAAAAATATATTTCTAATGATAAACTAGATACATTTATGAAATGTGTTGATAAGTTTGAAAAAAAAAATATTTCTAAAGATAAACTAGATACATTTATGAGATGTGTTGAGACGATTGAAAAAGAAAATCAAAACATATATTTCTAGTGATACTCTACCGGTAAATGCATTTATGAGATGTGTTGAACAGTTTGAAAATCAAAAAAATATATTTCTAATGATAAACTAGATACATTTATGAAATGTGTTGAAAAGTTTGGAAATGAAAATCAAAAAATATATTTCTAGTGATAAACTAGATACATTTATGAAATGTGTTGAAAAGTTTGAAATTTAAAAAAAATATATTTCTAATGATAAACTCATACATTTATGAAATGTGTTGAGAAGTTTGAAATTAAAAAAAACATATATTTCTAATTTTAAACTCTATACATTTATGAAATGTGTTGAAAAGTTTGAAAAAGAAAATAAATAAATATATTTCTAATGATAAACTATATACATTTATAAAATGTGTTGAAAAGTTTGAACAAGAAAATGAAAAGATATATTTCTAGTGATAATCTATCGGTAGATACATTTATGAGATGTGTTGAAAAGTTTGAAAAAGAAAATTAAAAAATATATTTCTAATGATAAACTACCGGTAGATACATTTATGAGATGTGTTGAAAAGATTGAAAAAGAAAATTAAAAAATATATTTCTAATAATAAACTACCGGTAGATACATTTATGAGATGTGTTGAAAAGTTGTTTAAAAATCAAAAAAATATATTTCTAATGATAAAAACTAGATACATTTATGAAATTTGTTGAAAAGTTTGAAAAAGAACATCAAAAAATAAATTTCTATTGATAAACTATATACACTTATGAAATGGGTTCAAAAGTTTGAAAATAAAAAATAAATATTTATAATGATAAACTATATACATTTATGAAATGTATTGAAAAGTTTGAAAAAGAAAATGAAAAGATATATTTCTAGTGATAATCAACCGGTAGATACATTTATGAGATGTGTTAAAAAGTTTGAAAAAGAAAATCAAAAAATATATTTCTAATAATTTGACAATCAATTTATGCGTTGAAATGTTTGAAAAAGAAATTTAAAAAATATATTTCTAGTGATACTCTACTGATAGATACATTTATGAGATGTGTTGAAAAGTTTGAAAAAGAAAATAAAAAAATATATTTCTAATGATAAACTATATACATTTATGAAATGTGTTGAAAAGTTTGAAAAATAAAATGAAAAGATATATTTCTAGTGATAATCTACTGGTAGATACATTTATGAGATGTGTTGAAAAGATTGAAAAAGAAAATTACAAAATATATTTCTAATAATTTGACAATCAATTTATGAGATGTGTTGAAATGTTTGAATTAAAAAATATATTTCTAGTAATACTCTACTGGTAGATACATTTATGAGATATGTTGAAAAGTATGAAAAAGAAAATGAAAAAATATATTTCTAATGATAAACTAGATACTTAGCTGAAATGTGTTGAAAAGTTTCAAAATCAAAGAAATATTTTTCTAATGATAAATTAGATACATTTATGAAATGTGTTGAAAAGATTGAAAAAGAAAATTAAAAAATATATTTCTAATGATAAACTACCGGTAGATACATTTATGACATGTGTTGAAAAATTTCAAAAAGAAAATCAAAAAATAATTTTCTATTGATAAACTATATACACTTATGAAATGTGTTGAAAAATTTGGAAAAGAAAATCAAAAACTATATTTCTAGTGATAAACTATATACATTTATGAAATGTGTTGAAAAGTTTGAAAAAGAAAATGAAAAGATATATTTCTAGTAATAATCTACAGGTAGATACATTTATGATTTGTGTAGAAAAGTAAGAAAAAGAAAATCAAAAAATATATTTCTAATAATAAACTACTGGTAGATACATTTATGAAAAGTGTTGAAAAGTTTGAAAAAGAAAATAAAAAATATATTTCTAGTGATAAACTAGATACATTTATGAAATGTGTTGAAAAGTTTGGAAATGAAAATCAAAAAATATATTTCTTGTGATAAACTAGATACATTTATGAAATGTGTTGAAAAGTTTGAAAATGAAAATAAAAAAATATAATTCTAATGATAAACTATATACATTTATGAAATGTGTTGAAAAGTTTCAAAATCAAAGAAATATTTTTGTAATGATAAATTAGATACATTTATGAAATGTGTTGAAAAATTTCAAAAAGAAAATCAAAAAATAAATTTCTATTGATCAACTATATACACTTATGAAATGTGTTGAAAAGTTTCAAGATCAAAAAATATATTTCTAATGATAAACTAGATACATTTATGAAATGTGTTGATAAGTTTGAAAAAAAATATATTTCTAAAGATAAACTAGATACATTTATAAGATGTGTTGAAACGATTGAAAAAGAAAATCAAAACATATATTTCTAGTGATACTCTACCGGTAGATGCATTTATGAGATGTGTTGAACAGTTTGAAAATCAAAAAAATATATTTCTAATGATAAACTAGATACATTTATGAAATGTGTTGAAAAGTTTGGAAATGAAAATCAAAAAATATATTTCTAGTGATAAACTAGATACATTTTTGAAATGTGTTGAAAAGTTTGAAATTTAAAAAAAATATATTTCTAATTTTAAACTCTATACATTTATGAAATGTGTTGAAAAGTTTGAACAAGAAAATGAAAAGATATATTTCTAGTGATAATCTATCGGTAGATACATTTATGAGATGTGTTGAAAAGTTTGAAAAATAAAATGAAAAGACATATTTCTAGTGATAATCTACCGGTAGATACATTTATGAGATGTGTTGAAAAGTTTGAAAAAGAAAATCAAAAAATATATTTCTAATAATTTGACAATCAATTTATGTGTTGAAACGTTTGAAAAATTAAATTAAAAAATATATTTCTAGTGATACTCTACTGGTAGATACATTTATGAGATGTGTTGAAAAGTTTGAAAAATAAAATAAAAAAATATATTTCTAATAATAAACTATATACATTTATGAAATGTGTTGAAAATTTGGAAAAGATAATCAAAAAATATATTTCTAGTGATAAACCATATACACTTATGAAATGTGTTGAAAAGTTTGAAAAAGAAAATGAAAAGATATATTTCCAGTGATAATTTACTGGTAGATACATTATGAGATGTGTTGAAAAGTTTGAAAAAGAAAATAAAAAAATATATTTCTAATAATTTGACAATCAATTTATGAGATGTGTTGAAACGTTTGAAAAAGAAATTTAAAAATATATTTGTAGTGATACTCTACTGGTAGATACATTTATGAGATATGTTGAAAAGTATGAAAAAGAAAATAAAAAAATATATTTCTAATGATAAACTAAATACTTTGCTGAAATGTGTTGAAAAGTTTCAAAATCAAAGAAATATTTTTCTAATGATAAATTAGATACATTTATGAAATGTGTTGAAAAGATTGAAAAAGAAAATTAAAAAATATATTTCTAATGATAAACTACCGGTAGATACATTTATGACATGTGTTGAAAAATTTCAAAAAGAAAATCAAAAAATAAATTTCTATTGATAAACTATATACACTTATGAAATGTGTTGAAACGTTTGAAAAAGAAAATCAAAAAATATATTTCTAGTGATACTCTACCGGTAGATGCATTTATGAGATGTGTTGAACAGTTTGAAAATAAAAAAATATATTTCTGATAAACTAGATACATTTATGAGATGTGTTGAAAAGTTTGAAAAATAAAATACAAAATATATTTCTAATGATAAACTAGATACATTTATGAAATGTGTTGAAAAGTTTGTAAATGAAAATTAAAAAATATATTTCTAATGATAAACTACCGGTAGATACATTTAGGACATGTGTTGAAAAGTTTGGAAAAGAAAATAAAAAAATATATTTCTAGTGATAAACTAGATACATTTATGAAATATGTTGAAAACTTTGAACAAGAAAATAAAAAATATATATTTATAATGATAAACTATATACATTTATGAAATGTGTTGAAAAGATTGAAAAAGAAAATAAAAAAATATATTTCTAATGATAAACTACCGGTAGATACATTTATGACATGTGTTGAAAAATTTCAAAAAGAAAATCAAAAAATAAATTTCTATTGATAAACTATATACACTTATGAAATGTGTTGAAACGTTTGAAAAAGAAAATGAAAAGATATATTTCTAGTGATAATCTAAAGGTAGATACATTTATGATTTGCGTTGAAAAGTTTGAAAAAATATATATATATTTCTAATGATAAACTAGATACATTTATGAGATGTGTTGAAACGTTTGAAAAAGAAAATAAAAAAATATATTTCTAGTGATACTCTACCGGTAGATGCATTTATGAGATGTGTTGAACAGTTTGAAAATAAAAAAATATATTTCTGATAAACTAGATACATTTATGAGATGTGTTGAAAAGTTTGAAAAATAAAATAAAAAATATATTTCTAATGATAAACTAGATACATTTATGAAATGTGTTGAAAAGTTTGGAAATGAAAATTAAAAAATATATTTCTAATGATAAACTACCGGTAGATACATTTAGGACATGTGTTGAAAAGTTTGGAAAAGAAAATAAAAAAATATATTTCTAGTGATAAACTAGATACATTTATGAAATATGTTGAAAACTTTGAACAAGAAAATAAAAAATATATATTTATAATGATAAACTATATACATTTATGAAATGTGTTGAAAAGATTGAAAAAGAAAATAAAAAAAAAAATTTCTAATGATAAACTACCGGTAGATACATTTATGAAATGTGTTGAAAAGTTTGGAAATGAAAATCAAAAAATATATTTCTAGTGATAAACTAGATACATTTATGAGATGTGTTGAAAAGTTTGAAAAAGAAAATAAAAAAATATAATTCTAATGATAAACTATATACATTTATGAAATGTGTTGAAAAGTTTCAAAATCAAAGAAATATTTTTGTAATGATAAATTAGATACATTTATGAAATGTGTTGAAAAGTTTGAAAAAGAAAATGAAAAGATATATTTCTATTGATCAACTATATACACTTATGAAATGTGTTTAAAAATTTGGAAAAGAAAATCAAAAAATATATTTCTAGTGATAAACTATATACATTTATGAAATGTGTTGAAAAGTTTGAAAAAGAAAATGAAAAGATATATTTCTAGTGATAATCTACAGGTAGATACATTTATGAAATGTGATGAAAAGTTTCAAGATCAAAAAATATATTTCTAATGATAAACTAGATACATTTATGAAATGTGTTGATAAGTTTGAAAAAAAAAATATTTCTAAAGATAAACTAGATACATTTATGAGATGTGTTGAAACGATTGAAAAAGAAAATCAAAACATATATTTCTAGTGATACTCTACCGGTAAATGCATTTATGAGATGTGTTGAACAGTTTGAAAATCAAAAAAATATATTTCTAATGATAAACTAGATACATTTATGAAATGTGTTGAAAAGTTTGGAAATGAAAATCAAAAAATATATTTCTAGTGATAAACTAGATACATTTATGAAATGTGTTGAAAAGTTTGAAATTTAAAAAAAATATATTTCTAATGATAAACTCATACATTTATGAAATGTGTTGAGAAGTTTGAAATTAAAAAAAACATATATTTCTAATTTTAAACTCTATACATTTATGAAATGTGTTGAAAAGTTTGAAAAAGAAAATAAATAAATATATTTCTAATGATAAACTATATACATTTATAAAATGTGTTGAAAAGTTTGAACAAGAAAATGAAAAGATATATTTCTAGTGATAATCTATCGGTAGATACATTTATGAGATGTGTTGAAAAGATTGAAAAAGAAAATTAAAAAATATATTTCTAATAATAAACTACCGGTAGATACATTTATGAGATGTGTTGAAAAGTTGTTTAAAAATCAAAAAAATATATTTCTAATGATAAAAACTAGATACATTTATGAAATTTGTTGAAAAGTTTGAAAAAGAAAATCAAAAAATAAATTTCTATTGATAAACTATATACACTTATGAAATGGGTTCAAAAGTTTGAAAATAAAAAATAAATATTTATAATGATAAACTATATACATTTATGAAATGTATTGAAAAGTTTGAAAAAGAAAATGAAAAGATATATTTCTAGTGATAATCAACCGGTAGATACATTTATGAGATGTGTTAAAAAGTTTGAAAAAGAAAATCAAAAAATATATTTCTAATGATAAACTATATACATTTATGAAATGTGTTGAAAAGTTTGAAAAATAAAATGAAAAGACATATTTCTAATGATAAACTACCAGTAGATACACTTATGAAATGTGTTCAAAACTTTGAAAATAAAAAAAAATGTTTATAATGATAAACTATATACATTTATGAAATGTGTTGAAAAGTTTCAAAAAGAAAATAAAAATTTTTTTTTTAATGATAAACTAGAAATATTGCTGAAATGTGTTGTAAAGTTTCAAAATCAAAGAAATATTTTTCTAATGATACATTAGATACATTTATGAAATGTGTTGAAAAGTTTGAACAAGAAAATTAAAAAAAAATATTTCTAATGATAAACTATATACATTTATGAAATGTGTTGAAAAGTTTGAAAAATAAAATGAAAAGATATATTTCTAGTGATAATCTACTGGTAGATACATTTATGAGATGTGTTGAAAAGATTGAAAAAGAAAATTACAAAATATATTTCTAATAATTTGACAATCAATTTATGAGATGTGTTGAAATGTTTGAATTAAAAAATATATTTCTAGTAATACTCTACTGGTAGATACATTTATGAGATATGTTGAAAAGTATGAAAAAGAAAATGAAAAAATATATTTCTAATGATAAACTAGATACTTAGCTGAAATGTGTTGAAAAGTTTCAAAATCAAAGAAATATTTTTCTAATGATAAATTAGATACATTTATGAAATGTGTTGAAAAGATTGAAAAAGAAAATTAAAAAATATATTTCTAATGATAAACTACCGGTAGATACATTTATGACATGTGTTGAAAGATTTCAAAAAGAAAATCAAAAAATAATTTTCTATTGATAAACTATATACACTTATGAAATGTGTTGAAAAATTTGGAAAAGAAAATCAAAAACTATATTTCTAGTGAGAAACTATATACATTTATGAAATGTGTTGAAAAGTTTGAAAAAGAAAATGAAAAGATATATTTCTAGTAATAATCTACAGGTAGATACATTTATGATTTGTGTTGAAAAGTAAGAAAAAGAAAATCAAAAAATATATTTCTAATAATAAACTACTGGTAGATACATTTATGAAAAGTGTTGAAAAGTTTGAAAAAGAAAATAAAAAATATATTTCTAATGATAAACTAGATACATTTATGAAATGTGTTGAAAAGTTTGGAAATGAAAATCAAAAAATATATTTCTTGTGATAAACTAGATACATTTATGAGATGTGTTGAAAAGTTTGAAAATGAAAATAAAAAAATATAATTCTAATGATAAACTATATACATTTATGAAATGTGTTGAAAAGTTTCAAAATCAAAGAAATATTTTTGTAATGATAAATTAGATACATTTATGAAATGTGTTGAAAAATTTCAAAAAGAAAATCAAAAAATAAATTTCTATTGATCAACTATATACACTTATGAAATGTGTTTAAAAATTTGGAAAAGAAAATCAAAAAATATATTTCTAGTGATAAACTATATACATTTATGAAATGTGTTGAAAAGTTTCAAGATCAAAAAATATATTTCTAATGATAAACTAGATACATTTATGAAATGTGTTGATAAGTTTGAAAAAAAATATATTTCTAAAGATAAACTAGATACATTTATGAGATGTGTTGAAACGATTGAGAAAAGAAAATCAAAACATATATTTCTAGTGATACTCTACCGGTAGATGCATTTATGAGATGTGTTGAACAGTTTGAAAATCAAAAAAATATATTTCTAATGATAAACTAGATACATTTATGAAATGTGTTGAAAAGTTTGGAAATGAAAATCAAAAAATATATTTCTAGTGATAAACTAGATACATTTTTGAAATGTGTTGAAAAGTTTGAAATTTAAAAAAAATATATTTCTAATTTTAAACTCTATACATTTATGAAATGTGTTGAAAAGTTTGAACAAGAAAATGAAAAGATATATTTCTAGTGATAATCTATCGGTAGATACATTTATGAGATGTGTTGAAAAGTTTGAAAAATAAAATGAAAAGACATATTTCTAATGATAAACTACCGGTAGATACATTTATGAGATGTGTTGAAAAGTTTGAAAAAAATAAAAAAAATATTTCTAATGATAAACTAGATACATTTATGAAATGTGTTGAAAAATTTCAAAATCAAAAAAATATATTTCTAATGATAAAAACTAGATACATTTATGAGATGTGTTGAAAAGTTTGCATTTTTAAATAAATATATTTCTAATGATAAACTAGATACATTTATGAAATGTGTTGAAAATTTGTAAAAGAAAAAAATATATATTTCTAGTGATAAACTATATCATCATCATCATCATCAGGTGCCATGCCGGGTGGCGTAGGCGGTCATGGCTCTCCACAGCTCTCTATCCACAGTATTATGTATCAAAGTCGTTGTTGTTTCTTTGCCGTGCCAGGTTGTCAAACTGTCTAATATTTTCTCACGTTGTCGCCCTCTGTCTCTGGTGCCTTCAATCTTGCCCGTTGTGATTATGTTTTCTAAACCTGCCTGTCTCATGAAGTGGCCAAAAAAAGAAGATTGCCTTTTTCTTATATTCTTGATTAAGGTCTGTTTCGCATTTAACTCTTTTAACACCTCTAAATTAGTTTTTCTGGCAGTCCATGGTATTCTCAGCATTCTTCTGTAGAACCACATCTCTGTTGCCTCTAATCTCCCACTTTCCAGTTTGTTTATTGTCCAAGACTCGCACCCATATGTTAGTATAGGGGTTATATAGCACTGCAGAACTCTCTTTCTCACCTCTAATGACAAGGTCATATTACACAGTATATTTTTCATTTTTCTGAATGTTGTTTTTGCCTGTCCTATTCTGCATCTTATTTCTGTTGAACTTCTTCCATCTGCTGTAATAATTGTACCTAGATATTTGAATTGGTGGACCTGTTTTAATACTATATCATTCACTATGATCTTGCAAGGTGTGTTATTTTCTTTTGTCGCCATGACTTTCATCTTGGGAGAATAATGTGGTAGTTTCCCGTTGCTTTCCACATCCATATGGGGGATATCCATTTGTATCCGCTCCCTTTGATAATATTTTATATCGGGACAAATGGGTGCCCCGCCCTGCTCAGTTGCAGAGCTACCACTTATACCGGTGGCTATCGGTCACTTCCTTGTTCGCGCCTTGCGAACATCATGACGGCACAAAAAACGACTAAACTTCAGACATCCCTCCAGGACTATTCAGCTTTCCACACTAGAAAATCCACAAGGAATTTTCTGCACATTACAGTTATTAGTCAATCACTTAAAATAACACATAATACAATCAAAATAATCCTCAAGTGACGACTGAGCGAATAACGTTCAAACTTGCGCCATGTTGACACCGGAAGTCTCGCTATATACATTTATGAAATACCCAGTATGTTGAAGAGTTTGAACAAGAAAATTTTAAAAATTTATTTCTAATGATAAACTATATTCATTTATGAAATGTGTTGAAAGGTTTGAACAAGAAAATAAGAAAAAAATATTTCTAATGATAAACTATATACATTTATGAAAAGTTTGAAAAAGAAAATGAAAATATATATTTCTAGTGATAATCTACCGGTAGATATATTTATGAGATGTGTTAAAAAGTTTGAAAAAGAAAATCAAAAAATATATTTCTAGTGATACTCTACCGGTAGATACATTTGTGAGATGTGTTGAACAGTTTGAAAATTTAAAAAATATATTTCTAATGATAAACTAGATACATTTATGAGATGTGTTGAAAAGATTGAAAAAGAAAATAAAAAAATATATTTCTAATGATAAACTACCGGTAGATACATTTATGAGATGTGTTGAAAAGTTGTTTGAAAATCAAAAAAATATATTTCAAATAATAAAAACTAGATACATTTATGAAATGTGTTGAAAAATTTTAAAAAGAAAATCAAAAAATAAATTTCTATTGATAAACTATATACACTTATGAAATGTGTTCAAAACTTTGACAATAATAAAAAATATTTATAATGATAAACTATATACATTTATGAAATGTATTGAAAAGTTTGAATTAGGCAATGAAAAGATATATTTCTAGTGATAATCTACCGATAGATACATTTATGAGATGTGTTGAAAAGTTTGAAAAAGAAAATCAAAAAATATATTTCTAATAATTTGACAATCAATTTATGTGTTGATACGTTTGAAAAAGAAAATAAAAAAATATATTTATAGTGATACTCTACTGGTAGATACATTTATGAGATGTGTTGAAAAGTTTGAAAAAGAAAATTTAAAATATATTTCTAATGATAAACTATATACATTTATGAAATGTGTTGAAAAGTTTGAAAAATAAAATGAAAAGACATATTTCTAATGATAAACTACCGGTAGATACATTTATGAGATGTGTTGAAAAGTTTGAAAATCAAAAAAAAATATTTCTAATGATAAAAACTAGATACATTTATGAAATGTGTTGAAAAATTTCAAAAAGAAAATCACTAAAAAATATTTATAATGATAAATTATATACATTTATGAAATGTGTTGAAAAGTTTGAAAAAGAAAATGAAAAGATATATTTCTAGTGATAATCTACCGGTAGATACATTTATGAGATGTGTTGAAAAGTTTGAAAAAGACAATCAAAAAATATATTTCTAATAATTTGACAATCAATTTATGAGATGTGTTGAAACGTTTGAAAAAGAAAAGATATATTTCTAGTGATAATCTACCGGTAGATACATTTATGAGATGTGTTGAAAAGATTGAAAAAGAAAATTAAAAAAATATATTTCTAATGATAAACTACCGGTAGATACATTTATGACATAAGTTGAAAAATTTCAAAAAGAAAATCAAAAAATTAAATTTCTATTGATAAACTATATACACTTATGAAATGTGTTGAAAAGTTTGAAAATGAAAATAAAAAAATATATTTCTAATGATAAACTATATTCATTTATGAAAAGTTTGAAAAAGAGAATGAAAAGATATATTTCTAGTGATAATCTACCGGTAGATACATTTATGAGATGTGTTGAAAAGTTTGAAAAGGAAAATCAAAAAATATATTTCTATTGATAAACTAGATACATTTATGAAATGTGTTGATAAGTTTGAAAAAAAAAATATATTTCTAATGATAAACTAGATACATTTATGAGATGTGTTGAAACGTTTGAAAAAGAAAATCAAAATATATATTTCTAGTGATACTCTACCGGTAGATGCATTTATGAGATGTGTTGAACAGTTTGAAAATCAAAAAAATATATTTCTAATGATAAACTAGATACATTTATGAGATGTGTTGAAAAGTTTGAAAAAGAAAATAAAAGATATATTTCTAATGATAAACTAGATACATTTATGAAATGTGTTTAAAAGTTTGGAAATGAAAATCAAAAAATATATTTCTAGTGATAAACTAGATACATTTATGAAATGTGTTTAAAAGTTTGAAATTTAAAAAAAAACATATTTCTAATGATAAACTAGATATACTTATGAAATGTGTTGAAAAGTTTGAAAATCAAAAAATATATTTCTAATGATAAACTACCGGTAGATACATTTATGAGATGTGTTGAAAAGTTTGAAATTTAAAAAAATGAAATTACATCATTTACAGATCTTGTCACTGTAATTCAAAATAGCTAATAGTAGTTACGCACGGAGATTAAAACTTGCAACAATTTAATGGTTTTTGTATTTTCATGATATGAGGTACTGTTAGAATTTAGATGTTGTGTTGGGGGGTGGGGGGAGGATTAGACTCAGTGTTAGGACTAATTCTAACGCAAACCCCCTTTCTGATTTAATCAATTCATGTTGGTAACTACATTGAAAGGGAGACAAATGATTTCTGCTTACTCTTTCTTTATGTATTACCTCTCTCGCCGAAGATGGATGTATCTGGCCATTGGCGCAAATAAAATGGTGACACAACGCATTTCCATTCTCTGAACTGGAAATCTAGTAGGACTATGGTCCTGCTACAAAGAAGATCCGAGAGTTTTAGAATGAACGCTGAAGAAGAAGTATTACCTCCCATGCGAATATTTGAGCGACAATTATTGGGCAGGTTTTACATATATAAATATACCAAGACAATAAATGGGGGAGTATTTAATTGGAGGGTTGTATGAGTGGATACATGATTGGGTTTGAATGCAGGGTATTATTTTGTGTCGGATAATGAATTTAATCGTCACAATAGAAGTTAAATGTCATAGTATGACACTGTGCGCATTTCCCGTTTGTAAGTACTCTTCGTGACTGCAACAATTGTACTGCGTCTTTGTCAGTCAAAGGCAAATTCAACATACATATGGCAGCCATTTTACTAAAGATATGTAGTGGAAGAGTGACGTAACGGAAGTGTGAATGGCATTACCAAGTTCTAAAAAATACAACAGGAGCGCATTTTTAAAAAAAGTGTAAGCAGGAAATGCTACATGGACACTTTATCCTGTATTGTTCCATTTTTGCTTATAAATTGTTACTTATTGTAAATTGTTACTTATTATAAATTGTTACTTATAAATTTAGCGTATTATAAGTTGTTACTTATTGTAAATTGTTACTTGTAATTTTTTTTTAAATTATAAATTATCGTTTAGAGAACAGTGGAAACAGCATTTTTCTCCACGGGACCTAGTTGGCCTATCAGCGGAGCCTTACCTTCTATATCCAACACATTACACTGGAGAACCATATTACATATCCGACACTGAAGATTCAATCATCATTGACAAGGGTCATGCTCGTAAAGGTGCTGCAGACAGTGAACTGATGGTAGACACAAACATAGCAAGACCTGATGAGACAGAAACACAGATTGACGGTGTTATAAAGCTGGAAGGGCCAGTTGTCAAGGATGAGTTTTAATCAAGTATGGGAATAATTAATTAATCGCTGTGTAATTATGAGAATAGGCATATAGATGAACTCTATTACTAAGCTGGAACTTAGCTCGCTATATTAGATATGGGTTTTGTAGCAAGACAGTTAGATCTCCTTACCTACAAGTAATCAATCAAGTGCCATGCCAATTGGTGTAGGTAATCATGCTTCTCCACAACTTTCTGCCTCTTGTGTTGTTAAGTAATTCAATTGATGACTTCATTTTGTACCACACTGACAACCCATCCAGAAATTTATCTCTTTGTCTTCCTCTGTCTCTTCTCCCCTTGATCTTTCCAGTTGTTATTAAATGTTGAAGTTTTACTTTTCTCATTGCACGTCTAAGACCATCGGAAAACACATATGAAGTAGCAACAAAAATAATTTTTAAATTTTGGGACCGCCACAACATGAAGAACTATTAAAGGGTTGGGGGATTAGGAAGGCTGAAGGATAGAGGGATTACACTGCATGGAGTTTATTATCTGAATCCTGTATTATTTGTGTGTTTTATTTTCTGTGTTTTTTTATCATGAACTATTTGAAATATATTTATGTTTTCTGTAATATTGTTGATTTTTCTCTTGTTGTTCCAGCTGACCATTTATATTTCTTATTGTGACGTAATGTAGTTGAGTATAACTACATTAGCTGTCTAGTTTACAGAAAAGCTGCAATATGTATGCATTTTGGCCCAGTACATTTATTTTTATGTCGCAATATTGTTGATATAGACATGCTATTTGCATCTCGAGCATTCTTCTGCAATCAATTATTATACATCCAGTTTGATATTGTTCACGGATGATAATGATGACATAATCCCTTTAGCCGTGAGCAAGTAGCTCTTGACACTTGATGATGATGAAATAATCCCTTTAGCTGTGAACAGGTAGCTCTTTACACATGGTGATGATGAAATAATCCCTTTAGCTGTGAACAGGTAGCTCTCGACACATGATGATGATAAAATAATCCCTTTAGCTGTGAACAGGTAGCTCTCGACACATGATGATGATAAAATAATCCCTTTAGCTGTGAACAGGTAGCTATTGACACATGATGATGATGCATCCCGTTATCTGTGAGCAGGTAGCTCTTGACACATGATGATGATGCATCCCGTTATCTGTGAGCAGGTAGAACTTGACAAATGATGATGATGCATCCCGTTATCTGTGAGCAGGTAGCTCTTGACAAATGATGATGATGCATCCCGTTATCTGTGAGCAGGTAGCTCTTGACACATGATGATGATGCATCCCATTACCTGTGAGCAGGTAGCTCTTGACACATGATGATGATGCATCCCGTTACCTGTGAGCAGGTAGCTCTTGAAAGTCCATAGCCTATTTTGACATAGCACAGGTTCTTCTCAGTTGTGTAACTGAGGTGCCTGCCAGACTCACGTAAGGTTGTCTCAAAGGTATGGATGGTTAGGGGGAGTTTATAGATGCATATGTTTTGTCCCCAAAGGGAGGCATTCCACTGTGGCAGTATCTTAGGATTATCACATCCTGCTAGGAGCATAGCACACACATCTGAGCCAACAATCTCATCATTTTTCTGTCAGATTTGTTGACACATCCGCAGTGATGCACTTCATGTATTCCTCTGCCACAACTGGACAATGGTGCAATGTCTGCTGGTCGGTAGCTCTTCAACATCCATGATCAAAGATTATTTGATAGAAAACAAAAGTAAGAAATTGAAACAAGATGATATTTTTTCACTCATGACAGATTTTCAAAATACCCCCCCCCCAACTTTCCTTAGTAACCTATTACAACATTCCTGGAAAGAAGACGGTATCCTTATTCTTTGTACCCGGAACCAGCAGTCCAGGCCCAAGTTACTATATGGGTGATTGGTCCTGTATAGAATAGTTTGTTTTAGGTTGCCATGAGTCTCCCACAGTTTGTTCTGTAGAGATATTCCTGTGGACCAGGATATTGCTCTGTCAACAAATTCTCTGGGGCAATACTGTAATATATATTCTGGGTAGGTGTTGTTATTCTGCACATGTTGGTTGCAGAGTCGCTAATACCGATTCGGGGTAAGTGTGCTTTTAGATGACAATGTTCCATTCTCAGTCGAAATACCCTGACTTGTTCCTGTCAGTTGAATTTGTTCATGCTGTCTTGCTCAGGGCTGTAGTTTCCATTTAGTTCTCTCCACTAAAGTCTCATAGATTATTTTAGCGGAGAAGCTACTTCCTTGAAATTTTGAAGTACGTGGGATTGAGGGAGATTATCTGCCATTTTTGACAATTCGTCTTTGCTTTCAGGCATTCATTTAGCATCTAATTATTCTTTAAATTTGTACAATATCTTTACTTTTTTTAAATACTCTATTTAGCTGAAAGGGAAAATAGCTGTGTTTGAATTTCTAAACCACCACCCCATACTTCCTTATTTACAGATCTGGTGCTATGCCATTATTGGAGCTAGTTTTCAAGTAGTAATGTTAAAGTTAACCATAGCATTTATTAAATGCCGTAGGGGTATAAGATGTTAATGACCTCACATTTCAGTGGCTCTGCTATATGAGGGTGGTAGCCATCTCCTCTCCCTCGCAGTATTTACTTCCTGGATTAATCTGGTACCCAATTAAGGCTGGGTTGACCCGGGAGCCTTTGTGATCTGAAAAATGTTTCTGCCTCAAACTGGGGAATGAAACCAAGACCACTCATATGTGAAACCAGCCCGCTATCCACTGCCCTACCCAGCTCCCTGTATTTTTCAAGTACATGTTTTATCCGAAGATTAAGATTGTGAACTTCAGCCCATGTTTTATCTTAGGGTTAATTTGCTTCTCACTTATATTGTTGACTGGAATTTCTCTGTGTAATGTTGTTCTGTTAGTTTGCAGTACAGCTGAAATATTTGTACTTTCAACCTGGCATATCCATTTTTCTGCATGTCTCCAATATATATCATTGTCTTCCTCTCACTGGTGTGTTGCCAGGGCACGAAAGGGGAGCAAAGACAACACTTACCTGCCATGTAGTAAGTGGCAACTAAGGAGGTTTGTGGGTGTTATTGACATTTCCAAACCATAGGTCATTGTGACTCTTCTTCTTCAGCGTCCATTCTCAAACTTCTGCTGAATCTCTCTTGTAGCAAGACAATGGTACTACTAGATTTCCAGCAGGACGTAATCCAGAGAAAGGAAATTCATTGTGTCCCCATTTTATTTGCATCAGTGGCCCGACTCAAAAGTAAATCAACCATGCTCAATCTGGATCTTTCAGGTCGAAAGGTACAGATATTGCAGTCATGCTGTAAGCCAAAACAACAGAATCTATTCTCCAGACTACTTCTAGATAACCATCAGGAGTTTTGGGGGCATTCATTCTCAAACTCTCACTTTATCTCTTGTTTAGCAGAACACTGGTCTTACTAGATTTCCAGCAGGATGTAATCTAGAGAACACAAATACATTGTGTCGCAATTGTATTTGTGCCAATACATCCGACTTCGGCGTTAGTAACTAATACATTCATTATTTTTACTACTTTGACTGAACAGTAAATGTCTGTAACTGTATTGATAGTATAGTAAGCAAAGGGTGTGATTTTTCTACACTCGTCCGAATGATGGAGGACAGGTGTATGGAGGGCTTTGAAGGGCTTTTTGTGATAGGGGTGTTGGGAGAGCTTTTTGTGATAGGGTGTTAGGAGGACTTTTTATGATTGGGTGTTAGGAGGGATTTTTGTAATAGGGTTTTTGGTCTGCTTTTTTTTCTAACATCGCCAGAGTGGAATCCCTACAACCCTGATAGGTTATGGGTCATTATTATTATACGCCAGATGTACGAAAGAGCTGGTTCTCATACTTGTTGTCATAGCCACAGACACACCACAGAGTTTTAGAATGAATGCAGATGAAGAACTTTACATCAGCGATGTTGTCATTTGTTTTTGTATTATAAATATGTTTTTTCACTTAATGATTTTTCATATTATGTGATACTAATTGGTGCTAATTAGTCATGTACAGAGCTGCAGATTATGTAATATATTTTCACAAACATATATTTTGATATTAATTGGTGCTATTTAGTCGTGTACAGAGCTGCAGACTAAACAATATATTCATATTTGATATATCAACATTGTAATCATTTAAATATATTTGTACTTCACTAATGAAGATAGAAATCTTTTGAGCAGACATCAAATATTTTTTTATTGTAGGAGTGTACAAACAATTCATTATGATTTTTGGAGCTTTCCCTGAATGCGTGCCTACCAAAATATTTTTATTATTTCTCTTGGTTATGTTTGTCAGATAATGGGTATTTATTAGCCCAAATGCTAACCCTAACTCATACAACTCTCCTAACCACACATACGATCATCTTAAATAAATAAATATTTAAGTTAATAAACATAGATAAACAAATTTATAAACATAATCAGGGAAATAATCAAAATACAATTTTATTGGGTAGGCACGCATTCGGGGACAGATCCTGATTGTTTCTAAAATAATAACTCAATGTTTCATCTTCAGCATTTTTTTAATCAAACTTCCACTGGATCTTTCTTGTGGCAGGACAATGGATGGTCCTATATTTTATCTCTCTTGTAGCAGGACAATGGATGGTCCTAGATTTTATCTCTCTTGTAGCAGGACAATGGATGGTCCTAGATTTTATCTCCCTTGTAGCAGGACAATGGTCCTAGATTTTCAACAGGATGTAGTCTAGAGAATGGAAATGCATTGTGCCGGTGTTTTATTTGTACCAATGGCCCAACACATTTGTCTCAGTGCTCTATATTATATTATCCATGTACTAAGGGAAATTTTCAGCACATTGTGTGGTTTCCAGATGATTTATCTCTACAAATTTTACTGTGTCAAATATTTGCTTTATAACAGTAATTAACAGACTGCAAATCTACATACTTTGAAAGTTTATGAATGACCAGTGTTGCCGTGTGATTCGTATCTTTAGTTTCTTCCAACCTCTTGGATATCACAGGGATCTCTTCCCTGCACATGATAGTACTGGTGGTAATGACAGAACAGTTCGACTTGCTTAAAACGTGTCGAGTCTGTGAATGATCTTTATGAAGGGAAATTGAAGTGTAAAATAATGACTTTGTAACAGGACTTTAAAAAAAGTCCCACCAAAGATGGATGTGTCGAGCCATTGCGGAAAAATAACAGCGACATAATTTATTTCCATTTTCTGGACTACACCCTGCTGGAAATATAAGACTATTCTCCTGCTACAAGAGAGAACCAGCGGGATTTTGAGAATGAACGCTGAAGAGGATGAAGTAAAGAATGTTTACATGCATTGAGAGATTATAAATGGCTGATGCTGCTGTGAGTCATTGATATCTCTAGTTTCTTCCAACCTCTTGGGTAGGATATCTCATGGATATACTTCTCCGGACATGATAAGCTCTTCCATCCTCTTGGGTATCTCATGGATACACTTCTTCGGTCATGAGGGCATTTGATGGCTGGTCACATTCTATAGAAAGTCATATTGGCTCAGAAGTCATACTGAAGTGGGATGAAAATATCAGATATCACAGCTAAGATATACATTTTGACAATTTATTCCATTATCCGGAGTGTACCCTGGTGATCTTCAGGAGTTAAAGAGTCAAAGCAGAAGAGGAGTTCAGTATCACCCTGCCTTATTGAACAATATTTCCATGAGTTAAATGTTTTTTCCAACTGACTAATCTCATTCATTAAAGATGATGATGAAATAATCCCTTTAGATGTACGCAGGTAGCTTTAGATGTACGCAGGTAGCTTTAGATGTATGCAGGTAGCTTTAGATTTACGCAGGTAGCTTTAGATGTACGCAGGTAGCTTTCGACAGTTCTTCTAGAAAAACCACATGTCCTCATCGGTTGAGTAACTGAGGTGATACACAAATTCGCATAAGATTTACTGTTTCTTCTTCTTCAGCATTTATTCTCAAACTCCCATTGGAGCTCTCTTATAGCAGGACAATGGTTAAACTAGATTTCCAGCAGGATGTAGTCCAGAATATGGAAATATGTTGTGTACCCGTTTTATTTGCACCAATGGCCCGACACATCCATCCTCTGCAGTATTTGCCATTTCAAAATGTATGGTTGTCTTAGGGAGTTTTATGGATACATGTTTAGTCCCTGAATGGAGACATTCCAGTGTGGCAATATCCCAGTATCATCACATCGTTCTAGGAGGGCAGAATTATATGTCTGGGCCAACTAGTTCATCCATTCTTCTATCAGATCTGTTGACCCATCTGCAGTGATGCCATCTAGTCTTCCCCGCCATGTGGGATTGTACCACCTAGTCTTCCCCGCCATGTGGGATTATACCACCTAGTCTTTCCCGCCATGTGGGATTGTACCACCTAGTCTTCCCCGCCATGTGGGATTGTACCACCTAGTCTTCCCTGCCATGTGGGATTGTGCCACACAGGTGCAATGTTTACTGCATCTCTTCATCATCTATGATGATTTTTCACAGGTTGTCATCCTCGAGACAAGACATGCAGCAGCAATGATGATTTTTCACAGGTTATCATCCTTGAGACAAGACATGCAGCAGCAATGATGATTTTTCACATGTCATCCCATCCCCCCAACTTTCTTGTCATCTCTCTATGACATGCCTGAAAAGAAGAGGTCCTATTCTGTGCTCCTTGAGCTAGAAGTTTAGGCCAGGGTTATCACACAAATAAAACTATGAAGGAGTATGAGGTTGCCTAGATTCTTCCTGTGCCGGGTGGTGAAGTTTTGCTTTCATCTCCTGAATGGTGTTTCTCATAGCATTTTTTAAGGGAAGTTTTCCAGGACTTTTTCAAGTCCCAGATGAATCTTTTACTCTTCATCAGCTGTTATTCTCAAACTCCCACTGGATCTCTCTTGTAGAAGAACAATGGTCCTACCAGATTTCCAGCAGGATGTAGTCAATCATCGGCTGTGTCCCAGATGAGCGTGGTGATGTGTCATTAGCTAGACAGTATTCTACTCCAGCAGAAATCTCAACAGTTCAAGCACGGATCATATAGGCATAGATCTCAGCATAGAGATACTGGTCTCAACAGACTTCATCACAGTCAACACCAATGTTTTCTCTTGATCCTAAAAGAGGAGCAAAGAATAGCAACACTACCTTCCATGCCTGTCATAAGATTCAACTATGGAGGTCATGGGGTGAAGTTGGCCTTTCCATTCCATATAGGGTCAAAGTAACTCAGAAGACATGCTGAAGTCAGATGTGTCAAGTCAAAAGAAGCAGAAATCGGATCAAAACTACAAACCATGACACAATGCATTCTATATTTCGGACTTCATCCTGCTTATCTGCAGAAATTTGATAACAAATGCAGAAGTTGACTCTTATGACATGCATAGAAGGTAAAAAGTGTTGCTATTCTTTGTTCCCATTTTGGGCCACAACAACAGTGTGGTGGATCGTTCAGACACAGATCTTCTTCGTTCTTTCTCAAACTCCTGCAGATTAGCAGAATGTAGTCCAGAGAAGGGAGTGCATTGTGTCATGGTTTACAGCAATGCTGCAATATCTGTGCTTTTTGGCCTGACACATCCGGCTTTAACATGGTTTTGGGCCATGCTGACCCTATATTGGATGGGACAGCCAACTCCATCCCATAACCTCCTTAGTCGACCCATGACATGCATAGAATATAAACAGTGGTGCTATTCTTTGCTCCAATTCCGGGTCACAACAGCACACCACGTGTGCAATGGATCGTTCGGACACAGGTCTTAAGCAGAATTCATCGCTGCGAAGATTATGAAGTGGAGGTAAACAAGCCAAAGTTCAGCACCATAACCACTTATTATGACATACGTACGTATGTAACATTGTTACTATTCTCTGCTCCTCTTTTGTCTGTCCTTGTAACATATGGGTGTGTGAATCTCATTCATAATCACATGTATATTAGTTTCCAAACGATATATTTATATCTACCGCTATATGCCATTAAATACTTTTTTTTTGTAAACTCATGTTGCACAATATAATCTGCATGCATTGTTTGTGTCACAATGAAATGTATATCATTATTCTATGCTTTATTTTGGTAATTCACAATGTTATATTGAACAAAAATGTTGGTAATTCAGAAAGTTATATTGAAAATTTTTTTGGTAATTCAGAATGTTATATTGACAATGTTTTTGGTAATTCAGAATGTTATATTGAAAATGTTTTTGGTAATTCAGAATGGTATATTGGAAAAAAATTTGGTAATTCAGAATGTTATATTGAAAATTTTTTTGGTAATTCAGAATGTTATATTGAAAAAATGATAAAAACTGGAAGTATATCCTGTATACAAGATACAATATATAAGACATTGTTATACAACTATTGTAGAATTTTTGGGCACCACTAATCTATGTCCATAAACCCATAATCTATCAAGATTATAGGGGTACCGGATTGATAGCATCAACACACAGAGTCAGGATTATATTTTGAGCAAGTATTTTCTCTGTTTCAAATGAAACATTTCCCGCCGAAGACAGATGTGGTGGGCCATTGGCGCAAATAAAACGGCAACACAACGCATTTCCATTCTCTGGACTACATCCAACTGGAAATCTTGTAGGATCATTGTCCTGTTACAAGAGAAATCCAGTGGGAATTTGAGAATAAACGCTGAAGAAGAAGAAGAAGAATGAAACATTTGAATATAGCTGATATTTTGAGCAAGTATTTTCTCTATTTTCACTGACGGAGCTTGTAGTTCCCCTTTCCTAGGGACTTTTCACTTTCTATTTGCAGTTCGCGCTGCCCTCTAGCGCTGTTCTGCCCTTTCATTGTTTCATTGTACTCTGTATGAAATCTATTTGTCTCCCGCCATGCATCTACCTTTACGTGCATTTTACATTGGCCGCCCCTCCAATGTTCGGACTGGACTGACTAGCTTCACTGTATGTCGACAGTGTCGCTATATGTGGTGGTGCTGGTGGTGTCGGAGATATTGTCTGTCTCTTGTGCAGGCAAATCTCTTTCCATCTGCTACCTCCACATTCTTGGACACGATCCCCAAATGATTTGGCCAGAATCAGCTCGAGCTGCTGTATTTCTGTTTCCAGGGTGCACTGCGTGGAGGTACATTTGGGATCTTGGTTATCTGCTAACCCTGGGTCCGCCTAGAGCAATGCGTTCCCTTTGCACCCCTCTGTTCCTAATGAAACATTTGAATATAGCTGATATTTTGAGCAAATATTTTCTCTGTTTAGAATGAAACATTTGAATATAGCTTATATTTTTAGCAAATATTTTCTCTGTTTAGAATGAAACATTTGAATATAGCTTATATTTTGAGCAAATATTTTCTCTGTTTTGAATATTATGTTTATAATTTATTAATAAACAGTTTTCTAATAACATTTGTATTTGTTTTTCAACTGTGTGTTGCTGGGGGCCTGAAATAGCAGCACAGAATAGAAACACTGTTTACCATTCCATGCAGGATGTAAGAGGCTGTTATGGAGGTTATGGGGTGAAGTTGACTGTCTCATCCCATATAGGGTCAAAGTGATCCAAGCCATGCTGAGGTCAGATGTCGCAGACCGAAAGGCGCATATATCCATTCTCTAGGCTACATTCTGCTAATCTGCAGGAGTTTGAGAAAAATGCAGAATATACTTGCTTATATCATTTTATTGGCAGGCAATGCAGCAATAGACAGCACAATACTGAGAAGAGATGAAGCAGACTTGATCAAGGCAGTAATAAATTAATTTCAAGATGAAGATGATGTCAATGAGGCTGAGAACATACACATACAGAGAATGTCAGTAATGGGAGTATCTAGAGGGGAGGGAACGAAAAGTAAATATTTTGGAAAGTCCCAAAGGTCACACAAGCAAGACCTGACTGGGACTCTGAGTCTACATACACTGGGATGGCTGCTGGAACGGAGAGTGGAGCACTTATGGAAGTGCCCCACGTGCTGTGATGCCAGATTCTAATCAAGAATCTGGAGACTGCCTTTTTGTATGCCTCATATATGTTTGTTTTTGTTGACTCATTTATTTCTGTAATCCATTGTTTGCAAAGGTTTGCCCCTGGTTTGTATCCATCTTGTCGGTATAGTAATGCTTTTTTGAGTGGGCCCTGTCTGATGGTAGTCTGGAAGCATGTGAAAACCTCTTAATCTATTGTCTTCTGGTGTAATCGTGAATTGGCATTGTGTTTGTTACTGATGTTGTCCTTTCTGATTCTGTAGTTTATTATTACTGTGAGAATTTCACACGGCACAGAAGCACAGACAAACATGATAAATGGGCATAAATTTGAGGATGTGAATATTTTCAAATACCTCGGATCCTGCGTATGCAGCGACGGAAAACGCAAAACAGACTTAAAGATATGCCCCTAAGGCTGGAGATATAACTGATATGTCAAGGTTAACTTTAATTTGGAAAAGATAAATCAGTGTTAGTGTGAAAATCTAACATTGAATCTGACTTATGTTGTTTATTGTGTTGTGTTGGTGTGTAAGCTGAACACTCACTGCAGTCATGGAGAAAGGATACAGACCTTCGAATACAAATGTTACAGACAAATTCTGCGCATCTCCTATAGAGAGCATGAGAGAAATATGTCAATCAATCAAGTGCCATGCCGAATGGCATAGGCGATCATGTTTCTCCACAACTCTATCTCTCTTGTGTTGTCAATGAGCTCGGTTTGTGAAATTTTACCGTGCCACAATACTAGTCCATCTAGCGACAAATGTGTACATTAGAAATAAAATAGATTCATACAGGTCTACAAGAATCATTACTGCCAATAGTAAAGCAACAAATATACATACTTGCATGGTTTATAGGTCTGTTGCTTAGGTGGAGGTGGGTGTTCAACTCCCCTCTTCCACCCTTAGGAAATCATGTTTTTTTATTTGCTAGGAATTTAGCCAAAAGTTGGGTGAAATCCCTACATTAATGATTTTTCACAAAAAAGTCATCAGCTTTCTCATCAAAAAAGTAATCAGCTTTCTCATCTAAAAGTCATCAGCTTTCTCATCAAAAAATCAACTTTCTCATCAAAAAAGTCATCAGTTTTTTCATCAACAAAGTCATCAACTTTCTCATCAAAAAAGTCATCAGTTTTCTCATCAAAAAAGTCATTAGCTTTCTTTTAAAAAAGTCATCAGCTTTCTCATCAAAAAAGTCATTAGCTTTCTTTTAAAAAAGTCATCAGCTTTCTCATAAAAAATCAACTTTCTCATAAAAAAGTCATCAGCTTTCTCATAAAAAATCAACTTTCTCATCAAAAAAGTCATCAGTTTTCTCATCAAAAAAGTCATCAGCTTTCTCATCAAAAAAGTCATCAGCTTTCTCATCAAAAAAGTCATTAGCTTTCTTTTAAAAAAGTCATCAGCTTTCTCATAAAAAATCAACTTTCTCATAAAAAAGTCATCAGCTTTCTCATAAAAAATCAACTTTCTCATCAAAAAAGTCATCAGTTTTTTCATCAACAGTCATCAGCTTTCTCATCAAAAAAGTCATCAGCTTTCTCATTAAAAAAATCATCAACTTTCTCATCAAAAAAGTCATCAGCTTTCACATAAAAAATAGTCATCAGCTTACACATAAAAAAGTCATCAGCTTTCTCATCAAAAAAGTCATCAACTTTCTCATCAAAAAAGTCATCAGCTTTCTCATCAAAAAAGTCTTTTCTCATTTAAAAAAGTCATCAGCTTTCTCATTAAAAAATCAACTTTTTCATCAAAAAAGTCATCAGTTTTTTCATCAACAGTCATCAGCTTTCTCATCAAAAAAATCATCAGCTTTCTCATAAAAAAAATCATCAGCTTTCACATAAAAAAGTCATCAGCTTTCTCATCAAAAAAGTCATCTGTTTTCTCATCAAAAAAGTCATCACCTCTCATCAAAAAAGTCATCAGCTTTCTCATCAAAAAAATCATCAGTTTTCTCATCAAAAAAGTCATCAGTTTTCTCATCAAAAAAGTCATCAGTTTTAGCATCAAAAAGTCATCAGCTCTCTCATCAAAAAAGTCATCAGCTTTCTCATCAAAAAAATCATCAGTTTTCTCATCAAAAAAGTCATGTTTTAGCATAAAAAGTCATAGGTTTTCGCATCAAAAAAGGCATCCGTTTTCACATCAAATAAGTCATCACCTTTCTCATAAAAAAAGTCATCAGTTTTCGCATCAAAAAAGGTATCAGCTTTCTCATCAAAAAAGTCATCAATTTTCGCATCAAACAAGTTTTCAGCTTTCTCATTAAAAAAAGTCATCGTCTTTCTCATTGAAAAATTCATCAGTTTTCGCATCAAAAAAGTCATCCGTTTTCACATCAAAAAAGTCATCACCTTTCGCATCAAATAAGTCATCAGCTTTCTTATAAAAAAAGTCATCAGTTTTCTCATAAAAAGAAAGGAATTACATACAAAAATGGATGAATGCCTTTTTTTCACATTATTTTATAGGTAAATCCCCTTCCTCAATGAAAACTTGTCTGCGGCTCTGATGGTTTTTTTGGATGTGTGATGATATGATTATTCGTTATAAACTATACTACAGGGAACAGTCGAGGTTGGAAGAAGCAGATGAAGACTCAGAAAATCATGGACAGGCAGCATCAAGGGCTGGATAGGTCAAGGTATTTTCACTCATCTGCGTCGCTGAAGAAAGAATTCGCTGGAGAACTCTGGGTGTTGTTTCATCCAATGTGGTACTACTGTGAACCTGGCAGGTTATAGCAGTTTTACCCAACCTTTTCTTTAAACCTTTCCCCACCCTCAATCTTTCAAAAATTCTGATGCCCAGTCCTACATTTTTTATAGGTCTATTAAAAAAAATGACTTACTCCATAAATGAAACCTAATTATAACTTGTTCAGGACACAAGACTTGCGTTTTAGGAAGAAAACACTAGAAAATTATTAAAAGAAAAAAAAAACAGTTAAGTAGGCTAAATTTTCAAAACATATAATGGACAACTAAATCTCAAGAACACAATTTTTTTTCAAGTGTCCCCCTAAACAATGAAATTCCCCCCCCCCCTTTCACCTTTGGGGCGTGTGCCACAACACCGGGTTATAGGCTTATAGTTTTGGTGTGATAGCAGGGAAAGGAACATGAGGTAAATGGGAACTGTTGCTGACCTTTCGTGCGAAGACGGTACCTCATCTGTAATAATAGGTTATTGTAATGTAATCACTTTTTTTTAAAAAAAGGAACGTGCCAACTCTGATTAAGAACTTCGAATAAATAGGTCAGACTTAGGCCTGTTCAATCAATCATCTCATTTTATCCTCACGGTAACCCCCCCCCCCCCCCAACCACAAAAACCCAACAACCGAGAAATACAGGAATACTCAAAAACGTATACACTGTAAACTAATAACGATGTACACAGGAGACACAGTCACGTGACATTTACAGTGTATGAATAAATGTCTCCTTAGTTGATGATTGGTCGATAAGGGATTACAACCTTTTGGTTAAGGTATGTTGACATCATGGACTTAGAATATCATGGCCTGTCAGAAAAACTAATGTGGAAGTGTTGAAAGAGTCAAATGCGAAACGGACCCTAATAAATAATATAAGAAAAAGACAATCTTCATATTTTTGGCCACTTCATGAGACAAGGAGGTTTGGAGAATATAGTCACAACAGGCAAGATTGAAGGCAACAGAGACAGATGGCTACAACGTGAAAATATATTAGACAGTTTGACAACCTGGCACGGCAGGGAAACAACAATGAGCTTGATACATAATACTGGAGACAGAGAGATATGGAGAGCCATGGTCGCCTACGCCAGCCGGCATGGCACCTGATGATGATGTTGATATCGTCTTAGCGTAAATAGGCTTCAATTTCTAGCAAGTGTACTTGCGTTACAGCAAACACACACGTCGTTAGGCTGTACTGGCTTCGTGAACTGTTATTCCACGTGATCTGGTGGTAAAAGTCCATTCGAACCACTGTTTGTGGATTATTTTGATTGTCTGTGTCTCACGTCATCTGTGTCATGAAAATGTTCTGAGATGAACTCCGTGAACACAGCATTCATTCACAGTCATATGTTTATCAATGAACTCTCTAGTGATTGCAAAGATAGTCTTGAAAAGATAATCCATTCTTCACCAAGATTGATGCCTTCTGGTGCACAGATCTGTTCAAGATAGATGCCTTCTGGTGTAAGCATCTTTTCAACTTCTTGTTTAATCTTCTGTATCCATTCTCAAGCTCCTGCAGATCAGCAGGATATAGTCCAGATAAAAGTTGTGCCATAATTGACAGCTTAACTACAAATCGAACTTCAGCATAGCCTCTAGGTAAATTTGACACTGTGGGGTGAGACCAGTGTTATAAATATGTTATAGGTCATATAAGTAGGGGGAGGGGGAGGAGTAATTCCCTTTAAAAAGTCATTCGTGTGTTTTTGTGTATCAGATCTTCATGTGATGTTCCTTTTGTGAAAATCTCTACGGGGTGGGGGGGAGAGACTTTTTACCCGCATTTTGGCCAAATTTCTAATGCTAAAAGGCATAGACCTATTCTGATTTGCTAAAGGACGGGAAATTGAATATCTCAACCCTACGGGCCTTTATGGGACAACAAACTCCACCTTAAATTTCTCTTAGTTGCAGCATACGATATGCTTGACAGGTAACAGTTTAGCTCTCCATGCTCCCCTTTCAGACCCGCCAACCAAGGACGATTTCTATTGGAAATTAAGTTTATCTAACTATCACTACGTTCAGATTTTTGTTTACTAGAAACAGATTCTTGAAGAGATTCTTTCTTTTTAATTATATCAAAGAACATAGGTCAGCTGTGATGGAAATTTATTTATTTATTGGATAATCTCCGTGACAGAAGACACATGGCAATCACATAATACTATGAATTAATTAATACTTCTACAGAAAATACCGTATGACCACTGATCTATGTATAAATAAATCAAAGTCTTCACGCTCTACCGCATTTAGGATTACCAAGCGTGTTTATTCGCTTGAACAAAGCGAGACCAAGTGTGTTGATTTGAACACGTAACACATTTGTTGTATTTGTAAACTGTTATAGAAACTGGGACATAGGCAAAACAGGGCGAGATATAAGTCAGTGTTATAAAACCAAGACAATCTTGGTGAGACCTGGACACATCTTTGCACTCAATACATACAATTACAATACATACGTGCCATTAATATAAACAAATGTATATTTCCGCAATTTTAGTAAGCAATGTATCAAGTCAAAATATTTTGAGTTTACATTTTTTTAAAACTCAGCTGACACAGGTGGATGTCGTTATATTGTGGAATAGCGTTATTGTTGAAAGTAAATTTTCTCTCAAAAATGAAGCGTTTTAAAACAAATTGCAATCCCATTTTTTTTATCGTGAATACTAAATTTATTTTCTTGTGTTAATGAAATTATAATTAGATCTTTTAAATTACGAATTAAGAACTATGGCCATAAAAACTGTAAGGCTATATTATTACTTTGTATCAAAATTGTTTATTCTTTCCAATAAATAACAGTATCAAAAATACACAAAAATACGTTTAAGTGTAACCGTGTAATACTAAAAATAATACTAAATAATACAAATAATACTAAAATTTAGATAATTTCATGACAAAAAAGTCGAGTGAAGCACTTTCTAAGCAGCTCTCCTATACCCCCGTAATCCTCTTTCGAGGCGGTATGACATAGCAGGCGCCGACATTCGAAAGCCACTCGGACGCTAAGTATAGCTCACCACTTAGCTGAGCACGTTTATGCTGTTAACATTCCGTACGACCGAAAACTTCACCCCGGTGACTTCGTCCTGTCTTAACATGTCATATGGGGAGGAACCAGCCTAGATCCCAAGCGGTACTGTGACGAGCGAGCTGACTCGACACTGGCTGAACCTTGACCCCGCGGTGGAGTCTAAGACATGTGAACGGACTACTGACACTAGTTCCCATACAAAGTCAAGAGCCAACTTTTGCATGTAAAGTTCCGCGGGGAACTTGAACCTTATACGGACATTATCCCTTAACATCCAAAAGCTTATGTGCCACACTTTTGTTCACCATGTCAACAGTTAGGGAAGAATGTCGTGCATATTGCTTTCAAAAAAACGTTTTTATAAATAGTAGAACGGGGAAGAGTTACACAAAATCACTCAAGATAAATGAGAGTTGTTTATTTAAATTATATTACCACATGATCAGATCAAAATATTTGTGTTCTTATGATTTATTAATACATTTTCACATATTAATACATTTCACATGTATTACATCCCCTTATCTGATAGTATCTGCGGGGTTATGACCCTTAATGAATAATGGAAATGTCCACTCTCTATAGCCCTGCTATCCTAGACAGAGCCTCAAAATATATTTCACAAAATTATTTTTCCATACAGAGCCTCAGTTTTTATCCTATTTTTGCATTGCAATCACGTTTTTATCTTTTTAAAACGTCAAGTTCCAAAAAGAGTCATGTTTTTATGTTGTGAGTTTAATTCAAGTACAATTAGTTTTCACAAAAACAAAACACTTGACATTTGTTTGGACAATCATTCAATCATGACTATTACATTTTTGTTTGTAAACGTTTTATGAGATTGTCTTTTGCTAGGTCATATCGACTTACTGTACCGTGTCTCTCGTCAAATACAGTCACGTGAACTCATTCTTCTAAATGACTTTACTTGACGTTGATTTGTCATTGGCTGTCGACACAATGTATACAAAAGTGACCAATTAAAATCACTGTAATGGTTAAATAATGTGACTTCAGATGGATTATTTTCAAATAGTCCACACAACTAATTGAGAGACAAGATTAAACAGTGTAGTAAACAATGTGTAATGGGGAATTTTTGATACCACATCGGTATATTCCGGTCATTTCTATTTGTACTGGTGTCTTTCAGCAGACATGGGTTACATGCGATCTGTATAATAACTAATGAAACTAGTATTCTGGTTTTCACACTTTTCTTTTATTAATATATGATATGCAAGTTATTTGGGAAAATTAGCGGTATATTGCCCTGAATGATCTCGTAGATGCACAAAATAACCACCATTTAACACGTATTGTGTTTAGGCAAGTGCCACCAACTCGTTCCGTCAAAAGCACTAGACAACACAAATTGTTTTTAAAAAGTCACACACCATTAGTGTTTTTTTTTAATCTCGAGAGGGGAACAAATAATAGCAATACTGTTTGCTTTCCATGCATATTTTAAGAAACGACTAAGGAGATTAAATGGTGGAGTTGGCTGCCCCCTCCTATATAAGGTCCCAATGATACAGTGCCATTATAAAGTCGAATGTGTTAGGTCAAAGGCGAAGATCTCGCATCAATGTTGTGAACAATGACAAAACGCTAATTTGCAGGAGTTTGAGAACAAACGCAGACTCAATTATCCAGAGTGAGAACTAAGATGGAAAGCATCTATGTCTTGTTGACAAGATCTCAATTTTCTTTTTATCTCCTGTTACCAGGGTTGATCACATCATCCGTAATATCACTCACTTAATAATCACTTGTGCGTGTGCTTCTTTCTCTCCCACTTTTATCATCCCTTGCCTCCCATTTCGTCATACGTGTGTTTCTATTCATTGTTAGTCAGCTATAGTTTGTCCTGATGATGGTTTCTTTTTCAAAACTTCGTATGTCTTTGCGTCTATTCGCTAGTATGTCGTGTGTATACATATTGACAACATTTGTATCTAAATCCGTTTTTCCTTATATTCCACTGTGTTGCCCCAGCCCTCATATTTCCAGCCGATGTGTTGTTCCCGGCACTAGAGATTAATTCCAATAGACCAGAGAAAAAAGCTTGTCATCTTTCCTCAAGGATTATTACTATCGTATATCTTATGCGTCGCATAATTCTTTTCTCCTTCTTCCTCGTTTTCCAGCAGGTCAGATGCTGATATGGATTCCATCAAAGAACTGTTCTGTAGTTAGAAGTACCACTAACTTTGCTTCTTTTTCCACACCACATTGGCAACACTGATCTAAACCACATTCACTGATCTAAACCACATATCACAGTACACACCACGCATTGTTTGTGTTTTGGTTTTTCTTGCTAGTCCTAATGTTGACATCTTAAGAGCAATCTTACTTTCGTGAACTCTGCTCACGAGATAGAAATAGGGCTCTGTTTACTGGAAGAAAACTTGACTATTGTGTCTTAGATAGTCACACTGACTAAACATAATGCTTCATTAATAAAATATAATTTAGTCACAGTAAACAGAGAACTTCCCACTTTATAGAAAGTGGTTTTCACTTTATAGAAAGTGGTTTTACGTTTGCAATGAAGGGGAGATAATATGTACAGTTGTCAACATATTTGTTTTAATTAATTATTGTGTCAAAACAAAGTTGAGAAATCTATTCCTGATGTACTTTCACTTTAAGCTTTCATTTACCAATTAGTGTGTTTTTTTTTAAATTGTATGCATCTGTCTAAAATATTTTTAAAAATTATTATGAAACTCTCACACTTAGGCTGACACATTAAGTGTTTCCTATATACGAAAACGAGAAATTTGGATGAGATCCCCTTGTTCTATCAATTTTTAAAAAATCATAGGGTTACTGTTTCATTGTTACAGTTACTCTTACTGTAATTACTGTTAATCATTGGAGCACCTGCCATCTGATGTTAAAATGGTGCCAAGATAATTGACTTTATCCCCATGATTTAATGTTGAATCATAGATAGTATATATCTTCCTTCATTAGACAAAGGCGTTGGACTTACATCAGCCATGTTCTCAGAATGAACAGCCTAAAAATTCCCCAGCAGTCACTATATTTGGTGCCACCTAGAGTAAGAAGAGGGAGACCTAGAGAAACTCTACGAAGAACCATTAATAGAGAAGGCATGTCAATGAACCTAAACAACACGCAACAATTGAAAGACCTGGCAACACAGACAGAAATGGAAAGCTATGGTCTCTGCCCTATGCGCCGCCTATGGCCCTGGAGGAACATAACATAACATAGATAGTAATGATGTATTCTGGCGGTGTGTATTTCTTGAAACAGCCATTACTTCTAGTTTCTTCTTGTTTAGACTGAGAGCTTTGTTTTCACTTTTTTGTACTACCATGTCTAACAAACTTTAAATTTCTTTTTCTCCCCCTGCAATCAGACCTGTATCGTCAGCATATGTTAGATTATTCAGATTTTGTAACCTCTAGCTGCTATTCCTAGCATGCTTTCTAAGTTTCATATAATATCCTCTGTATACAGGAAGAAAAGATCTGGTTACATTACACATCCTTGTCTGATGCCCATCTCTATCTTTTGAAATTCTCCTACATTGCCGTCAACACTCGACACAGCTGTTTGTTTCCAATACATGTTTCTTACTATCTTTAGATCTTTTCCATCAACATAGCTGTCATATTATTTTTATATACAGTCATATGTAGTAGAATTTATGTGCGTATTCTTATACAACTTTTGATTTATGAAACAACAGAGAATGAACAACGTAAAAACAAACTCAATGAACTGCTTTTTGCTGACGATAAAAACATCATGTATGATGATGAAGAAAAACTGCAAACTCACATCAACGCACTATCAAGAATATGCAATAAATACAACAAGCGGATCAACCGACAAAAGGCAGAAACTATCCAAATAACGAGATCAACAGACAAAAAGCAGAAACTATGCAAATAACGATATTAACAGACAAAAAGCAGAAACTATGCAAATAACGAGATCAACAGAGCATTTAAACATTCAAATAGAGAACACAAAAATAATACAAGTCAAAGAGTTCAAGTACCTACGAAGTATCTTTACAGAAGACGGATGAGTCAATTGAGAGATAGAAACAAGATGTAAAAAAGGCAAATATTGTGATATACCAGATGTCACTTTTGCTATAACACCCAAAAAACAACACGGAAGTAAAGAAACACATAAGTAAGAGCATCGTTCTGCCAACACTATGCTACCAATGTCAGACTTGGCAACTAACACCTACACATAAATAAGAGCATCCTTATACCAACACTATGCTACTAATGTCAGATTTGGCAACTAACACCTACACATAAGAGAAAGATCGTAACATGCGAAATGTCTAAGTAAGACTATTTGAGTCACCAGATTCGACAAGGTGCGCAATTAGAACATCAGACGGATACTAAGTATAACATAGTGCATCAAGTATATAGAGAAACAACCGATAAAATTGTTTGGACGTCTTATGAGGATTAACGGTCCCATTAGAGCGTATAACAAGATTTAACTAATGATAAAAAGCTAAGGGCATACCAAGGAAAAGATAGACAACATCAAGACCATCCTGAATAAACATGACTGCACTACAACCATAGCAACATACCTCGCTCTGGAACACAGACTACATCTTCTATACAAACCTCTACCCTCAGCGGCAAGTGTGGACGTTACGACAATAGACAATTCTTATAAAAACGTCCGCATTAGTAATAATTACTGAAATTTAAACCCCCTCCCTCCATTGTCCAAACTATTTTATCTGTTGTTTATATATATATTCTATGAATGGTGTTATATCTATTATCTTTCTGATGTTCTCATTGCGCATTTTGTTGAGTCTGGTGATTCCAATGACCTTCTTCAGACATTTCATTTTGCAAGTTTTGATCTTAAATACATCAAAAATCCTGTACACCATTCAACATAACTGCAGAATGTTCAGAGTGCTCAATAATTACAGACTTGGGTTATACATTGTTCACTTTCTCCACCTTTGATTCACTAGACATTTGGGGTGCAAAGGGAACGCATTGCACTAGGCGGACCCAGGGTTAGCAGATAACCAAGACCCCAAATGTACCTCCTCGCGGTGCACCCTGGAAACAGAAATACAGCAGCTCGAGCTGATTCTGGCCAAATCATTTGGGGATCGTGTCCGAGAATGTGGAGGCAGCAGATGGAAAGAGATTTGACTGCATAAGAGACAGACAATATCTCCGACACCACCAGCATCACCACATACAGTGACACGGTGGACATACAGTGTAGCTAGTCAGTCCAGTCCAAACTGCAAATAGAAAGTGAAAAGAACTGCATGAACTGCAAATAGAAAGTGAAAAGTTTCTAGGAAAGGGGAACTACAAGCTCCGTCAGCTCGAGGCGAGCTTCTAGTTACCTGTGCTCCTTACAGGCGGAGACCCAGACCCATTCATTGGCGTTCAGAAAAGCAAGAAGACCTAACCCAACTTTAATGTCGAGCCTTCCTAAACCAGAAATATGCTCGCGAAGAGAAAGGGTTCCGTACCCGATGGGCTTAGGCAAGAAAGGGACACCGATGGATGTCCTGGCCCTACTCTACTGTCAAGTTTTCCTATACCGGAGGTACACTTGCAGAAAGAAATGGTTCCGTACCCGATGGGCTCAGGCACAAAAGCGGCAACGATTTAGCCCTGGCCCAACTCTACTGTCAGGTTTTCCTACACCAAAACTACACTGGCAGAGAGAAAGGGTTCAGTACCTGATAGGCTCAGGCGATATTGGGACAAGGTCGCTCAGCTCGAGAACGCCTTGCTCTCAAACGCGTGGTGTGAGACTCGAACTTGGACAAGGGGTACACGATGTCGGTGAATGACACCTCGACTAAGAAGGCGAAAGAGCCAGGGTCCAACTCTTCTGTTGAGTTCTTCCCCTTATGGAGCCAGGCTCACGGATGAGAAACGGTTCAGTACCCGATGGGCACAGGCACAATACGTCCAATTACACGAGGCAAGTTCATAGACAGTGGAATACCTCGTACAAGTCAGACGAGAGCAAAAATCGTCTTGGCGAAGAGTCACCACATACACGCGTGCCTGGAGACAGATATGGAGGCTGTCACATGCTAGGGTAGCCCACCCGAATTGTCAAGGCATGCCAAAATCGGATATGCTAGGCCTACACGGCGCATAACTGTGGCACAACGTAATCACGCTCCCGGCGGAAATCGCACGGATATCCGTGCTGGTTGCAATGGAGCGAACGCAAAACAAACAAACAAACTGTTTGCTCATTCTTTTGAAATCTTAGATCCCATTTTAGCCTCCGTTCCGAGTGTTTGAATTATGCTGCAAGCACTGCAACATATTTTCCCATCCTTTGTTATAACCACACATTTCTTTCCCAGAAATCATTCGTTTGCTCCATTGTCCAACAGGACGGCCAACTATATTTCACTTGTTCATTCGTCTTAGTAGAACATGAAGATGCTGCAACTACAAGCGATTCCGACGTTTTCATTATTGGTTCCGCGCAATCGTTTCCATATTTTCCATATTTCGCAATCGTTTCCATATTTTTGGTGCTTGTGATGGGAAAAAAGTTGTAGCTTTGTTAATTAAATACAGAAATTCGTGAATAGTTTGCGCCGAAACAGTTCTTTAGTATGTGCTCTGGGAAATGACCTTATATGGTACAGAATACCTCTTTACATAACTAATTAGGACGTAATTCGTTACGTGTTTTATTATTACCGTGCTTTGTTTGTTTGTTAAGTAGGGCCTCATTTGGTCGAGGCCCGCCACTTTCAACTTAGGACTGGTGTCCATGTCGGTTATATCAAGGCGTCATATTACTGTACTGTTCGCTGGCTACCATTTATATACTTTGAGTCGCCTGACTATTTTTAGCATGCGAAGCCAAGTATACAAATAATGGTCAATGAAAAAATCACGACAATAATTTTAAAAAACGTAACGAATGAAGTCCTAATTAATTACGTACAGAGGTCTTCTACCGTAGAGTGTTTTGTTTGGGGTAAGTCCGTTGATAAGGGGGCGGTGGGTGTTTCTTTCGCTTAAGAAGTCAGATCATGACACTTAGTACTAGGAAAAAAATGCCAAAAAGGGTAGACCCCCCCCCCCCCCCCCCGAAATAAAATAAAATTGGTTGTCTAAAAATAAAAATATAAAGAAAACCCAAGGAAAATGAAGGAATAACTCATGAGATCGAAGATATAACCATTTTAATTTGGGTCATTTTCCCCTCTCCCTTATCGAAGACGTATCTATGACCCTGGTTATGGTGTATGCCCTTATAGGACCCCTATGTTATTCCTGGGCAGATGCAAGTCGCAGAGTGTTGATGAGAATCGATTTGGTGTAAATGCGCATTTAGACATCAATGTCCCGTTCAGTCGAAAAATCTCGACTTGTTTATTGCTGCTTAATTTGTTGCTGTTGTCTTCCTGTAGTTTCCCGTAGTTTTCTACACTGTCATTATCATCAAGTAGGGTCTCCGCAACGAAGGTTGGCTGCAACGGCACTGTAGTCACATGCTATTTTATCAAAGTTTTTACTTCCATGAAACTTTGAAGTAGTCCTATTCACTATTCTCTTGTATATTATAAAAAAATTCTAAATTTCATGCTAAAAAAAATAATCTAGACATTGAGATATGGTCCTATTGTATCTTTGGTCACAAAACACAGGTAAAATCATATTTAGTCTGTTAATTTTGAATTTGTGTCAGGCAGTGTCAAAGGTCATGTAAACATTTAGTCGTGCAAGAAATGCAGTCAAAAATACAAGGAAGAATTATCATTCGTATCAGGCTACCATTATGATTATGAAACTTATTATTTCACCTAATTTAGAATGCATAACATAACATCATAGAAGTAATGCAATGCTGGAGATAACAGTAAGGAGAATAGATTTGGTTTACAAATAATTTGTTTAATGATTGATCTGTGTTACACTATTACTATTAATCATTCATCATCATCAGGTACCATGCCGGCTGGCGCAGGCGGTCATGGCTCTCCACAGCTCTGTCCACAGTGTTATGTATCAAAGTCGTTGTTCTTTCCTTGCCGTGCCAGGTTGTCAAAACTGTCTAATATTTTCTCACGCTGTCGCCCTCTGTCTCTGTTGCCTTCAATTTTGCCTGTTGTGGCTATTATTAATCATTAATGACAATAAATTAAATTTAAATGAAGTCTAACCATAATTATTATTAGGCCATTAAATAATTGAGATAACACTTCCAACATGTGACTTATTATATTGATGTTATCTCGCTGAGTAAAAGTAAATACTCCACATGTTATTATTACACTTACGGCTAAAATACATTTGTTGTGCCCCGATGGGTTTCTGTATAAAAGGAAAGGTCCCAGGAAAGTGCATGAACAAAAAGTAGCCTCTGCAAGGGAGACAGTTGTAATTTTGTCACTGTCTTCGTGGTGACTGTGTTTTATATGTAGTAATTAATCAAAATGTTTAATTACTTAAATATGTTGCTCAGATGATGCCTAAGTAGATACAGCTTTTATTTCTTGGTGCAACTACGGATCAACTCTTCACTGACCGTTGCTCTGTTTTGAGGTATTACCTGACCTTTGTTGTGTGATTTGGCAAGCTTAAGGTTAAGTACTTAGAGTAAGGTTAGGAATAGAAATAATATTTCTAATGTGTGCACGCACCTCACTCCATGTATAGCTCTCAGTACAAATCAGTGGAAAATTTTAAAAATTATGTACATTTGAAAAGAAACAGATTATGCATAAGTTCGTCTGTGTCTAGATTTGAACTCAAGGGATTGTCGGGATGTGATGTCACGGCAGCCATTAATTTCATTGGTTTTACACAGAAATCCGTGATGTCAATGAGTTAAAAATGTAAAACGGTCTGCTATTTATAGCACTGTGAAGAGTTGATCCATAGTTTTACCTATTTCTTTGTTGGTGCTTCTATCTCTTCTCATATAAGACTCTATTTCATGATGCCTAACTTGCACAAATCCATGAAGGGTCTGATAAGACACACGACTATTGCCGATTTCCAGTGCTGATACGGCCTGGCAGAAAATGGATGAAACAAAAGGTGCGGCATTGCTGACACACTAGACAGCACAAATTTGTCAGAGAAATGTCGAGGCATATCAAGAAATCAGGAAAAAGATTATGGACATGTGTAAGAACTTGAGCATGGAAAAACATGATAATCACAGTTGACGAAATTAGAAGAAAAATTTGAAAACACTGTAAAGTGCAAAAAACACAACACCAGGACCAGATATCATTAGATATGATGACATTAGTTGGAGAATTGATGAGGAGTTAGGAGAGTTGGCGGACATGTTAAATAATAGCCTAGGGCACAGTAAAAGTAGACTGATTGCATGGCTGTTTAGTCCCATTAGCCAAACATGACAAGGATCACACCATGATACAAGGCTACAGAATAATAATGCAGAATGTATCAAATATATAGAGAAACAACAGATAAAATGGTCTGGACATCTTATGAGGATGAACGATCAACTTCCCGTAAGAGCTTATTACAAGATGGAATCAGGATACAGAGCCAAGGGAAGACTTACGAAAAGATGGATAGATAACATCAAAACCATCCTGTACAAACATGAATACACCTCAACCAGAGCAACACACCTGGCTCTGGAATGCAGACTACATCTCTTTCACAAACCCATATGCTCCATTGCAAGTGTAGAAGCTACGACAATTTCACCACCTTGTGATAGACAATAGACATAGCCTGTATAAGGAAAAAATCTATGGCAAGGGGCAAACAGAGACCAAAGTTGCAACTATTAAGAAGCTATATTATTTCCAGTGTTAGCATATGGTTGTGAGATGTGGGTAATGACATCTGCAATGGAAATGAAAATAGCTGCATTTGAATTGAAGTGTTATAAAAAGATCTAAGAATTATATAGGCAAAGAGAAGATTCAACACAGATTCCTGCAAAGACCTGAACAAAGATGACGATTAGTTCCTCAAAACCATAAAAATGCAAGTTAACATATTTCGGACACATGAAAAGACAGTAGGCTAGAAAGATTAATTTTGAAGAGAAAGTTTCCAGGTTGGAGAACAAGATGCCACCAAAGACGTTGATGAGTACAGGATATTGAAGACCTTTTGAATATAACACTGGCAGAAGCAGTGCAGTTTGCATAGAACTGAGAGGCTTACTGAGTGACAGTGAGGACAATGTTCTACAAAGGACATGTCACATAGATGTGCATTATTATAAAATTTGGATATTTATTTGAGGTAATAAAAGAAATAGTGTGCTCTGTTTTCTGATTACCACGACCTAAAATGTATGTCAGCTAACATAAACAAACAGGGTTAGGGTTTACTCAGGGTTAGTGTTAGAGATAGTGACATTAAATATTTATGTGAACATATCCGTATCGCTTCAACTCTATATTTAGAATATGTATGCTCATAATCAAGACGTGAGGAAGATCTGCTATAATACATAATGAGTACATAATACAAAAATAGTTTTTTGTTTTAAGACAATGAAGATTATCTTCTCACATTGACAGAGACACATCATTCCTTTACAGAAAATGGTTTGGCTTATTCCAAGAATTCTATGCAAGGGCACTTCATATTGTGCAATGGTTAGTAATCCTTCCTGGAGACAAAATGTGGACAAATCAGCAATGTTTTGGAGACATATTGCAAGATCATTTGCCACAAATGATGATTCTACAGATTCTGGTTGGAAAAACAGTCCTGAGAATGATGCGTCTAACACTGGTAAATATTTGGTTTATATAATCGCTTCAATCAGACATGACATACAATAATTAAAACCAGTGGGAAATGATGTAAACACAAGAAAACATACAAATTACAATACACAAATCATATTCAATGTTTCAACCAAAAGGTCATTATCAAGATACACACAAAACATCAAAAGACGATGAATGGAAAAATTATCACAACAAACAAACGTATCCAACGGAAATATGAAAATGAGATGCCAGAAGGTCAGGAAGTACATAAAAAACATAAATATATGTCAAAACAAACAAACAGATGAGTAAATGGCGGAACAAAAATAATAAACACAAATACCACACCAACCCAGTACTAGACATAAGAGTGGTCAGAATTGAGTCTAAAAGGCTTGAGTGTACCCAATTAAAAAATGAGACAATTTTCTAGAGCGTACCTAGATCTATCATTGGTGGTGCAAAATCTGATGACTGTGACCTGAATATCACAAGCACCATGATGAGAACTGCCGTTGAAGTGTGTGGCCACAGGAGTGGGTGTTCTGTGCTTGATGGCATCATGAAGATGGTTACAAAAGCAATTGCTCAATCTTAAGCCTGTTTCCCCGATGTACTGTTTGCCGCAGTTTTTACATATGATCACATAAAAAACATTACGGAACTCACATGTAAAGGCCTCATCGATGGAGAAAGTGGCCTTGGGAAATGAAATGGAGCGATTCTGAACCATGTAAAGACATGTATAGCAACGGCTACATGATAGACTAAGTGAGTTGACTTACGGCAGCTTGAGACATGTTTAAGCAATCTGAATATCACTGCATCATTGTCTTGGATGCCCTCTTTCCCTGTTGCCGTTAACTCTGCCATTAACTATTAATCTTTCCATGCTGTTATGTCTCTTTATATGACCAAAAAAAAACACAGCTTTCTTGTTAAGATGTTTTCAAGGAGTCAGCCCTCTTTGACGTTTATTGACGTTGACACTTCTTGATTTGTCTTTTTATGTCCATGGTATATGTAAAATTCTTCTGTAGCATCTCATTTCTAAAGCAGTGATTCTCTTTGCTATTGTTTTATTTATTATCCATGCCTCACAACTGTATATTGCAACTGGAAATATGCATATTCTGATCATACATAGTTTGACTATGCTGCTGGTACCTTGCTGCTGGTATATAGATTACAAGACAAATATATTTGCCCGGCAGCAAATAAACAAACTTGCAGGTTATTAAAAATCACTTTTTGCAGTGGTGAAACAAAGTATACCTGTTTGGTTTCTTCATGTAATGAGACATGGAACACTTTCACAAACTATTTTGCAAGGAAATCCTACAAAGAAAATCCTGAATTGACAACACCTAGGAATAGTATTGACATTATTTTTGAATACTTGTCCCAATGTCTGAAGACGATGGTGTTTAGAGGACATTTTGTGCTGATACTTCCTTGTTGGACGTTGTACTCTACGACCTTGATGGGTTGTGTTGTTGTTGTTATTATTATTATTATTATTGATGTTGTTATTATTATTAGTTATAATATTAATATAAAGGTAAAAGGTAACAATTATAGTATGAGGATTATCGATTAAATTACAGGACATGTTTTTTTTTATGTGAAAATTTAAACTTACAGACTAGTTAGCTCCATCTCCTTCAAAGTAGTTCATTTCTGATTGTATACACTTATTCCATCACTCCTGCCACTGAAGGAAGCATCTCTGGTAGCACATTTTGGAATAATCCTCATTTGTCTCATCAGTTGAGTAAACAAGAAAAAAGTCACATGGAGCACGACCTGGTAAGTATGGAGGCTGCAGAAGCAATAAAATATTGTGTTGTGTCAAAAATATGTTAGTTGTGATAGACTTGTGTGCAAGGGTATTATGATGGATCCAATTGCTGTGTAATACTTCTCACGGCAATGTCTGCATGCAGCATCAAGGACACATTGCAGTACTGTTCAAACATCTATCAGAGCATAGGATTTCTTGCATATGTGCCATGTTCTTGTCAGTATGGTAGGTGGATGGTCACATCTTCAAAGGATGTAAGTCCACTTTTGAAACACCAGTGTTTTTTATATGGACCTAGCCAGGATTTTCTGAAAACTGGTTGCAACATTTTAAAAGTTTCAGAAGTTTTGTTCAAGACACAACTAGAAATATATGCTTGCATACTGTTGAATATCGATATCCATTTTTGAAAAGTGATGAAATTTACTAGGTCATCTCCGCTTATAGGATTATAGACAGAGCATTTACGAAGTTACTGACTTCTAGCAAGGAAGAGTTGAGATGGAAGGAGAAGAGGCATCAACAGTAAATCTTTGGTTGGCAAAATATATATATCAAAGAATGGCACAGACATGATTTTTCTACACTCATGCAAATAACTGAGGATAGATGTGATTCAATGGCTATTTGTACTGAAGCCTCCAATGTGACACCCCCTGACCCCGAGGGGTTGCAAGTCTTATTATGATTAACCATCTCATGTATCTATCTGTATCTCGCCATCAGCTAATCTTTTATCTGTATCTCGCCATCAGCTAATCTTTTATCTGTATCTCGCCATCAGCTAATCTTTTATCTGTATTTCGCCATCAGCTAATCTTTTATCTGTATCTCACCATCAGCTAATCTTTTATCTGTATCTCACGATCAGCTAATCTTTTATCTGTATCTCACCATCAGCTAATCTTTTATATGTATCTCGTCATCAGCTAATCTTTTATCTGTATCTCACCATCAGCTAATCTTTTATCTGTATCTCACCATCAGCTAATCTTTTATCAGTATCTCACCATCAGCTAATCTTTTATCTTTATTTTACCATCAGCTAATCTTTTATATGTATCTAGTCATCAGCTAATTTTTATATTTATCCTATAAAATAGACAGGTACAAGTCACCTTGGAAGAATCAGAAAGAAAAATGTCAAGATATTGAAGCAACAGTGTCCGAAAATGAAATACCCAAAGAAGCATATATTCTTATCATTGGGGGAGGAGTCATTGGTTCATCTGTTGCTTATTGGATGAAGCAGCAGAACCCAAAGGCATCAAGTATTACAATTATTAAACTGGATCCAGTGGTAGGAGTAATTGTCAGTCTTAATTGTGTGATAAAATAATAAAATATTGAAATTATTTTTAAGGTAAAATAATAAAATATTGAAATTATTTTTAAGATAAAATTACTAGAAAGATTCATTAATTCATTAAGTTCTGTTCCCTCAATGAAGATTGGCTGCAACAGGCGTCCAAATCCCATCTCTTGCCTTGGTGGTACACTCTGTTAGACTATAATATGTCCAACTTATGATGTTTCTTTCCTATTTGTATCTCTGCTTACCTCTTGCCTCCTAAAAAGAAATACAGAGAGAAATTGACTTACGACCATTCGACTTTATGACCACAATCACTAGCCATACATGTATTAAATTTCAGATTTATTTCTGCCTCATTTATCAGTTTAACGGCATTGTCTGCAATCATAGGTGGTCGTTAACTAAGGAAAGGGAGGCATGATGATATGATGATGGTATGATGCTAGTTGGCATCATAAATTTCTAAGAAATAACACAGTCACACTCAATAACCATAGGTTAATTGACTTCCCCAAGCGTGGCTAAAGCTTGTTGATTGGAGAGCCCTTTAGAGTTTGAAAATGTGAACTGCGCAAACATTACCCAGCGGGCTTACTACTAGTACAGTTTATGCTGTGTTTTTCGTAAACCTGATGATGTAAAAATAAGAAACAAAATGGTGTAGAGATGATACAAATGGCACAAAATGAACATTGAAATTTATGTTTATAACAATATTACAAGAAATTTATGATATAATTTAACTTAAATATTTTTATAACATGACTTCACATAACTGTATACATAGCATACTCAATTTACGACTAAATCATGTTACGACCAGTCTGTTGGAACAGATCGTGGTCGTAAGTTGAGTACTAGCTATACTTACCGTAACACTTTACTGATCTTCATTCCAAAATATACCGGTACTTCCCTTCCATTACCGAGGACATTTGCACATTTTTTAGATATTAACATCACCATCTTTAAAAGTATGTATAAAATCTATCACATGGCATAGAGATTTGAAATTGTCAATGTGTTATAATGAATGTTTACATTTTCTAAATAAATTTGAAAGTCCCAGAGTTATTTCAAGAGTGAAATTCTACTTATTGTAATGCTGGGTGTAATTTTAGGATTCTAAGTGTGAGGATTAGTTAATAGTGTTTTCCCACATTGAATACAAGTGTAAGAGATACTGCGAAATTAAATTCTTCATATATCAAAAAAAGCTCATTTTTCAGAATTTTGAATATTTCAAGAATAATACTTGTAAACGTTGTCAACAGACTGTATTATGTGGGTGCAGCCATTTTAGAATAATGTCCTATTCTAGATGAGCTAGTCTTGGTAATATTATCACTATGTTTGCTATATTTCTTAAATATAAAATATTTCTTAAATATAGCAACAGTTTTCACGATCAATGAAGTTTGTCACTAAGGTTGTAGAGTGGAATCCTGTTATAACAATGTGGTCCAGATAGACAAAATGTGTATGTAATAACAGAAATTTTGTATATACAGTACAAACAATATAGAAATAATATAATTGGGGATTTTGAAAAGTGTTGTTATATAGGAAAATTTGTTATAATAGAATTGGTATAAAGGGATTTCCATTGTATAACTAAATATAAATAATAAAATTCAGTCAGTTAATGTTTGTAATGACAGTCTATTTTCATTAATTCTTGGTTGGTTGCTTATCTAGCGGTCCATGGGCTCATGCCCTTTGACCCACTGCCATTGTGGGATATTATGTATTTGTTGTTAGCTGTTCCATATAATGTGTTTCATTTATCTGGCCCTAGAGGGAGTAGCATTTTCCTGATGTCCTCCAGCGCTGGGCATTCAAAAAGGTGGTGGTCAACAGTTTCATAGGGATGAGTGCACATCCGGCACCCTGGAGTGTGTTGTGGTTGTATTCTGTTCAGGTGATTGTTAAGTTGTACATGTTGTGTGCGCATTCTGAAGATGATACTCTGGTCTTTCCTTCCCACGAGGTTTATGTTGTCTTTAGGATTTGGGCTGGTCATATATTTATAGATTTCCCTCCCAGTGTTTCCCATGGCCCATCTGTTCATCCAATTTTCTTTGTTCACAGATTTCAACATCATTTTAACTGTGTGCATGGTTGTTTGTGTATATGGCTGTTCTTGTTGTGCTCCCTTGTCATTGCCAGGTGTGTTTGAGTGGCCAGGAATCCACTGCATAACAATGCTGACTTCATACAATGTAAGTATGGAAAACCTGTTTACTTGTGTTGCAAAGCGATTCCGTGCTGCTAGAACAGACCTGGTTCAATTCCCGTCAGCTGTAAGAATACAATGTAAAAAGCTGGTTTGAATGGTGATATATTTAAACTAGCTCAGGTTTACAATTTCCATCACATTGAAGTGCCTGAAGAGCAGACATAGAATCTATAAAAATCACAATGTTTTGGACTTTTGTTGGAAAGGTATCTCTCCAGTTAAGGGAAGAACACTGGCCCACAGAGATGGATATCCACAGAAAGATGTATGGGAGCACTGAGGAGCTTTCAAATACAGCATACAGCAGCATTTATTAAGAAAACAGGACTTGCTGTGTAGACATGTCAAACTCTGAACGAGAAGAAGAAGAAGAAGGTATCAAATATGGTTTTCAGTTGGTACAAGGCAACATCTAGTGCTATTTCAGCTTCATAGTTAGAACATATCTCCCCACAAGCATCAAACAACTCATCAGATGTTTTATCTGGATATTCTATAGACACCATACCCTGCTTTGATAGTGGCTTTAAAAGCAGACCCATCTGTATAGACATGGATCCATTGTTCTGGGTAGGTGTCTATTGTTTTCTGTGTTGCTTTCATAAGACTTACTGGGTCGGAACTTTTTGCTAAATTATCTCTTGTGTATTGATTTCTGGTAATTTAAAACTTGCGTGTGGTGCTAAATATTTTTCTACTCTTTGCAGTTCTTGTCTCTTGTCTGGGAAGTTATAGCTGTCTTTTATTTCATTGACATGTTTCAAGACTGACTTTTGTTTTAATCTGTAGTTTGGTTGCCAGTTTTCTACAAGTTGTTTATTTGAGTGTTCTTTGTTCATTCTTTTGCTTCTTTCACAAGCTTCCATTGCAGCCATATCTCTCCGCATCTCAAGGGGTTCTACATTTGTATGTATTTCATATGCATCCATTGGTGTAGATCTCATTGCTCCACTAATAAGACGTAGGGCATTGTTCTGCACTCTGTCTAGAGATTCTACATTTGTCTTGGAACATGTTGTAAGGAGTGTACTGTTGTATTCTAAAGCAGAGCGTATGTACCCAAGATATAATTCTCTAAGGGTATCCTTGTCTGATCTCCCAGGATGTGCCTGTGAGTCTTTTCAGTAGTTGTAATCGTTTAAGTGCTTTATTTTTGATATTTTCTACATATTCTTGAGGGTGAGCTGCCAATCAAGCGTGATTCCAAGATATGTGGGATGTTCTTCTCTTGGCAATTTCTGTGTGTCCAACCATTTCTTTGGCTACTTTATGACTTTTGGTAAAGATGGTATAGACAGTTTTCTCACAGTTTACTTTCAGTTTCCATGTTTGACAATACTCATGTAGTCATCTTAAATCTCCATTTAGTCTTTTGGCTGCACTTTCAACATTCTTCATTTATTCTTCGTACACGTCCAATATAAGCACAAAGTTTGTTTGCTGTCATCCCTCGCTACTTCATGGTTCATTTATCACAGCCTCAGTTCATTTATCGCAGCCTCAGTTCATTTATCGCAGCCTCAGTACATCACAGATTTCTAAAAACATATTTACAGTATGTACACTTTAGTTACATCTAAATATTTTACACACACACACACGTATCATATTTATATTATTTATACATTACTTTATGTGTGTTATTTATACTATTAATATTTTATTTACATGTTTGAAACTATTTTTTAATGTTCTAATGATAACATATGCACTTATATGGTTTCATATACACTTATTGATATTATACATACACAAAAAATGTACGTGTGATAAAAATGAGAGGATGACATTGCGGTTTTTCACTTATCGCAAGTGGTTTTGGTCCCTATTAACCGCGATAACTGAGGGATGACTGTATTTATTTTTGTAGAACGCAGAAGTAAAAGGGAGATAATAGCTAAAGGAATGATTAAAAGGGTGTTAACTTTATTCAAATTAAGAACTTCTTTTGTTCTCAAACTCCTACAGATTAGCAGGATGCAGTCTAGAGAACAAATAGCACCTCCCTGCTGCACAACTTCCTTAATGGGAAACATGTAGTATTTGAGAAACGGTCCAGAGAACAGAATGTGCTATGTCATGGTTTACAGTTTGGCCGCATTATCTGTGATTTTTGGCCTGACACATCCGACTTTAGCACGGCTTATGGTTCACTTTGATCCCTTCTGGGATGGGACACAAAACTCCATCCCAAAACCTCTTTAGTCATCTCATAGGACTTGTGTGGCAGGTAACAGTATCAACCAAAGACAGATGTCTTGGGTTATTGTTGAAAGTAAAATGGTAATACAACGCATTTCCATTCTCTGGACTACATCCTGCTGAAAATCTAGTAGGACCATTGTCCTACTACAAGAGAGATCCAGTGGGATTTTGAGAATGAACGCTGAAGAAGAAGAAGATAACAGTGTCACTTTTCTGTGCTCTTATGACCCAGGAAACATGCAGATGAATTAGGAACTCATAGCAAGAACTACGCAAGCAACTGTGAATCTAGGACTTAAGAAATTACGCTGGGTTGGATAGAACTTACATTAAATAAATCCATACATTAAGGGGCTGGCACCAATTCACTAAACTGTGCATTCAACTGTGAATCCAGGACTTAATAAAAAAATGCTAGCGTTGGATAGAACATACATTAAATAAGCCCATACATTAAGGGGCTGGCACCAGCTCACTAAACTGCGCATCCAACTGAAAAAATAACAATGTAGGAAACAGAATTTGAACCAGGGATGACTCAGATAACGCCTACCCACCTCGCAACTTGAGTCAACATATTTTCCGTCTACGACCACATCAAAGTTACACTTCTGGTTACAGTGATTGTTACACTTCTGGTTACTGTGATTGTTACACTTCTGGTTACTGTGATTGTTACACAAAAAATTTTGATTAATAAATCGTCTGCAGATTAACAGGATGTTGTCTGGAGAATGTAATATGTTGTGTTATTGTTGAATACTTGTACACGATACCTTACAATCCCACATGACTGCTGGCTCACTTTGACCCTGTATTGGATAGCCAACTCTACCACATAAATTCCTTAGTCACCTCTTATGACATGCTTGGAAGAAAAAAAACAGTGTTTCAATTCTTTGCTCCACTTTCAGGCGTGGACCAATACTTAGGCGTTATTCATAATTTAATTTATAATATCAGATTTAAAGTTCATCTGGCAATTTTGCAGTACAGTAAAGGTAAAGGTAGGTCCCATGTCAGCAACCTGTCATTGGGGATGAAGATAGCTCTTCATATACTAAGCTGCAGCAACTATTAGATGAAGTGACCAATTCCCTTGGCTAGTCGGCTGAACTACGTGAAACAACTCTCCCAGTGGAATCCTCCCCTACCATACACACAACTGCTGGCAGAGACGGTGGAAGATGGTATTATCAACAACAGTTTTGAAGGTTGGGTTTTGAAAGGCCCCATATTAGGCTGAGGGTGCACGAAGAATGGTAACTGATAAGCGACCAGTAGCGATTCAGAAAGAAATGGCAAACACTGCTGAGACGTATCTGTGCCAAGAAACTCATGATGGAAAGTTCCAGGGAAGAGAACAAGAGGCAGACTAAGACTACGATGGACACATGACATTGAAGATCTTCTGAAAATGACACTGGAAGAAGATGGGCAGCTTGCACAGAACCGAGAGGCTTACATAGTTGCAGTGAGGACAACATTCTGTAAAGGACGCGTCACATAGAGAGATCAATTCCCTTCCTAGTATATGAAAAATCAAGTAGGGAACTTATTAACTGTATTAGAAGATGACAATCACAGTTACTTGGTCACATTATAGAAGAGGTGGGATGGAGAACATCGTGACAACTAAAAAGATCGATGGTAAGAGAGACAGGAAGACAACATGAGAAAATGTTGGATGGCTTGAAATCCTGGCATGATGTAGAATCATCAGAAACTATATTTAAATGTATAACAGAGGACTGTGGAGAGACATGATCGCCTACGTGGAAGGCATGGTACCAATAAATGAAGGAACTCATAAGTGAGGTACTCATTTACAGCTGCGTTGACCGGAAGAATGGTCGTGTCATGTGATAAATCACAACCAAAATTTGTTTGTTTGTCTGGATGTGGTTTTGAACCTTGCAAGCTGTAACCCGGGGATAGTAAGCAAGCTCTCTATCATCTAGACCACCGCTCTCCTCAAGTAGTAAAAGAATAAATTTAAGAGTAATTATTATTTGATAAAATTGCAGTATACAAGAGCATCAAGTATGCTGTCTGCTGGAGGCATAAGGCACCAGTTTTCAGTTCCTGAGAATGTACAACTGTTGATGTGTGGATCCAAGTTTCTGAGCAACATCAAACAGCACCTAATTTTTAATCCACTATTATCCATATCCATGCTAGTTCTTATTTATGATTAACCACATGTGCGTATATTTAACATTATACCTTTCATATTGTTTCAGTGGAGCAACATTTGCCAGTTATTACAACATCCAACATTCAATGATTGCTTTGATTGTCGTATTTGGAGCATTTGAAGAACTAGGGGCGGGGCTTGCATATGGACCACCTCTTCCTGTTTCATCAGAGTGAGTTCGAAGTTTGAGCTAAGATAGTCTATATATCTATCTATTCAATAAAACCTTTGTTGCCTTTCAGGTTCAGGGGTAGAAAAGTATTCTGGAGATGGCCCTTGTGTGTGCTGAGTATATTGTGGATTTTGTCGCCTCTTATATTTTGGTGGTACATTGTTTTCGTGGTCGGCCTCTAGATTTACCATCACTGTATCTGTGTAGCATAGCTTGCTGTAGTATGATGTCTCATGGTAGTCTGCTGATGTGTGCAAACCATTTGATTGGTTGAATATATTCCAAGATTGGGGTGGTGCCAGTTTTTGTCTTCTGTCCTCATTCCTCAATCTGTCTCTGAGTGATATGATTAGGATTCTGAGTAAGCATGCTGTTTCAGCTGTCACAAGATTACGTTTGTCTTGTGCTGTCATTGTCCATTTCTTTGCTGCTCTTGTCATCTGCTATGATATTGCTTTCTAGGTATGTGAATTCTGTCATTTGTTCAAGTCTGCTATTTCCAATATATATATTGGTTTTTTTTCTATTCCTTGGTTTTTTTTCTATTCTTCCTATCTCATTACTTCTGTCTTTTCTATATTTATCTTCATGTTAAACATTTGGCATGTTTGATGTAATATGTCTATTTGTCTTTGTAGTTGCTCTTCTAGTGAAATTTTCAACAACATTTTACTTTCTTATATAAGAAAAGTGTTTTTAGGTCAGTTTCTAGCGCTGATTTCATATTTGTGAATTTATATTTTTGGGGAAAACCATTATATGTTCTGTTTCATTTATACTATATACCTTATTAAAAATTTATATAATGCAAAATAATTGTACTATTTAATACTGCTAAAACATGTCTGACATATGTTGTGCTATTTTTCAACAGTTACTGTATTTTGAAATATTCTGAGCGAAATATTGCTTCTAGATGTTGAAGAATATCTGCTGATTTATTCTGTTACCTGTGCGAATATTTTACCGATCGTGTTCACAAGAAAAACTTTACACCATTACTAGCATATGAACTTTATTTTGATTCGAAAGTTGATGATGCAAATAAATCTTGGAAGCCAAAAACAGTTTGTTCAACTTGTGCAAATATATTTGCAGGTTGGTTACAAAAATCACCTAACTTTCAGTCTATGCCTTTTGGAGTTCTAGTTATATGGCATGAACCTAAAAATCATGCTACTGATTGTTACTTCCGCTTGACAAATATACATGGTTTCACTTTTAAAACAATGAAGTCTGTGGTTTACTCAAATATTGAATCTGATTCGAAATCTGTGCCTCATGATCGTATCATGTGTCCGATACCCATCGTAACAGAACAATATCGGTCGTATGTAAGTGAACCATCAGAAAGTGATAGTTCATCTGCGCTAGAAACTAACTCTGACTCTGATTATATATCGGTGAATGATAGTGTTTGCTTAATTAACCATTCAGAACTTTCAGATCTAATATGTGATCTTTCTCTTACCAAAGAGCTATTACAAAGATGTAAACGGTCTAATGGTGCACCTCAGTCATGAGCACATAGTCAACGAATGGCGACATTTCATCGACTCTTCCAAAACTAGTCTAAATGCTGTGTTATTGCTTAACGGAAATTTATTTTCATCAGTTCCAGTCATCTACTTTGTTCATATGAAAGTACAAAAATAAAGTACAATGACTACCAATGGCAGATTTGTGGAGACCTAAATGTCATTGCAATCCTCATGAGTATGCAGGCTTCGTATACTAAATTTTGTTACCTCCTGTGTGAATGGGACAGCTGCAATAGGCAGAAACATTATGAAAGAAAGGTGTTGCATATCAGGAATCATGTGCAGCTGGAGCATAAAAATGTAATCCACCAGCCATTAATTAACAACATCATTTTACCACCGTTACATATAAAGTTAGGGCTCATTAAGAATTTTGTAAAAACGTTTGATAAAATGAGCAAAGCTTTCATTTATCTTCGAGAAAATTTTCCCCAAGTTAACGATGCAAAGATAAAGGAAGTTATCCTTGTAGGACCTCAGAATAGGAAAATTATTGCAGACAAACAATTCGAGAAATTGTTGTGAAGTTGGCGCATGGATGGAGTTCAAATCTATTGTCGCTAACTTTCTGGAAAATCATAAATCTATCAACTATGTACATATTGTCAATTAGTGTATTAATGCATACAGAATTATGGGTTGTAACATGTCTCTCAAAATCCATATGCTCAATTCACATATTGACTTTTTGCCTGACAACCTTGGTGAAGTCAGCAATGAACATGGAGAATGATTCCATCAAGATATCGACCTGATGGAGTCAAAATATCAAACACAGTGAATATAGAAAAGACATAAATATAGAAAAGACAGAAGTAATGAGATAGGAAGAATAGAAAAAACAACAATATATATACTGTAAAGAAATTCAAACCTACATAACTGTTTCTTCTGTTACAAATGATTTTGTAATACTGTAGGTATTGTTAAAAAAACTTCCATTGCGTTTTTCTAAAGATCCCGACCTGATAGAGAAAAACGGTTTGATTTGCAGATTTAAAAACAGCGCATTAAAAGTGACAAGAAAAACATGTTAGGGAAAGTAAAAAAAAAGTTTTGGTCAGTGTGATACTACTAATGCTCGGTCGTCTGCAAATAGCAATTCGTTTAAGTTATCCGTTAGATTGGTTTTTTTCCCAGAAAACTCTCCTTTTTACTACCAGCTATTGTGTTCTCACTGACGGTTGCTAATCCTGTCTCACTGTTTCATCAGGCAATGCACATGGCTACACCGCGATCTCTAACATGTACAGAATGAAACCACATATTCCATGCGAATAGTCCTGAAACATTGAACTGGACTTCCATTTGTGGTCACAAGAAATAACACAACTGTAACTTTGCGCCATTTTACCTTGGAGTTGTTCTTTGTGACGAAATCTTGACTTTGATCTACATATATATGTATATTTGACACTTCTTGATATTCTTAACACTTTTTGATATTCTTAACACTTTTTGATATTCTTAACACTTCTTGATGTTCTTAACACTTCTT